>CM048754.1:6297500-6892500 GCA_026315105.1 Locusta migratoria
CATGCCATCCCCTCAGTATGATTCGACGATATACTCACTTCGGAGGTCGCGCCAAGAGTGAAGCCTCAGGCCACGCGCAGGGACTTACCCTCTCCACACCGAATGTAGGGCGCTCAAAGCGATGCAGAGCATGTTCAGAGCATACTGTTTACCAACCCTCGCTACCTGAAGGAGATAATTCCCTCAGCTAGAGCTTCAGAGGACTGTCACCCCTTTCGTCCATGTTGGTACGACACCTCGCCAAGTAAGCTTGTCTCTGGCCAGCCAGCAGACGCCAGCGCAGACGACAAACGAAGCCACGCGTTCTCAACTACAGCAGAACGAGGCCTAGAGCGGGAGGCGGCCACTGTAAGCCATTGCGTGGCAGTTAGTCAATATTAAGAGCAACCTTCCACATTCATAAGAACACACAAGTTCAATCAAATGAGTGGAAACTTGGGGCATTGATCATTAATAAAGGAATAAAATAATTCACATACAAATAAACAATATCAATGGTGGAGAACCAGTTTAGAATAATGGATAACTAAAAACTTGCCACATGAAAACACAAAAGATGATTTGCGAACCATATTTGTTTAAGTTCCTACGCTGAATATTGATTTATAAGTATGTACAATAAACGTGTTGGTTACCTTCTTTAGAATTGGCAGCTTTCATAAAAGCTCCCCACCATGTCACCTAGCGAATAAATATTAAAATAAAAACTCTTGGAGTCAAATATCATCCCACCAGGGCAGTTAAGGGTTAATCTGTCATACTAGCGCCAGCTCCTCACTGCAGAGTGAAAATCTCATACCGATTTTATCCACTCGATAAGGGTCGATACGTGGAAATACTTGGCTGTGAATAAGGTCGGAAGTAGGGAGTAGGCTGTTCGGGTACAGGAGATAATGGAGCCTGGCGTACCAGGCCCGTCAGGGGTTGAAGTGGCGAGGGGTGCGAGGAGAGGGGGGGGGGAGGGGGAGGGGGTTGGTCGGCCGAGCGCATTCGGCCGTCCTCGGCCGGCCAGACGAAGATGGATGGCGGTGACAATTGAATGCCGCGATGGCCGGGTGTCTCGGCATTGATTAAACCAAAACCGGGCGCGCAGGGGGCAAGGAGGTTATCCGCGGGCCGCGCTGATTAATGACGTCATAGGCGACGGCAGCGCCGCGGTTTTAATCCGCCGCCACCGGCGATGATAGCGCGCCGAGCTTACGGGCTGTCGTGGCGCCATGTTATTTCTGTGGCATTAACTCACGCCGGAGCAGTCTGCTGCGGCGTACGCTCTCGTGTAACCACGACGATAGTCGACACTGGGCTATATATGTGCTGCATATTAGCGCGTCAATCATATTACGAATGTTCCACAGGGATCTTTACAGGGGCCTTTGTAATTGCAAATATATGGGAGAAGTATAAACTCTCGTGTAACTGCGAGGATAGTCGACACAGGACTATATATATGCTGCATTAATGCTGCTTATTAATGTTCCACAGGGTTCATTAATGGGTCCTTCGTAATTAATGTTCAAATGTTTGTAATTCTATCGGACCAAACTGCGTGGTCATCAGTCCGTAGCTTACAAACTACTTAAACTAAACTAACCTAAGGACAACACACACACCCATGCCCCAGGGAGGACTCGAACCTCCACGGCGAGCAACCGCGCGCTCCGCAGCGAGACGCTTTAGACCGCTCGGCTACTCCACCGCGGCCCTTCGTAATTGCAACTATACAGGAGAAGTATAAAATCTAGAGAAACTACGACGATAGTCGACACAGGATTATAAATATGCTGTATATTTTCACGTCAGTCACGTTACACAGGTTGACAAATTTTGACTTTTTGTCTGGGGTTTGCATGAAAATATGAATTTCTGACTAAATTGACCCTGCTGATCACAAATCTGCAGCCTGTTTCTCTGTAGCACGTCAGGGTTTTGCACTACCACTATCATCATCATATTCACCATTGTGTAACTCTGCGCCCAATGAAATTGGAAAGCAATTACGGGCAATGGAAACGAAATTGAACAGTAAAGTGGTTAAAAAAGAATTGGAAGAAAGGCATATGAATTATAAGAAGCAAATATTGTGGGCACTTACCAGGTAGAGGTATTACTTCCGTTTTCGTTTGCCCATGAATGAATGCTTGATATCCTTCTTCTTGTGTGTCACTTCTCCTTCACGTATGATGCACCAACAGTAGTCAGCCATCATGTTTATTCCACAATGACCTTGATAACGATGTTCCATAGTTTTAAGTTCCTGATGAAATCGTTCACCATGTTCCTCTGATGTGTCAGCCAAATTTTCTTGAAAACTCTCTAAGTGTGACATTAGAAAATGTAGTTTTAGAGAGACCTTGCATCCTAACTGTTTAAAGGACTGTAGCATGTCTTCCACTATTTCCTTGTAATCAGGCTGCTTATTCTGGCCAAGGAAACGATGCACAACATTTTTTAAACTTCTTCAAGCATGAAGTTCTATTTCCGTCATAGAACTGTCAAAGTGCTCATCAGACATCAACTTCCTTATATCTGATCCAACAAATATCCCTTCTTTCAGCCTATAGATTTGGGAATTGCCTACACAGGTATTGGAAACAGTTTCCTGCTTTGTCCAGTGCTTTAACATACTGCTTCACGTGTCCTAATTTGATGTGCAGTGGAGGCAATAAAATATGATCTGGATTAACCAAATGTTCATTCACTATGTTCTTTGATCCCACTGTCAGATTTTGCCTCTTAGGCCACTCTCTCCTACTCCAATGCTCATGATAAGCTCTACTGTCCCAGTCACACATATAGCAAGGCATCTTAGTGTACCCTGCTTGCTGACCAAGAAGAATGCCAATCACTTTAAAGTCACCACACACAAGCCACTGGTGTTCTTCGTACTTCACATTTTGTAGAAGTATTTTCATGGTATTGTATGTATCTTTTTAAATGTACTGAACACGCAGTTGGAATTGATCCTAGGTCATTTCCAATATGTAGCAACTCTGCTTTCAAACTTCGCTTTGAAGATTCTATAAACAATCTCCATTTCTTACTCTCATACTTCTGAGCTACCATTTTCATCACTAATCCGGCGATGTCTCTGAAGAACACCATTAAACCATCTTCAACAAAAAATTCCCTGAAATCTTTATCACGATTGTACAATGAATATGAAGTACTGTGTGCAAGTAAGTTATTTTCACTGAGACGTGATCCCAGTAGTTGTGCTGCATCTTTTGAGAGTCCTAAGTCTTTCACCAAATTGTCACGTTCTGTTTGAGTAAGAAGTTTTGGGCTACTATCAGTACCACACTCAGAATAGTCGGATTCACTGCTTTCTTTACTTACATCTGGATCAGAGAATTCAAGAGAATCCACTGATGTTGGTGGAGAGGGGATTGGTAGCCCTGGGCCATTAGGAACAGGTCTAAGTTTGGATACGATATGTTTTTCATGTTTCTTCTGTTGTATCCTGTTACATTCGTCATACAGAAGTATTAGTCAACAACATAATTTTTCTGTTCACGCCATACCATAGGAATTGCGAAGTTCAAGCACTTGATTTTACATTCACTCCATTTCCTTAACTGCTCCACAAGTGTATGGCACACAATGTGCGGAGAAAATGACTTGTCCTGATCGCCGAGCTTCATGCCGAAATACGCAAAATATGACTTCTGCACAAATTTTGTTATTTGTCGACGTCTTGCACGTATCACATAATTTCCACACATATAACAAAATGTATCTGGGCTATTCACACACTGCCTTCCTGACATTTTTAACACACCTTCAGTGAAATACCACCACTCACAAGAAAGCGCGAAAGCACCTTCTTGTAGCTGTAGCACGCACTCACTGATTTCTGTGGCGATGATGGAACGTCAGCTCCAAGCTCATTAGCCCCCTCTGCCTCACTTTCACACAAAAAATGGAGCGTTGCCGCATTTCTGTAGTTGTGTACACTGCATAACATAGATTTCGCAACCAATGGTAGGTTTGGAGGGGGGTAGCTGTGCAAAACTGATATGATTTTCATATTCAGGGGTGCAAATTTAGTAAAGAACACCACTTACTTTCCAAACCCCAGAATCCATGTCGACCTGTGATTATTAATGTTCCACAGGGATCATTAATGGGGCCCTTGTAATTGCAAATATACAGGAGAAATATAAACTCTCGTGTAAATACTACGATAGTCGACACAGTACTATAGATGAGCAGCATATTTTCACGTGAGTAACGTTATTAATGTTCCACAGGGATCATTAATGGGCCCTTTGTAATGCCAACTATACAGGAGAAGTATAAAATCTGGTGTAACTACGTCGATAGTCGACATAGGACTATATATGTGCTGCATATTAGCGCGTCAATCACATTATTAATGTACCATAGGTATTAGTAATCGACCCTTTGTAATAGCAACTACACAGGAGAAGTATAAGCTCTAGTGTAACTACAATGATAGTCGACACAGAACTATATATGTGCTGCATATTTTCACGTCAGTCACGTTATTAATTTTCCACAGGGATCATTACTGGATCCTTTGTAATGGCAACTATGCAGAAGAAGTATAATATCTTGTGTAACTACAACGATACTCGTCACAGAACTATATATGTGCTCCATATTTTCATGTCAGTCACGTTGTTAGGGTTCCACAGGGATCATTAACTGGTCCTTTTGTAATTTGAAATATACAGGAGAAGTATAAACTCTCGTGTAACTACGACTATAGTCGACACAGGACTATATATGTGCTACATATTTACACGCCAATCAAGTTACGAATGTTCCAAAGGATCACTACTGTGTCCTTTGTAATTGCACCATACAGGAGGTGCTTAAACTCTCGTGTAACTACGACGATAGTCGACAGAGGACTATATATGTGCTGCATATTTGCATGTCAATCACTGCGTCTGTTGTAATTTCAACAATACAAGAGAACTTTAAACTCTTGTGTAACTACGACGATAGTCGACACAGGACTATAGATGTGCTGCATATTTGCACGTCAATGACGTTACGACTGTTCCAGAGGGTTCAGTACTGGGTCCTTTGTAATTGCTATTATGCAGAAGAAGCTGAAGAAAATTACTCCATATGGTGGCTGTTCTTTCGGGCATGTCTCAACAAAGAAAACACCACTGGTTGATATTAACGGCCTTAATTGTACAAATTCGAAATTTTGAAACATTTTCTCCGTTGAAATAAACGGCGAAGCAGAAAATTTATCCTGGGCTGCTATTCGAAAGCGGATTTCCCGCTTCGGGGCAGCGGTCGCCTTAAAAAATAAGCCGAATTCTAAATATTTCAACATTGAGACCCTTTCGAAGCACTGAAATAAAGTTAACCACAAGGGTGAAAATTTTTGCTGCACCAGAATTCGAACCCGTATTTCCCATTTCGGGTCACCGGTTGCCTTAACCAATTAGGCTATCCAAACAGGCTTCCATTCCTGCGCAAATTCTAAACTTGTAGCACACTTGTTCCCAGCCTATACTGGATTCTCACAAGGGATTGATAGCAATAACATTTCCGCATTGAAACCGTCACTGTATCCTCAAGATATTCCTGAAACTTCACCGACATTAGAAGTCTGGTTAGTTTTCCATGTTTCACACCCATACAGCAGCACATAAATAATTTCCAAGAAAGAACTATGGAGAGCAATACAGAAATATTCTTCAATGAAAATCTATGGAGAAGACATTAAAGATAAACGTGAAGCAATGAATCATAATTTGTAATGCGGCCGGGAATCGAACCCGGACCTCCTTGCTTACTAGGCAGACGTCTTACCGTGGAGGGAAGTCGTATTTAGACTATTCCGAGGAGCATTAGTCGCTAGAGGTGCGGTGGTCTAACGGTGAGTCGTCTGCGTAGTAAGGACGGAGGTCCGGGTTCGATTCCCGGCCGCGCCACAAATTTTAATTCATTGCTTCACGTTTATCTTTACTGTCTTGAACATATTCGAGACGAAAAACCGTCTCAGGGTTTCTCAATCTATATTTAAATTGATATCTATGGGGAAGAACTTATCAAAAAGCCGTTGACATTGAGATGCACTGTAGGAAATGGGAAGTGGATTGGGCATACATTACGGCGTGATAAACGTGGCAAGAGAAGCCCCGGAATGGAACCCACAAGGTAGCAGGAGAAGAGCCAGACCAAGGAATACATGGAGGAGGAGTGTAGTAGCAGAAGGGACCGAGAAAGGAGGGAAGGCCTGGACTGAAATCAAGGCACTGGCGCAGAACAGAGTCCGTGGCGGAAGTTCGTTGATGCCCTATGCTCCACTTAGGAGATACAGGAAATAAGTCATCTAAGTCACTGAATTTGTCAATTGCCTGTTGGGGCATATATACAGTTATTGATATCGTGTCTATCATTTCGGACATGTTCAAAACCCATTCAATAAGGACGCACACATAATATTCATTCGTTGCAGGAATACAGTATAGGAGGAACAAGTGGGAAATCCGGCTTCCAGTTCCGGTCCACCACAAGTTTTCAACTTTGTCGTTGAATTTATTTCACTTTCCTGAAACGGTAGAAATGTTTCTTTATTTCGAATTTGAGAAGTTATAGAGTTTTAAACATGGTTAAATAAAAACCTGACAGTCCGTTACTGCTTTAGTACGAAACTTGACAGGATAAATGACAGTGGTATTGTTACCACAGCCATCGATGTTGTCTCTTCCCTTTGACTAATTAGATCAACTGGAGAGATCCTTGTAAATTTAAGAAAGCCGGCCGCGGTGGCCGAGGAGACTAAGGCTTTCAGTCACGGTCTGCACGGCCACTACGGTCGGGGGTTCGAATCCCCCCTCGGGCATGGATATTTGTGCCGTCCTTAGGATAAGCTAGTTGATAAGTAGTTTATAAGTTTAGGGATTGATAACCTCGTAGTTAAGTCCCATAAGCTTAATTAAAAAAAATAGAAATAAAAAAATTTAAGAAAAATTGCACATTACGCTGTACGCCAAACGGCTGGGTCTTAAAAAATACCGCAATAGGATTGCGTGCTGCAAGTGTTTTCTCAGTGAAGAAGCACATAGAAAAAAAAAAAAAAAAAAAACGTATTCAGAAGAATTTGTGGCACTAAAAATTGTAGCAGCTGTCAAAAATGTAATCCAGAAATTTGAATTGAAAAGCAGTGTATGTTAAGATTATAATATTTATTACTTTTAACGCGTTTCGCCCTTTGGCGCATCATCAGAACACTTTAACAGGGAAATATACAAAATATGTCAGTTACATGCCGCGGACCTATGCACTACAATAACAACAGGAAACAATGAATTGGGGGCCTGAAATAACATCAGAAACAGCTGGGTGGCATTAGATAATATTAAAATACATGATGATCAGCATTTTGGGTTAAAGGTAAAGCAGTCAACAATCCGAAGATTGGTTTGAACACCACAGTGCTTTACTAGGCATGGTCCTGTTTGGAGGTGGTATGTCGTTGCCTTACTCCGACCTTCGAACTGACTTACCCAGCCAGTTATAGGGGGACCTACAGTTTAACGTGGGTTCCGAACCACGGTGCTACTCGGTATTTTTCACATGAGCAATACTGCCAGAGGTGAAAGAAGTGGAAAGTGACAGATAAAAATCCCAGGACCTGGCGGGGATCGAACCCGGGACCTTTGGATTTGTAGTCCGGCACTCTACCACTGTGCAACCGAGGCGCACCATTTTGGGTTATAGTTGGTATTAAAACACACGAAGATCAGCATTTTGGACTAGTCCAAATTGCTGGTGCTTTAATGCCAACTAATGCCTTCCAGCTGTTTCTGAGGTATGCTGATGCCCCCAATTTTGATGCTTCCTCTTATTGTATATTGTGGATAGGTACGGGGTACGAAACTGACAGATTTTGTATATTTTCTCTGTTACAGTCTTCTGATGACACACCAAAAGTGCGAAACGCGTTAAACGTATTGAATAATAGAATCGCAACATGGGCCCCTTTTCAATTCAAATATGGGTTCTCTGTTGCTACATCAGGCCAACGAACTTTGGAGTAACGTATAATTAAGGAAATCTCTCATTTGCTAGTAAGTAAAAGAATAACAAGTCTTCATTTACGGTGATTAGGCTAGCCTCGGTGGCCGAGGGGACTGAGGCGCTCCAGTCACGGTCTGCGCGGCCACTACTGTCGGGGGTTCGAATCCCCCCTCGGGCATGGATATTTGTGCCGTCGTAGTTCATAAGTAGTTTGTTAGTTTAGGGACTGATTGTGGTGTCGCACAAGTACAAAGTGCGCGCCACTTACTTTCGTCGCGCGCCGCCATGCACGCACGGCGCGGCGTTCTCACGACGACAGCCACGAGCGCCCTCTGCTGCAACCCCGCTCGTGGCCACCACGGAAAGACACCGGTCACTTCGGACTGAGATAGCAACCAGTTAGGACCTTCGTAATCAGATAGGCACCAGTGAAGACTTTGCTACTGTACAGGCACTAGGCAGGCCTCTAACAACTATGTATCAACATTCTGCAGTA
This sequence comes from Locusta migratoria, assembly GCA_026315105.1. NCBI lineage: Eukaryota > Metazoa > Arthropoda > Insecta > Orthoptera > Acrididae > Locusta > Locusta migratoria. Next base: position 6,306,010 of record CM048754.1, read on the forward strand.
CTATGTAAAAGTTAAGTATTGTTACATTCTGTGCAATATATATCTCTTTCTAATTTACTCTAGTGTTGGTAGTTTCTGGCTGCTCCCCTCCGTACCTGCACCGGCGTGCTGTCTTTGTTACTGTGTCGGTCTCGTTCCACTCGGCCACCGACACCTACGACGAAGCTGGGACACAAAAGCGGCGACGAAGTTGGGACACAAAAGTGGCGACGAGGAGTGATAGAAACTTGGACCAGCCCGCTTACAGCAGCCAGACAGCAGCAGTCGGAGCACACAGAAATTGCTCCCGCCCACCCACCCTTATTATAAGATTTTTGGGGGAACATATTCTGTTACGTATTTTGTGGACTTTTTTGTTGCAGAGCGAGTCCTCTTTCATATTGCATTTGTTTTGTTATAAGTTACTTGTATACGCGGCGCCTATTCGGTCAGCATGGCCACTACCCCGAACCCAAACTTAATGGAAATTATTCAGTTACAGACGGCGCAAATAACACAACTTCTCCAGGCGGTGGCGCAGTTGACAACTCAACAACAGCCGTCGCATCAGCAGCCCACACCTACCGCCGCACCGCTTCCGACGTTCCGCCAGTACAACGAACGTGAGGAAGAATGGAGCGACTATTTCGCACAGTTTCAAGAACTCGTCGCGGCTCATCAAATTACAGGTCAGAGAGTGAAGAACCTTTTCTTATCGATTGTGGGCCCCCAGACCTTCGTACTATTGCAAAAACTTTTCCCTCTCGCATCTCCTCGTGCTGTAGACTTTGAACAAATTGTAGATGCACTGAATGCTCATTACGAGAGAAAAGTTCTTGTAGCCGCTGCACGGTACCGATTTTCAGACTTAAAAAGTTACCAGAACAGTCACACCAAGAGTGGATTACGGAATTGAAGGGCTTAACCCGCCAATGTAAATTTACTTGCTCTTGTGGACTTTCGTATAGTGACGTGATGTTGAGGGATGCGATTACACAGAACATTCAGGATCCCAGAATTCGGGCAGCAATTCTGAAACAGTCTGACCCCTCATTAGACAGTGTACTGCAGCTTATAGAAGCGCATGATACTTTTGACTTAGCAGATGTAGAAATGCAAAGCCACAGTGTAAATTCAGTGCGCCGCAACGGTCGCTTTCCTAGCCGTAGTTCTCAGTGTAGCACTAGTGATTCTTACAATAGTACAGGCCGTGCTGAACAGACAGTGAACAGTAGCCAGTGTAAAAGTGCGACACAAAGGTCGCCCCGTCGTGTTAGAAACAGTGATTTGCATAACAGGCGCCAACGCTCATTTCAGAAAAATGTACGTAAATCTTGCCCCCAGTGTGTGTCTCGCCACAAGCGTGCTCATTGCCCTAGTCGCAAAGCAACCTGTTATCAATGTGGCAAATCAGGACATGTAAAGTCTGTGTGTATGCAAATTAAAAACTCAAAGAACGGTACCGTTAGAAACAGTGCTTCGCAGAGTGCGAGAGCAGTTCATTCTGTAAATGTTATACGGGCTGTGGAATTGAACAGTGCTTTACTTGGTTCTCAATTGCAAGGAAATTCTTCTGCACCTATTGCAAAACTATGTATTGAGCCACGCCGCAAGCGCCGCCGAGCGCGTAAAACAGTGCAACGGAAAAGGGTTCGGGACAAGCAAAATGACTGTGTACAGTGCAATCCTGTAGTGAACCTAGTGCCTTCGACAACTTCTCCTTTTAAAAGTGCCCAGTATTGTGTAGCTAGTGACAGTAGTCTTAGTGTAGCTACTCAAAACTTTAGGTCAGTAGTTGGTGCATCTGTAGTAGCTTCGCAAGCTTGCGCGGACGCCGATCCGGCAGTAGTGTCATCTAGTGACAGTGTTGTTAATCCGCTGCGTGCCGAGTCTGCGCCGCTTACTTCACTACGCGGCCCGTTCATACGCAGCACACAAACCGTAGCAGACGTTGCCCACATTCGTGCGCCAGAAGCACAAACTTTTTGTAAATCTCTCCATAGAAAATAAGACTGTGCAATTTCAGCTTGATACTGGTTCCGCTGTTACATTAATTAATAAAGACACTTATGAACTTCTGGGTTCGCCAAAATTGTCGCCGTCACAGCAAGTGTTAACAGCTTATACAGGTGAAAATATTCCCGTGCTAGGAACGTGTAGCCTGCCCGCCTCTTTTCAAGGTGTAACAACAACAGTTGCTTTTGTAGTTCTTCAGGCCAAATCGACACAGAACATTTTTGGACTAGATGCTTTTGACTTGTTTGGTTTATCAATTCAAAGAGATGTGCTTCAAATTTCGTCAATAGTGCCTCAGGATAAAATCAATGCAATGTATAGTGACCTGTTTTCGCCGGAACTAGGTTGTGCAAAAGACTTCGTGGCACATGTAACTTTAAAAGAATCTGCAGTTCCAAAATTTCGTAAAGCTAGACCAGTGCCTATCGCATTGCGTGATTCAGTTGCCGAAGAACTTAAACGTTGGCAAGATAGTGGGGTGATTTCTCCTGTTTCTGCGAGTCAGTGGGCCTCGCCTATAGTAATTATACCCAAGCCGTCAGGAAAACTTCGTCTCTGTGCGGACTTCAAATCAACAGTGAACAGTCAAACAATTGTAGACACTTATCCCCTGCCCAGACCTGACGAACTAATGGACAAATTAGGACAGTCTCGTTTCTTTTCCAAGATTGATTTAGCAGAGGCATACTTACAGATTCCACTTGATGACGAGTCAAAAAAGTTTTTCGTCATTAATACTCACATGGGCCTTTTTCAATTTCAACGCTTACCCTTTGGCAGTTCTTCCGCTCCCGCTATTTTTCAGCGTTTTTTGGAACAGCTGACAGTTTCTGTACCGTGTTGTTCGAACTATTTAGATGATATTGTGGTATCCGGACGTACAGTTGAAGAACATTTAGCAAACCTGGAGTGCCTTTTCAAAGTTTTGACTGCAGCAGGTCTACGTTGCAATAAAGCAAAGTGTTCGTTTTTTCAAACTGAAATAGAGTACCTAGGCCATGTGATTAATGCCCAAGGAATACATCCCTTACAGTCACATCTTCGAGCAATCAAAGACTTGCCTCCTCCTAAGAATGTGCATGAATTGCAAGCAGTAATGGGAAAGCTTAACTATTATTTCAAATTTATTCCCAATGCCTCTCAGATTGCAGCTCCACTGCATCACTTACGTAGGAAGAATGTTCCTTTTGTTTGGTCCAAAGATTGCCAGATTGCCTTTGACAACTTAAAGTCTGCACTACTCAGTGATGCATGTTTGATTCCCTTTGACCCCCAGAAGCCTGTAGTGTTAGCAGTTGACGCATCATCGTACGGTCTGGGCGCAGTAATCTCACATCGTATTGGTTCTCACGATCGTCCTATTGCCTTTGCATCCAAGCTACTGACGCCGACGCAACAGAATTACAGTCAGATAGAAAAGGAGGCCTTAGCAATCATTTACGGCGTCACAAAGTTTCATCATTATCTCTATGGCAGAAAATTCTATTTGTTGACAGACCACAAGCCTCTCACGTCGTTGTTCTCACCCACAAAGCCGATTCCGCCACGTACGGCACAAAAGCTTCAGAGATGGTCCTTGATATTGTCAAATTATCAGTATGAGATTTTGTACCGACCTACCACTAAACATGCCAACGCGGACACACTTTCCCGACTTCCGGTTGGCCAGGATGTATCATTTGATTCTTCAGAAATGGCATGTTGTCAGATAGACTCCAGAGATGCTTCCGCTGTCGCAGACTTTCCTTTGAACTCTCGTCGGGTTGCACAGGAAACAGCTGCGGATGCAGACCTAAGTGTGGTAGCACGTTTTGTTCGCTCAGGGTGGCCTGCCAGAGCCAAAGACATTGATCGGCCTCTGGTTCGACGTTATTTTGCACAACGTCATGCATTATCTTTAAGTCAGGGTGTACTGTTGTTGCATACCGACAACGACCAAGCAAGAGTGATTGTTCCTCGTTCCCTGCAACGAGAAGTGTTACGCCTCCTGCATCAAGGACATTGGGGCATTGTTAGGACAAAGCAATTGGCCAGACGTCATTGTACCTGGGTTGGTATGGACGCTCAGATAGAGAGCATGACATCACAGTGTACAGTTTGTGCGGAGCATCAGGCGGCTCCTCCACAGCGTTTCTCAGACTGGCCACGCCCCAAGGGACCATGGCAACGTTTACATATTGACTTTGCCGGACCATTCTGGAATACGCGCTGGTTAATTGTTGTAGACGCTTTCAGCAAGTTTCCTTTTGTGATTGCCATGAACTCAACGACGGCGTCTAGTACAATCAGTGCCTTAACATCAGTGTTTTGCATCGAAGGCTTGCCTGAAACTATCGTCAGTGACAATGGACCTCAGTTTGTTAGTGCGGAATTTCAACAGTTTTGTCGTGTGAATGGCATTCAGCATATCACCACCGCACCTTTTCACCCTCAGTCCAATGGTGAAGCCGAACGTTTCGTTCGAACATTCAAGTCTCACATGGAGAAGATGAAAGGTCAGCACTCCAGGCAGCAAGCTCTTCAAATTTTCCTGTCTACGTATCGGTGCATGCCACGTGACGGCCCGTCTCCTGCCGAGCTGCTACACGGCCGCCGTCACCGCACTCTCCTTCACCTGCTGCAGCCTCCCACGCACCGAGTCGGTTCGTATGGCGCTTCGCGTTTTCAGGTTTCTACGCCGGTGCTGTACAAGGTGTTTGCTGGCAACAAGACAAGATGGACGCCGGGCACCATTCAGCGCGTGCTCGGTCGCAATATGTATGTTGTACGTTCTTCCACAGGGTCGGAGCTGCGGCGCCACGCAAACCAATTGCGCCTGCATAGGCCGCGCGATCCTGTCTCCGGTTTCTTGATTCCAGACCCAGTTCACCGCCAGGGAGCACATCCACATCGTTCGTCGACGGGTCCAGCGTCCCCAGGCTACGAGATCGTCCCGATGGAGATTGACGCGACTCCGCCGCTGTCGCCGCCGCAGATGACAGCGTCACCGAGAGGGACTCCGGGACCGTGCGGGCCCCCCCAGCTTGGGCCACGCACCTCAGAAGAAGATGACCTGCTCCCTCTGGGCGGGGGCGGGCGCCCTTCCCCAGGTTTCGGTGGGTTCCCTGGAGGATCGCAAGGCGGATGCCGGGGCGCGGACGGCGTCTCGATCCCAGCCTCAGCTACGACGCCCGTCCCACCAGTAACGCCCCCGCCCAGGCCCTCCTCCCAGTGCCGTCGCCGTGGCCCTCAGCCCTACGCCACGACGGCGCGGCGGTTTGGGGGGGAGGGGTGTGGTGTCGCACAAGTACAAAGTGCGCGCCACTTACTTTCGCCGCGCGCCGCCATGCACGCACGGCGCGGCGTTCTCACGACGACAGCCACGAGCGCCCTCTGCTGCAACCCCGCTCGTGGCCACCACGGAAAGACACCGGTCACTTCGGACTGAGATAGCAACCAGTTAGGACCTTCGTAATCAGATAGGCACCAGTGAAGACTTTGCTACTGTACAGGCACTAGGCAGGCCTCTAACAACTATGTATCAACATTCTGCAGTACTATGTTAAAGTTAAGTATTGTTACATTCTGTGCAATATATATCTCTTTCTAATTTACTCTAGTGTTGGTAGTTTCTGGCTGCTCCCCTCCGTACCTGCACCGGCGTGCTGTCTTTGTTACTGTGTCGGTCTCGTTCCACTCGGCCACCGACACCTACGACGAGGCTGGGACACAAAAGCGGCGACGAAGTTGGGACACAAAACTGATGACCCCGTAGTTAAGTCCCATAAGCTTTACAACCATTTGAACATTTGAAAGAACGCACCGATCAAGCAAAAGATTCCATCATCGGTTCCTTTTGTACTTGCTCACATCAGATTGTAGTTCATTTCTGCTCTTGAAACATTTTTGGACAATACGGTGACGACTCAGCTATTGCGAGCCTAATGAATTAGACTGCACTGACGTTTTGTTATTCGAGACTGCCATTGCAAGAACCACTGACTTTAATGACATTTCCATATTTATATCAAAAAAAGCACCACCAAGTTTCGTGACTAGTAAACATTAAACTACCAACATAAAACAGCCAAAAAATGGTGAGGGTTGGGGAGGATTTCGTAATATATCACATTTTCCTTGTAAAAGAAACGAATTTCGCATATGAGTCCCCAATCCTCACTCCAAATACAATAAAAACCATCTGGATCGCTAAAATTGGAACAGATTTTATTATTGACACTTAACTTTGCAAGTTCAGAGATTTTTTTTTTTCATTTGTTAATGGCAGACGGTGCGCCTCTGTTGCACAGCGGTAGAGTGCCAGGCTACAAATCCAAAGGCTACGTGTTCGATCCCCGCCAGGTCCTAGGATTTTTATCTGCCACTTTCCACTTCTTTCAGCTCTGGCAGTATTGCTCATGTGAAAAATACGGAGTGACAGCGGTGATTCGGGACGGACGTGTGGCGGGGCCGGGCGTTCCTGCAGTGTAAACAACGGCCGTGTCGCTGCGTATCAGGTCAGCCTGAGCCGCTAGCTGCTTGCGCTTTCTTAATTCACGAATTGTTTCTCAGTAGATAAAATGAGTCTTCCGATCTACATGAGAAAGGATACTGTTACATATATCTTTGATCGAAGTTTCATTAGACCTAAAGCAATAGAAGTTAAATTGTGGCTCCAAGAAAAAATAGGAATTCGTGAGGACGATATTGTCGGTATTTACCTGTCTTTTGTGACGAACTCTGTGTTTGTTAAGATGCAAACTGCTGAATTATGTCTTTCTGTTGTTGTGAAGTGTGGTGATAAAGTGAAATTTAATCACTGAGATGGGTCAGTAAGTGAAGTAATTGTCTCTTATGCTGGTTTTGGAATACCTAGAATTTTCGAGTTGCCCTTTGAGATATCTGCTGATGAGATAAATTCTGTATTAAAAACTTACGGTCGAGTTATTTCAAATATTTCTGAAAAATGGTCAGAGCCGTATATGTTCCCTGTCCTAAATGGGGTTCGACAGGTGAAAATAGAACTGCAAAGGCATATTCCATCTTTTATAAATATATGTGGATACCGTGCCCTTGTAATATATGACGGCCAACCTCGAAAATGTGCCCTCTGCAATTCGCCAGATCACGTCCGTGCCGAGTGCAGCAAAAGGCGCGTTCCGCAGACTCCTTCAGGGACACAGTCCCGTAACTGTTATGAAATTAACATACGCAGACGTGGCGACGACCCGTAATCTCCCTGGACAAGAATTTCTAAGACGGATGGAAAATTTAGTGGGAGATGTTGACTTAAAAACGAATTTACAACAAACCTCGAATATTTTAAATGTAAATGAACATGCAGTCCCTTCTCAACTTGAAATGCACTGCAGTGAGTCACCATCTGCCGAATGCGAGACTTTGCAGCAGTCTGTTGAACAGGACGCTATAAGCAGTAAGTCAGACGTGGAAGGGACATGTACAAAAAATATCATACCCAATATTCCGGACGCTCTCGTTGAACAACCAGTAGGGCAAATTTCACGTGACAGTATCACGACAACCGAAGAACCGGAGACAAGGGAACAGGGACGAGAACTCATAGAACAAGAACCCGGACAAAGCGAAGTAACGACAGTAAAAAACATCGAAAATATTGTTCCTAAGACCACTAGTGTCGCTATGAGTGACAAGAAAGAGGGACAGATGTCGACAACGACATCTCCCTTGTCATCGCCGACGGAGTCACCAACGCGATCTCCCAAGAAGTCCCGAAGAAACAAAAAAAGGAGACTCGCGCACGAAGCTGCCGAGAGCCTGGCTCCGGCAATCAGAGAGAGGCTAAGAGAAATTGTAAGAGGTGACAAAGAGACGGTCGGTCATGCAATGGAACACGATAACGGAATGACACTGGCCGATGAAGCGGGAGGTACCACTAATACGTCTCAAAATAAAACGCTTCCGGTAGAAAGGGATGCTACTGATCGTGAATGTGCTCCTTCCGGACAAAACTGGGCGGACGACATTGCGGATCAGACGGACGAGGAAATGGCAGAGGTAGAAGGCACGGGCAACAGGCGTGATGACAGCGCCGAAACAAACAAGTGAGTGACGTAGTGGGAAAACAGGAGTGCCGGCCGAACTTCTGCCGACTCGCTCCACTTACTATACTGACCAATAGTGGAACACTCCTATAACGTAACTACCGTAAATATTAACAGAATAGAAAATGCAACCAAATTATCTTCTTTGAAAGAATTTTTGTATAAGTCTGAATCGGACATTGCTCTCCTTCAGGAAGTCAAATTTCAAAAATTTCAGGTTTCCGGTTTTCAAGTATTTTTAAATGTAGCTAAGGAAAACGCATGTGGTACTGCAATTCTTGTGAAGGATGGGATTGAAGTTACAGACGTTAGATACTTAGATTCTGGAAGAGGTATTAGATGTAGAGTTTTTAACACCATTGTAATAAATGTTTATGCTCCATCTGGTAAAAATCTTAGGGAAGATAGAGCCACGTTTTTTAAAACTGAGATATTATACTTGCTTCAGGAAACCCCCGCACAAATTTTAATAGGTGGCGATTGGAATTGCGTGCTAAACAAAAAGGATCAGTCGCCAAATTTCAATTTTTCTAAAGAACTCTATAGCCTGGTTAAAAATATGGGTTGGAAGGACGTGTGGGAACAAGTATATCCCACTACGGTAAAATTTACGTATGTCACTGCAACTTCGAAGAGCCGTATTGATAGATTATATGTGAGTGAAAACCTAAGAGACAAAATTAACGCCATAGAAACAGTACCAGCAATTTTTTCAGACCACCAAGCAGTTAAATGTAGCGTTCGACTTCCTAGGCAGAAAACATATTGGGGACGTCCAATTTGGAAACTCAAATCAATATGCTGAACGATAATGATTTAGCTGAGAGGATGTCCTACGCTTGGCAGATTTGCCTAAGATTTCGCACCACATTTAGGAGCTGTATAGAATGGTGGACATTGTGCGCAAAAAAGAAACTTCGATCCACATTGATCGCTTATGGCAAAGAAAGAGCAATGTGGAGAAATGCGACAATGGAATTTTATTACAATTGTCTGCGAGAACTTTATGAACAGCAAATGACACAGGATGTCATAGTACGAATTAAACAAGTAAAAGCTCGCTTGTTAAGCCTGAAAAGACGCAGTTGGATGGATTAAAAATTAAGTCGCACGTTAAGACAATGGTGGAGGAAGAAAATGCGTCACTGTTCCATTTAATACAGCATGAAAGAAATAGGAAGAAAACCTTCATCACAAGTTTGCGGTCAGGCCACAACGAAATTTTGACGGAACAAACTGATATTATGAGGGAGGCACATAGTTTCTATCATCATTTATACAGCGAAAGTCCGATTGAAATGCACTTAGTTAGGGACCTGTTGCATAACAGCGGTCTGCAGAACAGTATAAAGGAAGAGCAAAATAGGCTCCTCAGTGACGATATAACGTCTGATGACTTACTCGATATTATTAAAAATCCCCCTAACAGAAAGTCACCAGGTCCGGATGGACTGCCCATAGAATTTTATACAACTTTTTGGCAGCTTATAGGAGATAAAGCAACTGAGGCAATAAACGATATTTTGAAAGGTGTGGCCGTACCTGCAGAATTTAAGGAAAGTGTAACTGTCCTTCTTCCTAAAGGTAAAAATGCCGAAATTAAAGACCTCTCCAAAATGAGAACTATATCCCTCATGAACTCTGATTATAAAATCGTTGGAAGGGTATTGAAAGAAAAATTCCGGCCAATACTTCAAAAGATAATCGGAAGTCATCAGACATGCCTCCCTGGTAGAAATATCTTCCAGACAGTAAGCGAATATGAGATATTATCGCAATATTCTCCACGATCACGGCAAAAGCAGGTCTCATATTCATAGATTTTTCTAAGGCCTTTGACAGGGTAAATCACGCGTATTTATTTACACTGATGAGAGGTATGGGTTTAAATGACAACAACGTGAACGTTTTAACAAATGTTGTGAAAGGAATTCAAACGAAAATTGAAATAAATGGACACCGCACTCGATCCATTATTATTGATAACGGTGTCCCACAAGGCAGCCCTTTATCGATGTTACTATTTACAGTAGCACTGGAACCGCTTTTGAGAATTCTAAATACCGAATTGGAAGGAATTCATATATCAGGGCATCATAGAGTGACCAATGCGTATGCAGATGATGTCGGAGTTGTTGTCAGAAGTGAGGCAGATATTCAACGGCTAACTGCGACTGTACAACTCTATTGCAGAGCAACTCGTGCGAAGATAAACGAGATGAAAAGTTCCTTTTTACGTCTTAATGGTTTCAAAAATGTGCAGTTAGATTGGGCGAAAACGGTTGACCAACATACGGCCTTAGGCGAGACCTTTCACAGGAATCCGCTCAAAACCATCACATTCAATTGGAGGAAAATGTCAAACCAAATTAGAGGTAACTTAATACTTAATCAAACCAGAGACCTGAATATTATACAGAAGGTAAAAATCATCAACAGCGTCATTTTGTGCAAAGCAGTGTACGTAGGTCAAGTTCTTCCGATCCCAACGCCAATAGCAAAATCTATCATAAGTCACATATGTAGATACATGTGGCAGGGACATATTTTTAGAGTGGCAGTGACTACAGCTACCCTGAAACATGAAGAAGGAGGCCTTGGTCTGACCGATATCCGTCGGAAAAATATGGCATTATTTATAAAACGGACAAGTCAACTGATCAGTAGTTCCCAGAATAGTATCACATCAAAACTATTTAAAATACTTAAACCTGCAAGCACGATGCCACCCATAGATATTAGAAGGTTACATTATCAACTGAAACATATTAGACAATTCTATCTTGAGCTGAGTTACCTCGAATCCACTGTGCCAGAGAAAAACAGAAGTAATAGTAAACTCCTATTGGAAGCACTCTCCCCAAAGGGCGCCCGTCATAAAATGGAATTATAGTATCCTTTTAAAAACTGGAAAATGATATGGCGTAATATCGCCAATGGTACCGCGTTATAAATAACATAGTACCAATGAGAAATTATGCTCTATTGGTATATGTGATATAAACACCTGTCAAAAATGCAAGGAATTTGATACGTTAAGGCATCGTTTCGTCTGTCAAGGTTATTGGGAAATATGGAATGCTGTGAAGAAACAAACAGCTTTTCTTAAACGCAGCGATGGCAGAGAAATTACATTGGAAAACATTTTTTACACAGAAGAAGTCTACTTTCCAGAACAAAAAAACAACGCGGTATATTGGTTATTAGGTAATTACATATATTACGTCATCCAAAAGAAAGGAAATGACGATGTACTTGAATACAAAGATTATATACTAGGCGAATTTTATAAACTATGCAAGTGGAAGGATCATCAAAAAATGTTTGGAAACATGATACAAATTTTGTTTTACGAAGATAGGATAATATAACCGCTTCCACTAAGCTGAAACGGCTGGAAATAGTTTGCAATGCTCAAGTAAGGGATCGCTGCTGAGGGTGAAGTACGGTGGGGACTTCGTGGGCCCCGTGGCCGCTACGGTAGCCGTGAAGGCCTCAGCAGAACTCTGAAAGAGCAACAAAACCTATAAATTGTGTCTGAATAACAAAGGCAATTGAATGAGTTCAACACCATTTTTAAAAAGAAAAGGTAATAAAGATAAAAATGAAAATTACATGATAATGGTCAATAAGAAGAATTGAAATATGTGTGAATCATTTCAAGAAGTTTTAGTTAGATTATATGAAATATTAATAAATAAACTTCCGACAACAAAACCACTTTTGTTACATAAGTTTAATTGCAGGAAAAAGGCCTTAGGAGAGGCATTTTCGTTTTTAAATTTTAATAATTCTAAATTTTCATGAAGAAATAATTTATTTCAGTAATAGAACACAACTATAACAAAATAAGAAAATGAAAGTGTAGTAAACCAATGACGGAGGCTCACAAAGTTATGAGCAGATGATATTTTAAAGATGACAAGGATGAATACAATCGAACAACACTGTGGTAACACTGCTGAAGCAGTGAAAAAACAAAATGAGAAGACGAACTTTGCAGCTGTTATTAGTCGCTTGGAAGTCACACACACAAGAAAAATTTATTTATATGTTTTTTGATATAATTACTATTTTTTCCATTTTGGCGCATAGTTAAAAGGCTAAACTGTATGCAGAAAATGTAGAAACAGGAACTATTGTCTACAACGTTCAAGCAAAGAAAGAGGAATTATTCTTGTTTTACAATTTCTAAGAAGAATATTTAAATTTCACAACATTTTAAAATTTTGAAAATGAAAAAGAGACAGGAAAATGAATAAATATATAAAAAGACGCCGAAGAGGAGAGGTTGGAGGACCCTAAAAAAAAAAAAAAAAAGGTCGGTAGAGCGCTTGCCCGCGAAAAGAAAAAAAAAAATAGAAAAAAAAACTAAGGCTTCGGGTTCGATCCACGCCAGGTCCTAGGATTTTTATCTGCCACTTTCCACTTCTTTCACCTCTGGCAGTATTGCTCATGTGAAAAATACCGAGTAGCACCATGGTTCGGAACCCATGTTAAACTGTAGGTCCCCCTATAACTGGCTGGGTAAGTCAGTTCGAAGGTCGGAGGAAGGCAACGGCATACCACCTCCAAACAAGACCATGCCTAGTAAAGCACTGTGGTGTTCAAACCAATCTTCGGATTGTTGACTGCTTTACCTTACCTTACCTTTTGATGGCAGATGCCGAAACGAAGTACACTACCGCTCATTAAAGTTGGAAACATGCTAAAAATTACTTTTGAGAGGTTAGGAGATACAAACATGAACTAAGCGCATACAACAGACATCGGGATCTCCTAAGGATACCAGCAACAGCGACACTACTTTTGCTTGCATCGCAAATTGAATATTCACAAAATGTATTTGAGTTAAAAAAGAAGAACTTTAGGTTCACAATTACGAAAAAGTTTTTGTAAACAAGAAGATGCAGCAAATACAAATATGTCCGTCCGAGGATGATGTGAGAGAAGGTAGTCTTGCGTTCTATCTGGTTTCGCAATTGATCACCTGGTGTTTTGTTTAAGTTTTCCAGGATATTGGCATGACGAAGAACCGTATCCCATTCTTTTTTTTTCCAAGAGAGATAATTGTTTCAGTTGTTACAGGAACAAATAAGGCAAAAGGATACTCTCATGCTCCAACAAAAGAAGTAAATCCAGTTGGTCATTTCAAAGTCTAGAAGAGGACATTTCTTTTGTTTTAAATTAATTTTCCAGCTGACACAACTAGCCGATGAAGGCAAAATTCTGGCGAGCGCAAAGACGGGCTAGAAAGGGAAGATGGAGGCCCGAAAAAAAAATTAAAAAAAATAAAAAAAAAATTAATGTGAATACACCCCGGTATTTCAGGGTGTATACACCAATAAGAACTGTCGCTTGGGTGGTGCCCCTCGCGAGTGTCAACTGTCACTCCCCGCGCGACGGGTCGATATTCCCGTCGATTTCGCGTGCACTAGAGGCGGACGCGGATAATCATTTCGTGACTGCGCTGTCCCTGCAGTGCACAGCCAACGGCCACAATATTCCGCGTCATCTTCCGGCGACAGCCATTTGTTTCCAGTAATTAACGCCCACGCAACAGGTCGCCGCTCGACGCGTCTGCCACCTGGCGGACGATCCCCGCAACCTTCTGTGCACCCGCTTCCCGCGCAAAGGCTTCGGGTGAAGCCGAACCACAGACGTATATTACTACATCTACATCTACATGGGATACTCTACAAATCACATTTAAGTGCCTGGCAGAGGGTTCATCGAACCACCTTAACACTATTCATCTCTCATTCCACTCTCGAATAGCGCGCGGGAAGAAAGAACACCTGAATCTCTCCGTTCGAACTCTGATTTCTCGTATTTTATTCTGATGATCATTTAAACCTATGTAAGTGGGAGCCAACAATATATTTTCGCATTCGGAGGAGAATGTTGGCGATTGGAGTTTCGTAAGTAGCCCACGCCGCAGCGATAAGCGCCGTTGTTGTAATGATTCCCATCCCAGATCCTGTATCATTTCCGTAATGCTGTCTCCCCTGTATCGTGACAATACGAAACGAGCTGCCCTTCTTTGGATTCTTTCGATGTCCTCCGTCAAACCCACCTGATAAGGATCCCACACTGGGCTGCAACACTCCAAAAATGGACGGACAAGCGTAGTGTATGCAGTTTCTTTAGTAGTTCTGTTGCATCTTTTAAGGGTTCTGCCAATAAAACGGTAACCATGGTTCGCCTTTCCCATATTATGTACGTGTTCTTTCCAGTTTAAGTCTGAAGTAACAGTAATTCCTGGGTATTTTGTGGAGTTTAAGGCCTTCACGTTTGATTGATTTATCTTGTAAACAAAGTTCAACGAATTTGTTTTCGTACTCATGTGCACGACTTCACACTTCTCATTATTTAGAATCGATTGCCAATTTTTACACCATACTGATATCTTATTCAGATCCTTCAGGAGTTGGTTTTGACCTTCAGATGATTTCACTAGATGGTAAATGACGGCGTCATCTGCATACAACCTAAGAGAGCTACTTAGATTTTCCCCTAAATCGTTTGTGTAAATAAGGAACAGCAGAGGATCAATAACACTACCCTGTGGAACGCCCGATATCACCTCTGTTTTAGTCGATGCTTTACCATCGATTACTACGAACAGTGTCCTCTCTGACAGGAAATCCCTTATTCAGTCGTATTTACCGTCTAGTAAAATCATCTCAAGATCAAATCCAACTGCACAACGATCTGAATAAGATATCACTATGGTGTAAGAATTCTCTTATTTCTGTGCTATGTGGAATGCAAGTTTACGAACATCTTTCATTGTGAATACAAAATAAATAAATAAATAAATAAATAAATAAATTAAATAAAAAAAATAAAAAATAAAGAAAATAATAATAATAAGTAAAATAACAAACCCTCTCAGGTTGATTTTCTTCCGAATAACTGAACTTCATTTGAGAATATGCTTTTACCATCAGCATCTCTCTTTAATTGTAGCTTTTGGTACTCGGTATATACGAGCACACTCGTTAAGTTCATGGTTACCGTTTCTGTATGCTTCCACAGCTACCTTCAGTTCATCTTCTGTCCATTTCCCATACATTCCCCTTATTGCATCTTCCACATCTAAAAAGATTACCATACTTACTCCTTATTTTTTAAATTGCTTTGCAGCCTAGATAAATAAACCTAAAACGTAACATCTACCTATTACCTATTGTTAAATGACATTAAGTATTATTTGTTACTATTGATCCCTAAATTGGAAATAGCCTTTGGTACAACTTCCGTAACTCGACGCCATATAAGTAAAGATAACGTAGAAAGAACAAAAAACGCTAAACTCTAACTTTACGATATTACATTATTAGTTAATGAATGTCACTTTGAACTATAGTGCTGCTGATATTTTTACTTACTTTTAGAGCAGAGGAAAGCTTATGATATGTAGCAGAAAACTTACAGCGACATCGAAGAAAACGCAATAATGGAAACTGTTCTCACTACAATGACTATCGTCGACTGGCGACTGAGCCACGTGACTTCGACAATGTTTCTCACCAGTTGAGCGAACTTTGAACTTTAAGTTACCAACACACAGTGAAATACGCAGGTGATCCAACATAGACAACGGTCCATCTTCGGCAACTCTCCCCTATATTTTGTGATCTGACGGTGATTTGGTCGACGTTTAATTTTAATGGCAGTAGACAGATTGATAAGATGCTGTGTTCGTTGTTTGCAGCATAATACGTATAGTCCAAGGAAAAGCTGTGTTTGTCGTCAGCAACAAATTAAAGATTCATTAAAAATATCTCGTTCATACAATGTTTTGTAAAAACGAATTACTAAGAAAATAGCTTTTGACAATGTCGACTGGAATACACTCTTCCAAATTCTGAAGGTGTCAGGGGTAAAATATAGGGAGCGAAGAGTTATATTCAACCTATACAAAAACCAGACAGCGGTTATTAGTTATTAGAGTCGAAGAGCAAGAAATCCGTACATTGAGCAGGCAGTGAAAGAATGGAAGGAGAAATTTGGAGAGGGCATTAAAGTGCAGGGAGAAGAAATAAAAATATTACGGTTTGCCGATGACATAGTAATTCTGTCAGAGACCGCAAAAGATCTGGAAGAGCAATTGAATGGGATGGACAGTGTCTTGAAAGGAAGATATAAGATGAACATTAACAAGAATAAAACGAAGGTAATGGAATGCAATGTCAGAAAATCAGGCGATGCTGAAGAAATTAGATTAGGTAATGAGACAATAAAAATTGTAGTAAAATTTTGTTATTTAGGTAGCAAGATAACTCCTGATGGCCGAAGTGAAGAAGATATAAAATGCAGGATGGCTATGGGAAGAAAAGCGTTTCTAAAGAAGCGAAACTTGTTAACATCCAATATCAATTTAAATGTTAGGAAGTCGTTTCTGAAAACATTTGTCTGGAGTGTAGCATTGTATGGGAGTGAAACGTGGACGATAAGGAGTTCAGATAAAAAGATGATAGAAGCTTTTGAAATGTGGTGCTACAGACGAATGATGAAAATTAGATGGGTAGATCACGTAATTAATGAGGAGGTGCTTAACCGAATCGGGGAGAAAAGGAGTTTCTAGCATATCCTGACTAAGAGAAGGGACACATTCTGAGACATCAAGGATTTGTCAACTTAGCATTAGAAGGAAGTGTGTGGGGTAAAATCGTAGAAAGAGACCGAGGGACGAATATAGTAAGCAGATTCAAAAGGATGTAGGTTGCCGAACGTATTCTCTGAAGAAGAGACTTGCACAGGACAGGGTGGCGTGGAGAGCTGCATCAAACCAGTCTCTGGACTGAATACAACAACATTAAGAAAATAGCTGTTGGAGGAAAAACGTCGTTCATGCAATGTTCTGTAAAAACAAATTATCGAGAAAAAACCTGTTACAAGACAATAACTCACCGCCCCGTGTTTTACCTTGGAAATTTATTTATGTTATTGTTAAAAAAGAACCTAAGAAATACTACTTTTATTAGCAGTGAATGGTTAAGTATGAGCCTCTTTCGAGGTGGATCGTGGAACAAAAATCCCGGCATCTCGCCACAGTTTTGCTGTTTCACTGTTCAATAATCAGATGTTTCTTCCTACAATTTATTACATTGCACTGCCCGACATGAAATCGTAATTGCCAGTCCGCTAACCAAATGTAGGAGTACTTGCAATGGAATAGATTTTCCACACATCACTGAAACTTTTGATGACGTAGTTGAAACATTTGATGATAAGAAACAAAGTATCTTTAATGTATCTGTTACGTTCATTTATAACACCGTAGGCCAACATTTAAATACGTAAAGAACTAAAGCACAGAAAGTAGAGCATGTGGAGTGATTTTCAAATGTTCTCCTACTGTTGGTCTAATGCCTCGCAAGTAATAATGTTTCAATAAATGTTCTTTCTGTTCGCATTGCAGTGTGATCATTCCTTTATTGTATATGGTGAGTTTAACATTGTTTTTCTCACTGAAAATAGAAACAGGGACTCATCTAACTATCTTGCAAAATCACATAACCTGCAGGGTCTTGTAAATAAACCCACATCCAAGACTACCTTAGACCAAATACTCGTTTACAGAAATAAACTTAGACTAACAGTTCTTATATAACGCAGGATTCAGCGATCACAACGCTGTTATAGTAAATGTCAATCTTAACGAAGATATGTCAATTCCAGTCCCACCTAAAAACCCTTCAAAGGTAGGCCTACAACTTCAACAAACTAAGTAATGAAAAATGGACAGATTGTAAGCTACAAACGATGTCAATGTAAACATTGTTAGTTTCCTTTTTGTCCTTTCGTCCCACAGTTACTTTTAATAATATATTGTAGATATTTATTGCTGCAACTGAAGAATACAAATTCATTCTCCCATATGCATTTCGTCTTTACTTCACACGCATCTTCAGTGGAAATATTTGGTCACTGGAATAAAAGACGAAAACAAAACAACATAAGGACATAAAAACAGCACCCTATGTAGACCAGCGACCACCAAAAATTGCCACTGAAATTCCTTACAAATATATGCGAAATGCATATGGCAAAATAAACTTCTGTTATTCAGTTACATGACGGCTTACTTCAATAAATATCTACATTATAATATAGATGTCAATGTAAAATACTTCTAGACGCTTCAAAACACTACTGAACCAAGTTCGCAATAAATTTCGAAACAAATAAGGCAAAGGTGCTCGTGAAAGACATATCTACTCAGCCAGGTCAAATAAATCGTGCAAGGCACTTATGCAGCCGACTGTCTCGAACGTCATGTTATGTGTATAGCCGCTATGATGTTTGTCCGGCCTGTTAGTATCTATGGTCGAAGGCTTCAATGGCTCCGAAACCGTCAAATGTCACAGACATACCACAGTCTAACATATACAGTCGCGACACTCACTGCTGTGAAAGTTGTTACCAACTGACAGTTGCTGCGACACTAGCGCTCCTAGCGGTGGGCAAGCTGCCGTAGGAGTGATGTTTGTTTATAATTATTTGTATGCGTAATTAACGAAATAGTTGGTACAGTTTTTGCGTTACAAGCATTAGTAAAATATTAAGAGATATACACAACACGGACATTGATGTAAAAACAGCCGAATTTAACTGATTCAGAGGTGTAATGAACAGCCGGCCGCGGTGGCCGAGGGGACTAAGGCGCTCCAGTCACGGTCTGCACGGCCACTACGGTCGGGGATTCGAATCCCCCCCTCGGGCATGGATATTTGTGCCGTCCTAGTTCGTAAGTAGTTCATAAGTAGTTTGTAAGTTTAGGGATTGATGACCCCGTAGTTAAGTCCCATAGACTATACAAACATTTGAACATTTTGTAATGAACAACTTCGTCATGAACAAATACTTAACGAATATGTATTATTTTGCGGCTTATTCCGTTGAAATTAAGTAGAATATAAACATAAGAGAAACATACATTTCTATCATGGTGTGTTCTTACTATGACAAGAGTTCCTTGACGCGTATCAAATCCGTGTGTAGTCTAATGATTTTAGGCATCAGTCGTCTTTCTGATACGCGCATATTCGTGTGATTACTTCAGATTAAGAAGACAATGGCTCGAAGATTCTTGCCGTTTGTGGTTCAGTTGTAGCAACAATTGTGGAACTGGGTTCTTCTTTGTTGAAAACAGTTTGATTGCTTCTTCCGTTTTCTTGCCAGGTCTGTGACGTAACTGACGTTTTGCCTTCAGCTACAGCTGTGTTGGCTGCTTTGGTACGTTAAATACTGTAGTTATTGCATTCTATATGCGTTTCCTACGTTCCACTCTCATCGATTTTTACTGAAATCGTAGTGAAGAGCCTAAAACGTTCTGAGTAGAAAAGCGACGACTTTTTGCCAAAGGTAGGTCTTCCGGTGTTTCTTAGCCATTTCTTATTTCTAATAGAAAATGATATTATTCAGCAAAAGCCTGTAGGTTACAAGATAATTGTAAATAAACGTTCCTGCAATGTTCCGTTTCGTACCTCATCAGGGATCTCAGTAAACCTAATGAAGAGAAAGGTGGAGCTAATTTTAAATGACTACCTATTTTATGGCACTAAATACGTTCCCTAGAGTGAAGAGTCTGTATAAATCGATATAAACGATACTATTCGCACCCATCCAATACCGTATTCAGAATCGTAGCTTGCCGGCCGCTTGGAGCACTGCAGTCACATCGTAAAACAAATATCTGCGGGAGTATCGCGACTGTATGTGTTAGACTGTGGACATACATTACTAGACTGGCAAACAGTGACTGAAGTTTGATGCCACCATCTTGCTTAACCTAACGTCAAAAAGTTTCCGTACGGTACTACTATGATCTTCTGACAAGATATGACGATGTAAGCTTTGGTTTGAACATGATTAGCATTTGAGTTAACACCTCCGCATTTTCGAATCGTGTTACGAGAAGAACATGTTATGTACGGTTAAACGTTAACATTAACATCTAGGCAAAGACTTTCTACCATTTTGTTGTGTTGCCAACATAATCATGAGAGGTCGGCGGGATGATAGGTAAAATTTTACCATTACGTACAGTTAAAGCAGAAGTAGTTATCTGAAAAACAATAACAAGAATAAAGCTTATCCACGACAAATAACTCATATATAACGGTCATACAATTAAAAGAGAAACCGAAGTTGATCGAAACAGATGAAAGAAACAGGAATCGCGTCTGATTAGTGTATGTGTCCAAGCAGACTATAGATTTCGTAAGAACTCTCAAAAGAATAACGGTACACTTTTATAATGACCATACTACTGAAAGAAAATCCGAAGTTGAATGAAATTGGTAACAGATTAACAATAACTGCAAATCAATGCAACTCATTACTGTATGTGTTGAAGCTTACTCAAGCTTAAAAAATTTCAGCCATATACAAAACACGAATTTCCTACATGTCAAAACTCTAGGGACAGCATCGTTACGTCAGTTCATCCGTATTTTTACGACTGTTTTCTGTAATAACTCACACGACGGCTCGCACGTTATAGTATAGAATATGGAGGTGAGACTTTGTAACGTTTCTGCTATGTTGCACGCTCCTTACAAAAATCAGTTGCCAACATTATAAACACGAAATATCTGACACCTAAAATAAAACTTCACTACCGGACATGTAAAATATCACATTTTCGCCTTCAGTTTGAAATTCTATTAACAAACACTATTAGTAAAACGCTCTTAAGAAATAGTACGTTGATTTAAACTTAACTTTGGCTGTCCTTTTACGTAATTTTCAATTTTTAATACTTTCGTAAATAATAGCTGCAAACACTAAAAATGCATTACACTTAGTTTCGGAAATTGCTGAACCTATATAGATATTAATTTGTATAAAAATAACAATACTACATGTTATAACTATTGCACAACATGATTACATATATACCTTTTGTTTAAATAAATTAGGGCAGACCATGTTTTATATATCACTGGATCCTAAATTAAATACTGATCATTTTTCATGCACTAAAATTAATAATCCGTTTGGTACTAAGAAACTATCTTCGAAATTACGATTCTGAATACGGTATTGGATGAGTGCGAAAATTAACCATATACAAATCCGTATTAATAAAAAATTAGACCGCAAACTGAAATACATTAAAATTACATGTTACAATAATAGTACGCCTACACAATATTGGCAAAACAAATATGTGTGCACTTCGAAAACACAAATAATGTAAATAATTTGAGCACTGTAAGCACTAGTCAAAGGATGACTTTAAATTTGTGTACCACATTAAATACAAATTTCATGAAACATGTATATACATTGAGATAAATAGTTAAAGCTTAAATGTAATGTTTTAATTTCTGTATTTTGGCATATTTAATGTAAAAGAATATTGTTTAATTGAGAATTACAAAACTTCGTCATCAATCGTATTACGAGGTTTGAGGGAAACCATGTCTTCTAGCAGTCACAAACCTGTAAGCAGCTCTGTTGGCTTGCCGCTGCATTTTTTATTTATTTATTTTATTTTTGATTGTGCAACAATGTGATTGATTTAATCTTTTAGTGAATGCCGAAGACAGCTCACAACGCAATGGACTACAGCCAGCATATAGGATAATTTCTTTTTGTATCAACTTCACCTACAGTGGAATGACTTTGTTATAGAGACTGTGAACTAATAAAACTTTCCGTGATTTAGGAAAATATTAGGGCTCAGTTTGAGGCATTCCCAAAAGGGGTGACTGTTGTTTGAACTTCACTGACACCAATGATACTGTATACGGCATTGCCAGTCTAGTAATATGTCTATGCCAGATGTTCCAGCATTGATTTCTATACTACCTGGATGTTGAACTTCAGCTGTCTTAGCATGCCAGCCATAGATGTTCATATTTAGTTTCTTGCCAAACTCATATATGGCAGCTATAAATTACTGCAGAGAAACCAAAAGACAAAACGTTTCGATTCTGTTACTGTAACAATCAATTGCATCAAATGTCGACCGATAATTCAAATCAGGAGGTAAGTAAGCAATTCTTTGGCATGTAATAAATGACGAAAATTCGTTTGCCAAATTTAAACATGTCGGACAATGTGAAATCGTGTGTAAAACATCTGAATGTGCAGGCACGCTGCATTTCTATGCTCAGACACCAGAGTTATACATCCAGTTTGTTGTTGTTGTTTGTTTGTTTCTTTGACTTCGGTTTCAAACCATTCAGTCATATCTTTGTTAAAATCAGTGCCATATAATACTGTTATTTCCTTCCTTTATTTTTCATAGTCATTTGATGCCCAAATTAGTTTAGTAATGACCATTATATTTTAATCTTTCCGTTACATCTAAACTCGATTATGGCTTCGTAGACTTTTGTGTTGGATTCGTATAATAAGGATTTGATTGTCATTGGTTGTGGCACTTTATTTTTGATGACAGATGATAAAAAAACCTTTCCTCGCTTCTTGATATTTTGGGCACAGAAAAAATAAATGGTTCGTATCTCCTCGTGAGATTCCATCACAATCACAAGCCGGTGTTTGATTTATATTCAATCGTTATAAGTGTTCAGGGAATGAGCCATGGTTAAATCTTATTCTACTTAATGTACTCGTTGCTTGTCGGGGTCCATTGACTATATTAAACCATGGACTTTTAGGTATTCTATCTTGTATACGAACATAGTTGCGTCCTTTGTAGCGTGAGCTATGTGTCCATTCTTCTTGCCAAGAGTCAAATGCCCTTTTGCAAATTATATGTCCATATTCAGTGTAAGGAAGTTTTAGCTCTAGTTTTGTCCCATTACTTGTTGCCTGCTTTGCCAGCTGATCCACTTTCTCGTTGCCTGGTATGCCACAATGTGCCTTCACCCACATGAATATGTGTAGAGATCACTGTGTTCCAGTTTTCACATCTTTGGTGTCCGATAATGTTGGGTAATGTATGTCTGTGGTTGGTTATTTACTGTGATATCTCTGGTGGAGGATGGTAATGGAGCATTTTAGACAACAGTCCAACATGTCAAACTTTCGAAAGCACGTTCCATGTCTACAAGGAACGCGTTAGTTGCATCTGCAAGGTTGCAGACGTCAAGATTGAGGAGAACCTTTTTGATGATTAGATTAGATTAAATTTTCGTTTCGTAGATGCATGTTGAGGAGATCCTCGTTAATGTGGAACATGTCAGGAAACAAAATTTAAACGCTGAATAATAGATAATACTAATAATATAAATACATAAATACAGATACATACATTTTTTAAGTTTTTTTTTTATTCAGCTGATAATATAATAATACTAATATAGTATGAATGCATCATTTGGTACGATTTAGAAATTCACTAATGGAGTAGAAGGAGTTGGCCACTAGGAAGTCCTTTAGGGTCCTCTTAAACTGATTTTTTATTTCTAGCTAACTTTTTTTATACTTGATGGTAAATTATTGGAAATGTGTGTTCCTGAGTAGTGGACCTATTTTTTCGAACTAAAATAAGCACTTTTAAGTTCTTGTATAGATCGTTTTTGTTCCTAGTATTGTATGAATGAACTGAGCTGTTTGTTGGGAAAATAAGGAATAAATATACTGAGAAGCAGTAGTTAATATACCGAGTTCTTTGAAGAGGCTTCTACAGAACTTCCGTGGATTTACTCCACAAATAATACGTATTACACGCTTTTGGACTCTAAAGACTTTTGCCTGACTTGAAGAGTTACACCAAAATATTATACCATATGACATTTTGGAATGAAAGCAAGCAAAGTATGCAAGCTTTTTTATTTTTATGTCTCCTATGCCTGATAACACTCGTATTGAAAATACAGATTTGTTGAGTCGTTTCTGAAGTTCTGTGGTGTGCTCCTCCCAACTGAATTTATTATCAAGCAGTAACCACAGGAATTTTATACTGTCAACCTCTTCTATCTGCTCTTCTTCATACTTAATGCATATGCTGGCGGGAAATCTCTTACATGTTCCGAAATGCATGTAGTGTGTCTTTTCAAAGTTTAATGACAATGAGTTGGCTTTAAACCATTTATTAATGTTCATGAAAATATCATTAGCAGACCTTTCTATCACTATGCTTGACGTACTTTTTATTGCAATACTTGTATCATCTGCAAACAAAACGAACTCTGCTTCTGGTAGTGTAACTGATGAGAGGTCATTAATGTACACAAGAAAAAGCAATGGTCCTAAGATGGATCCTTGTGGGACACCACATGTAATTTCTTCCCAATTTGATAATGACTGTTGGCTTAATTCACTAGTCACTTACACTGTCACCCTTTGTTTCCTTTTAGTGAGGTACAACTTGAACCATTTTGCAGCATTTCCCGTGACACCAAAGAATTCTAATTTACTTAAAAGAATGTTATGGTTCAAACAATCAAATGCTTTTGATAATCACAGAAAATACCCGCTGCTTGCAATTTATTATCTAATGAATTAAGTACATTCTCGCTGTAGGTGTAAATAGCGTTTTCGATATCAGAACCTTTCAGAAATCGAAACTGTGTTCTGGACAATATTTCATTCGTGGTCAGGTGGTTGAGAAGCTGTTTCTGCATTACCTTTTCTAGAACTTTTGAGAATGCAGGCAAAAGTGAAATCGGTCTGTAGTTTGATGTGAATATAATAAGCAGCTTACTTAAATAGTCTGTGAGAATGGCTGCCACAGTTGAATATCTTGAACAATCTCTGAATGCAAACAATTTTCTTAAAAGGGCAACTCCGGCCGCTGTGGCCGAGGGGACTGAGGCGCTCCAGTCACGGTCTGCACGGCCACTACGGGCGGCGGTACGAATCCCCCCCTCGGGCATGGATATTTGTGCCATCCTTAGTGTTAGCTAGTTCATAAGTAGTTTGTAAGTTTAGGGACTGATGACCCCGTAGTAAAGTCCCATAAGCTCTACAAACATTTGAACATTTTTTTAATTTGAAAACTTAATAATAAACCTTTTTTAAAAGGGCAACGACAGCTTAAATACATATTTGTGGAATCCTCTACACAATCACCACAAAAAATAAAGATTGAAAATTAAAATTGACTTCGATGATGTCTTAGGTGGAGGTGTGTAAAGAATGAAATCGCAACAGCTGTCAAGATATGTTTATTCCGACACTACCGGTTTCTCATCAGTAAAGATGCATCTTCAGGTGGATAACATAAGAAAATGATTACATAATAATTGGAACAGCATCCAGCTTGTTAAAACATTCCCAAAACAGGGTGTTGGATACTGTTCCAATTATTGTGTAATCATTTTCTTATGTCATCCACCTGAAGATGCATTTTTACTGATGAGAAACCGGTAGTGTCGGAATAAACACATCTTGACAGCTGTTGCGATTTCATTCTTTACACACCTCCACCTAAGACATCATCGAAGTTAATTTTAACTTTCAATCTTTTTTTGTGGTGATTGTGTAGAGAATTCCATAAATCTCTGAATGTGTCGTCTTCGATATAGAACGCATACGTCATATAGACGAAGCGTCTGACTGAAGCAGCGCTCTATCAGCCTCGCCCGAAGACTTCAAAAAATCAAATGTTCAAATGTTTGTAGAGTCTATGGGACTTAACTACGGGGTCATCAGTCCCTAAACTTACAAACTACTTACAACTAAGGACGGCACAAATATCCATGCCCGAGGGGGGATTCGAACCCCCGACCGTAGTGGCCGTGCAGACCGTGACTGGAGCGCCTCAGTCCCCTCGACCACCGCGGCCGGCGCGAAGACTTCAGCGACGGGATGTGCGCGGTGGAATTGTAACAGCAGTGCATGTAGGGGTCGCCTCCTGCGGCAAAGCAAGAAGTTGAGCGGAGTGTGGGGGGTGGGGAGGAGAGATACGAGGAACAAGAAGAGAACGTGCCGGATGAGTAGGCAACTAAGGAATTCCACAGCCGGCGCGACACAAGCGAAAAAATGAAGAAGAAGAAGGGGGAGGGGGAGGGAAATGACAACGAGAACGGCCGCAGGCTATCGATTGGCCCGCTGGGCGGGGCCGAGCCGTCGCCGGCTGCCATTGGGCGCCAATTAAGAGGCGACGCGATTGATTCGACCACTCCGGGAACACGGGTTGGGTTTTTGAGCGTCTTTTCCCGGAAAGGCCGGGCGTTTCGTTCCGCGCCCGGTTCGGGGTCTCTCTCGCGGGGGTCGGCCGTGTCGACCTGTGGCGAGGTTTGGTCGGACTGTGTGGGTCCGGTCGAGCTGAAATACTGGCTGCTCTCGAATAGAGAATCAGCAATTACTCACTCTTGTTTATCTACGGCCGGTGGCCACACACGGTGAATAAAGTTCCACGCGAGCCACAGAGGTGCGATGTCACTCCAATTATCTGCCTCTGCCACGAGTAAACGATCTGTCATACTTACTACGAGTATTCACCTGTGACACCTTCGACTTTTTTTTTTGGTCCACTTTAGGTTACGGTAGTGACATTACGACTAATACATCTACATCTACATCTACATACATACTCCGCAATTCACCGTAAGGTGTGTGGCGGAGGTTACACTGTACCACTACTAGGCATTTCCTTTCCTATTCCACCCCCAAATTGAACGAGGAAAAAAAGAATGCCTATATGCCTCCGTACGAGCCCTAATTCCTCTTATCTTGTCTTTGTGATCACTACGCGAAATGTAAGTAGGCGGCAGCAAGATCGTACTGCACTCAGCTTCAAATTCCTGCCCTCTAAATTTCCTCAACAGAAATTCACGAAAAGAACGTCGTCTTTCTCCTCCAGCGATCCCCAATTGAGTTGCCGGAGCATTTCCGTGACAATCGCGCATTGGTCGAAACTACCGGTAACAAATCTAGCTGCTCGCCTCTGAACCGCCTCTATGTCTTCCTTTAAAGTGATCTGCTGCGGGTCCCAAACACCTGAGCAATACTCAAGACGTGGTCGTACAAGCGTTTTATACGCGGTCTCCTTTACTGGTGAAGTACATCTTCCCAAAATTCTCCCAATAAACCAAAGTCGGCTGTCTGCCTTACTCACAACTGTCCTTACATGTTGGTTCCATTTCATATCGCTCTGCAATGTTACGCCAAGATATTTGAACGACGCGACAGCATCAAGAAGCTCACTACTAACGCTGTATTCGAACATTATAGGATTGTTTTTTCTACTCATGCGCATCACCTTACATTTTTCTACATTGAGAGCTAGCTGCCATTCTTCGCACCAACAAGAAATTTTTTCCAAGTCATCCTGTATGCTATTACAGTCAGTTACAGACGACACCCTCCCATACACCACAGCATCAGCAAACAGCAAACAGCCACAAATTACAACTTTACAAGTAATCTTAGAAGATAGGCTAAGGAAAGGGAAACCTACGTGTTTTTAGCATTTGTCGATTTGGGGAAAGCTTTTGACAATGTCGACTGGAATACACTCTTTCAAATTCTGAAGGTATCAGAGGTAAAATGTAGGAAGCGAAGGGTTATATTCAACCTATACAAAAATCTGACAGCAGTTATTAGAGTCGAAGAAAGGGCCGCAGAGGTTTGGAAGGGAGTAAGGGCACGGCCGATTTCCTTCCCCATCCTTACCCAAAACTCCGAGAGTAAGCTCCGTCTCTAATGAACACGCTGTCGACGGGACGTTAAACTCCAAGATTCCTTCCTTCTTCCTTCCTGATTAAGCTTCAAATATTGCTCAACAAAAACAAACATTTCATCTGTTAACTGCAGCATGTTTCAGGAAAAATGACAAATATTTTAGAAGATGGCAATAAAGACGCTTTGCAGTTAAAATTTCATATAACGTGTGTCCAATTTTTATTGGGTACAGAGATACAGCTCTTGGCATGTACAACAAACTCATTTGGATATTTTGACTAATTCTTTCGTCGGTTCTTGGTAGATCACCATATTGACTTTTATTTAAATAACCCGTTTTCGGTGTAGTTTAATGTCTGAATATGTCCTAGTAAGCCGAAAACCGGGTAACTACGTGAAATGAACGTGTAGAACATACATAAAATTCGCCGGCCTCGGTGGCCGAGGGGACTGAGGCGCTCCACTCACGGTCTGCACGGCCACTACGGTCGGGGGTTGGAATCCCCCCCTCGGGCATGGATGTTTGTGCCGTCCTTAGTGTTAGCTAGTTCATAAGTAGTTTGTAAGCTTAGGCACTGATGACCCCGTAGTTAAGTCCCATAAGCTCTACAAACATTTGGACATTTTATAGGGGGACCTACAGTTTAACGTGGGTTCCGAACCACGCTGCTACTCGGTATTTTTCACGTCAGGAACACTGCCAGAGCTGATAGAAGTGGAAAGTCACAGAAAGAAATCCTAGTACGTGGCGGTGGATCGAACCCGCAACCTTTGGATTTGTAGTCTGGCACTCCACTACTGCGCTACCGAATCGCACAATAATTTTTTAAAAGTTAATACACCATACATTTTTGGAAAAGGGAGAAATTTGTCTTTCAGATAAAGGCAATTTTTTTCGATTTTTTCAGACATTTTCATTCCCAGGTTCCCTTAAAGTAATGTGATGGGAAAACTTTACCGATGCACTCGACAATTATAACTCGTTTTATAGGTATAATCACCAGTCTACCAAGCTGTTAAAAGCACATATGCACCAGAAACAACTTACTTGATGACATATAAAGTCAGTCAAAACCGGCTATGACATCTACATAGATACTCTGCAAATCACATTTAAGTGCCTGGCAGAGGGTTCATTAACCACTTCCGTAACTTTTCTCTACCGTTCCATTCTCTAATAGCGTGCGGGAAGAAAGAACACCTAAATCGTTCCGTTTTCGAACTGATTTCTCTTATTTTATTGGGATGCTCA
The DNA here is from genome assembly GCA_026315105.1 of Locusta migratoria. Taxonomy (NCBI): domain Eukaryota; kingdom Metazoa; phylum Arthropoda; class Insecta; order Orthoptera; family Acrididae; genus Locusta; species Locusta migratoria. Next base: position 6,334,879 of record CM048754.1, read on the forward strand.
TGTCACCTTTAGTAGGTTGGTACTAGCAAAATATTTTCACATTCTGAAGTAAAAGTCGGTGATTGAAACTTTGCAAACAGATCACACCGCATTGAATAACGCCTTTCTTTTAATGATTTCCATCCCAATTCGTGCAACATTTCCGTGACGCTTCCCCCCCCCCCCGTAACGTGATAAAACAAAACGAGCTGCCCTTCTCTGAACCTTCTCAATGTCTTCCGTCAGTCCCACGTGGTGAGGGTCCCACACTGGGCAACAGTACTCCAGGAGAGGACGCACAAGTGTGATGTAGGCAGTCTCTATGGTGGAGCTGGTGCATCTTCGAAGCATTCTGCCGATGGAACGTAACCTTTGGTTCGCCTTCCCCACAATATTTCCTATGTGTTCTCTCCAGTCTAAGTTGTTCGTAATTGTAACTCCTAGGTATTTGGTAGAATTTTCGAATGATTTATAACGTAATTAAAGTTCAGCGGATTTCTTTTAGTGGGCCGGCCGCGGTGGCCGAGGGGACTGAGGCGCTTCAGTCACGGTCTGCACGGCCACTACGGTCGGGGGTTCGAATCCCGCCTCGGGCATGGATATTTGTGCCGTCCTTAGTCTTAGCTAGTTCATAAGTAGTTTGTAAGCTTAGGGACTGATGACCCCGTAGTTAAGTCCCATAAGTACTACAAACATTTGAACTTTTCTTTTAGTGGTCATGTGTATTACTTCACACTTTTCTTTATTTAGTGTTAATTGCCAATTTTCGCACCATGTATAAATTTTGTCAAAATCGCTTTGCAGTTGCTTTTGATCCTCTGTTGACTTCACTAACCTATAAACGACAGCATCATCCGTGAACAGTGTACGGGAGCTATTCAGATTGTCTCCTAAATGGTTTATAAACACAAGGAAGAGCAGGGGACTTATAACGCTTCCCTGTGGAACGCCAAATATCACTTCCGTTTTACTAGATGACTAACAGTCAATTACAACGAACTGTGTCCTTTCTGATAGGAAACCGTGAATCCAATCCCACAATTGGGGTTATATTCCATAAGCAGACAAATTTCATTACAAGCCGCTTGTGGAGTTCTGTGTCAAAAACCTTCCGGAAATCCAGAAATATGGAATTTGTCGATGGCACTTAACACTTCATGTGAATAAAGGGCAAGCTGTGTTCCGCAAGAGCGATACTTTCTGAATCCGTGTTGACTATTGGTTAATAGGTCGTCCTCTTCGAGATAGTTCATAATATTCGAACAAATTAGTCCTGTCGGTAATCGTGTTCATCATTTAAACCAAAAAGAGAAAAAAAATCATATTGCTACACAAAGACAGAAAATATGTAATTGTTTGTGGCAAAATGAACCGTTATTACGCTTCACCTGACTACATGTAGAAACAATAAGCATCACATTAACTGAATGTTTTATCCATGGCAGTAAGTGTGATGTATAGGTTAAAAACAACCGGTTTCAGGCAATTATTGCCCTTCTTCAAGTATACTAATTGTGCCCTATAGCCGGCCGCAGTGGCCGAGCGGTATGCGGCGTGCCAATCACGGTCTGCACGGTCGCTACGGTCGGGGGTTCGAATCCCCCCCTTCGGGCATGGATGTTTGTGCCGTCTTTATTGTAAGCTAGTTCATAAGTAGTTCGTAGGTTTAGGGACTGATGACCCCGTAGTTGAGTCCCATAAGCTCTACGAACATTTGACCAGTTGAGCCCTATATTTTTACTCAGAGCACTGTGTAAAAGCAATGAACGGAACCGGATGTTAATCTGCAACGCTGGAATTGTGGCTGTTTCACATTACTGTCTGTAGGCTAATTTTGGAGAAACTGCCTTACCTTTAGCGCTGCATGTGTAGTATGAATACGAAAAGTCATTTTATTGTCAAAATCAATGCTCTACTTCAATTATAAATAAGAAAAACTGTTTCCCGTAGTGACGAAAACCCAGTCACGTGATTCGGAGCAATATTAGATGTTGGTTTCAAATCACAATACAGCAGAAGTAACGACAAGTGCAGTCTATGACAAAAGTTTTCTGGGTGTTGTACCGCGTCATGATGTAAAGAAGGCTATTGCTTTAAAAACAGACGTTTCGGCCAACGTTACAGTGGCTTTCATCTGTGTGTACTGATGTGAGCTGGTTGTTACTACACTAATATACAGTAATAACCAGCTCACATCAGTATACCCAGATGAAGGCATCTGTAACGTTGGCCGAAACGTCGGCTATTAAAGTAATAGCCTTCTTACATCATGACGCGGTACAACACCCAGAAAACTTTTATGTCATCTGACTCTGGTCACGGAAACCTACGCAATTATAAGTGCAGTCTATGTTATCTTTTGTCTATGGGTCCAACTACAAGTATGAATCTATAAAGTTAACATGCTGAGAAGGAACCCATGTGGTATACAAACTGGACAGGAAAGCTTGACTAGATTTAGCAATGTGAGCTGCTTCGCAAAGCGTAAGACGTACGTAGTTCTGTGTTACTAATGCTGTGAATTGTTCTTATTTCGATTCTGGATTCGTAGTTCCTCTACTTTCGTGAAGGAATTTTTGGAAAACTGTATTCAGTAACCACACTTTTGTGGCTCTGTGATCGTGTAATATCGCTATCCTCTCAGGCTTGATTCCATATTGGACTGGGTGCTCCACGACTGTATTTTATTTGTGGTAATTATATCAATTACTTACTAATTTTCCTGTAATTAATTCCACATGCAAGGTTATAAAGACACAGATGTATTTCCATGGCATCTTACAATGTCTTTGGTTTAATACTATATAGAAAGAGACTTGGCTATTTTATAGTGGTAGTCAAGAACGAAACTGGCATATGATTCACGCATTCATGTATCTACGGAATGTTAATGTTACGAGTTGTATCTGGAAAAACTAACCATGACAAAATTATTTCACCTGGCGTGTAAGATGTATGAAACAGGCGAAGTACAGTACCCTCACACTTTAAGAAACATTTTATAATCCTCAATCCAAAGAAAGCAAGCGCAGACAGGTGTGAAAACTACACAACCATCAGTTTAATAAGTCATGCTTGCAAAATATTAACAAGAATTATTTACAGAAGGATGGAAAAGCTGGTAGAAGCCGACCTCGGGGAAGGTCAGTTTCGGTTCAGGAGAAATGTAGGAACACGGGAGGCAATACTCACTTTACGACTTATCCTAGAAGATAGATTAAGAAAAGGCAAACCTACAAATCTAGCTATTGTAGATCTGGAGAAGGTTTTTGAAAATGTTGATGGAATAAACTCTTTCAAGTTCTGAAGCAAGCAAGAGTAAAATGTAGGGAGCGTAAGGTTATTTACATCTTGTACAAAAACCTGACAGCGTTTGTCAGAGTTGAAGGGCATGAAAGGGATGCAGTGATTGGGAAGGGAGTATCGGTTGTAGCCTGTCTCCAATGTTATTCAATTTGTACATTCAGCAAGCTATAAAGGAAAGCAAGGAGAAATTTGGAGAAGGAATTAAAGTTCAGGGTGAACAATTAAAAACATTGCGTTTTGCCGATTCGATTTATTAAATCTGTCAGAGACAGCAAAGGACCTGGAAGAGCAGTTGAACGGAATGGCCAGTGTGCTAGAAGGTGCATATAAGATGAACATTAACAAGAGCAAAACTAGGGTAATGGAGTGCAGTCTAAGAAAATCAAGTGATGCTGATGGAATTAGATTAGGTAACTAAACAATAAAGGAGGTAGATGAGTTTTGGTACTTGGGCAATAAAATAACAAATGACGATCGCAGTACAGAGGATATAAAATGCAGAATGGCAATGGGTAGAAAAGAGTTCTTGAAAAACAGAAATTTCTTAACATAGAATATTGATTTAAGCATAAGGAAGTTCTTTGGGAAGGCATTTGTGTGGAGAGTTGCCTTGTATGGGAGTGAAACATGGACAGTGAAACAGTGCGGACAGGAAGAGGATTGAGGCTTTTGAAATGTGGTGCTACAGAAGAATGCTGAAGATTATGTGGGTGGATCGCGTAACTAATGAGGAGGTACTGAACAGAATTGTGGAGAAAAGAAACTTCTGGCATACGTTGACTAAAAGAAAGGATAGATTGGTAGGACACATTCTTAGACATCAAGGAATTGTGAATTTAGCATTGTGTGGGGTAAAAATCGCAGAGGAAGACCAAGAGATGGATACAGTAAGCAGATTCAGACAGATGTAGGTTGCCGTTCTTATGTGGAGATGAAGAGGCTTGCTCAGGATAGGGTATTGTGGAGAGCTGCATCAAACAAGTATTCGGACTGAAGACCACAACAACAACAACGAGTCGTAAACTATTAACATGTTGCGATCAGCAATAAACGGCACGAATGGAACGTAAGCATTTTGGAACCTACACACTGAGCGAGATCGTTTCTTAGATTTGGATGTCTGTGTAAGTCGTATTACGAAGGGACCTACCAACCTGGAACGGCTAGAACCTGTGCTCGATAAACTTTAAATGTCTCTCAATATTTAGCATCAGAGAAAAAGCACGCACTTCTTACGCCGTAAACCAGTATTGATCGACTTTGATTGCACAATCAGTGATCGACATCCCGATGTACTACTAATGTTTATCTGAGTTTGGTTTTCAGATTCGACAAAACTATCACTTCGACGCAATCTACGAGAATCGGTGGCTTCGGAACATCTCATCGAGCTACCAGAGAATTACAGCAAACTTTAACCCGTTCTCTTTCAGCTTACTCACGATATTCACAGATTCAATCCTCTCCCAAGGAAAGTACATGGGCTCGACCAAACATATGTGTATGAACGTTTGGTTACAGGATCTCTACGTACACCTCAATGTGCTGGTGGGTGTCTTTTTTCTGCAAAGCTCTGCAACCATGCTCTAGATAACACTGTTGATGTAATTGTAGACGCCATACGTAATGCAGATATCTTAACTATAATAATATTCGTACATGTTCTCTAGCGTATTGTCATCAAAAGCAGTGATGATAGTTGCAACTTTAAACTTCTTCCCTAAAGACTGTTGGTATTCACTGCCACTGCTTCCATCGCCTCTTCCCGCACTTACCGTAGCACTACCGCTTGCAATGAGTTTTTCGTCATTATCATTATTATGAGTTTGTAACAACAGTATCTAACTTATGCTCATATTTCTGTACCATAACAGATACGAGAAATCATGCAAACCATTCATCTTCCACACCAATACCATCTTCACGAAGAAGGGTTCTTCGTAACTTCATCTCAACTAATCGCAATATCTATCTGACGCTTCACCACACAAATAACACCACAAAACGCAACTTCGGAGGCACACTGCACCGTCCCTACTGGCGAACCGACAGGTCAAAGTGCAATGCGGCATGGCATACGCAGAGGCCTCTAACGGACGACTGCTCAAATGTTCAAATGTTTGTTAAGCTTATGGGACTTAACTACGGGGCCATCAGTCCCTAAACTTACAAACTACTTATGAACTACTTATTAAATAAGGACGGGTCAAATATCCATGCCCGAGGGGGGATTCGAACCCCCGACCGTAGTGGCCGGGCAGACCGTGACTGGAGCGCCTCAGTCCCCTCGGCCACCGCGGCCGGCACGGACGACTGCAGAGTTTTGCAGATGCGGGAGTATCACTAGTGCAATAAGGGATCTTTACATTAACTCTCATACGATTTTGGTGTATACGTGTTTGTTCGAGCCCAAGTACGTTCCTTGTCAGATAAACATTGTACATTATGTGATGCTTCAACTAATTTTGACTATGAAATGTATTAACTGAAGACTGAAAAATGAAAGTCCTAAAAATCAAACTATAGGATACAGACACCAGAGACTTTTTTCTTCTCTTTTTTATTATCCTTACACAATCGGTAACTGTGTCTTGCAGCAAATGCTCTTTTCGTATCACCAGAAAATCTTTGGGTTTTCTACCATGTTTTGAAACTGCTTCGTTGTAGAAAATATTAAAAGTGTCTCGCATTGCATTCCGCGCTAAATTTTAGAACTTCCGTAGCAAACAGTAGGAAGACATCAATAAGCTATAACAATTAAAATGGCTCTGAGTTTTCCATCTTCAGCGGCATTCACGGCATACACCATTGTTTCGTTACTTCATTAATTCGCGTCGCTCTGAAAACCCACGAAGCATTAAGACTTCTGTTGGTGAATCACGACACGTTTTGCCCCGCGAGAAGGAAGGACGAATATCGATCGTGAAGTGAAAACGAAAGTTAGGTTCTGAGGAAGCCCTTGGATAGGGGGTGGGGGGGGGGGAAGGAGTCTTTCTGATTGGGTGCCAATTAAAAGTGGAAATTCGTTCGTCGGAATACAAGCAAGCAGGGGAGAAGGAAGGGGCGGAACAGGGAGGAGTCGTCTACGATGGTGTGAATAATGTTCCCAGAACTTGTTCCGAGTTTATAATTAGTTGGGCGGGCCCATACTTCCTTTTTACAGGAGGACACAGAGTTTGTTGTCGAGGGGAGCGGCTGTTTTCTTATGCAGCGGTGGAATAAGGGAAGTAAAAGAACGACTTTGGCCGTTTCGTTAAATATAAAACGTGGTAGGTGTTGTAAGCTTCCAACGTGGATGTATAAAGTTTTTTGACCAGGTCCGGGATTCGAACCCGGTATCTCCTGACGACGCTGTTGCGCTGAATTCCTGCGCCACCACAGGCAAACAGGCTTAACACACCTTCACGGAATACTCAACCACGTATGCTGCCTTACCTTTAATGTCCTCCAACTACGAAGTGGAAAACATCAAACAATAATTCAATGTTTCCAGATATTTCTATTTAATATCTCTGGATTAAAAACAGTGTTTTTCGTAACCAGAAAGGAGTAAAGAAATACTTTACGTTATTTTGTAGTTAAGCACAATATAAAGCAATCGTACCTTATAGTGATACACTATGTTAGTAACAATTTAACGTAGTTATCAGTATTGTACGTAATGGAACAGATTATCTGTCTTATGCTGTAGAGTTTTACAATAAGAAGCGAGGAGCTTAATCTATATCTATAACTGTGAATGTCTGTTCGGTGTACGTTTTTCACGTCTGAACCACAAGACATAAAGAGCTAAAAAATTTGTACAGTTACTAATGTCTACCCGGGGAAGGCTTTAGGCACGGTTTTATGGCGATCGGAGAGCATTTATCTATATATATTAGTGAATGTTTGTTCGGTGTACGCTTATCACGCCCGAACGACAAAACGCAGAGACTTAACTATTTGTACATTTACTAATTTATACCTGAAGAAGGTTTTAGGCACGGCTTTATAGCGATCTGATAGATATTTAGTAATTTGAAGAATATATCGCGAATTGCGGAACAATAATTCCTCTTTGAAAATTATATTTACTCTTTGAAAATGTTTTTATTGCTTGCATTGATGCTTGAGGGTTGATAATGATAAAGGGGTGGAGTATATTGGGATGGAAAGTTATCGGTGTATATAAAATTCTACGTGTGTGTGTGTTAATATCTCGCTCTGCAGCGAAAACTACAGAACGCAAATGAATGGTCTGTGTGTGATTGTTGTCCGAAGTCTCCCGTTGTATACCATAGCAGTTCCATGCCAGCTATAAGGGGGTGGAACATATGGTGGTTCAAAGTCGTCAAATTATAAAAAAAAATTGGGACTGAAGGCCAGCGATGATGTTTACGACTCTATAGCAAGGAGGTTACATACAGCGAAACGTGATGTCACAGACCATATCTTTGGTCTATGCGTGCTACAATGTCTAGCTTAAGCCCGCGGTTCCGATCGAGTGTTGGTTGATTATGTTTTTATACCTCCCATTGCTTCAATCCCTTCAGATTTGCCGTTTCAGTTCAAAAGACTTTAGTTTCCAGTCAAGGACAATCATTAAACTCACAGGACTCCATTTACAGCACTCATGTTTTTCACATGGTCAATTATACATCGCTTGCTCAAGGGTGAGCACCGCATAAAATCTCTACATTTACCCTCCAAACAATACTACGAATAACGTAGTTTACCAGAATGCCCTAACATGAAATTAAAATAAATTTGAACATTACTCTCACCATACGTGTTGAGATATTGCAACACAGGCTATACGTAATAATGTATGTATTATTTATTGTAAATCATTAAGCACTTCACATTTTTTTTATTTGAATGTTGATTAAAAATGTTTATTTCTAAAAAAGGTATTGTATTTCCTTTCATCCTTCAAAACCAGTCTCATAGCACGCGGGTTTAAGCTAGTTTATATATGTATAAAAATGAACGTTCGTCTGTATGTCCTCTATGCGTTCATAACCCATTCATTCGATTGGGATGAAACTTTGGTGAACTATTCACCGTACGCCCACGAAGGTTCGAGACCCAAAAAGAAAAGACCACGACACATAGTTCAGAGATATGACGTCATAAATAGAGGCCACCGCGTACGAATACCCAAATTTGTGCGTCATTGATGCACATTTCCTCCTAAACCACTGGACCGATTTCAACTAAATTTGGTACACATCTTTCTTAGCGTGAGGTACCAATTCTATAAGGGTTAGAACGACATACGACACATGGTTAAGGAGATATAACGTAATAAACAATAGGACTTGCAAGAAACTGCCACATAACGACCCGAGAATTTATGAATACGGTATATGAAAACGAGACTACTTATCGACTTAAAACAAACTTTAAAAATAATTTCAAACATTTATTGAATTATTTCTCACTGACAACCATAGCAAAATAATGATAGGAAAAAATTTCCTCCCTTACTACTTTCCCCTGTTCATGGACTAAACCTACTGCATTCGGTATGACGTTACAATTTATAATTTCTAAACTATAAATAGTAGCCGTTGGAAATTTTACAGACAGTATACACATATATATTTCAATGTACCTTCTAAATTGTCTCACAGTACGACACGTAGCTCATGAGATATAAGGACATAATCAGCAGTATACACATATATATTTGAATGTATCTTCTAAATTGTATCAGAGTACGACACCTAGTTCATGAGATATAAGGACATAAGCATCATGCGATGATAATAATAAAATTGGTAATAAAATGAAATTGTACACAGATACAGAAGAAATTTTTATTGCACAAAATTCTACAACTCTTAAACTACTTTTCGACATAACTGCCGAAATTTTGCAGGTATTTGTCATAGCGTGGCACCAGGTTTTGTATACCTTCTTCATAGAAATCTGCCGCCTGTGTCTTCAACCAGTTGGAAACAGTTTCTTTCAGCTCGTCGTTATTGGTGAAGTGATGACCGCCAAGGAAAGACTTGAGATGTCCTGGATCTTGTCATCAATCGCGTGAACCAGTTCTTCTGTAACCAAAGGTGGACGCCCACTTCGTTCTTCATCGTGCACATCACTACGCTCGCCATTGAACTATCGGACCCATCTTGTCACCATCGAATCACTCATCGCATTTGGTCTGTAAATATCGCAAATTTGCCAATAAATTTTACTTGGTTTCAGTTTCCTCGCATTCAGAAACCGAATCACCGACCTGATTTCACAGGCGGCGGGATTTTCAATCAACGCCGACATTTCAAACAAGCACAACAAAGCGTACGTAACTGACAGTGATCTCCAAATGGCGCACGTTCTTCTCCTTGATACACATCGTCTACAGCGCATGTGCGGAACTGCAATCGCAGCGCTGCAGCGGAGATAAACTGAAACGGAATTTACTTCGTGGACGCGCCTCGTATTACTCCTTTACTACAAATTGTATTCCCCAGAGATTTTACCGACAGGCAGCAGTTATACAAATGAATATAAAACTGAAAAATTATAAGTTTCACAACATATAATTCAATAAATATGGGATCGTACGAATTTTACATGTCATTTGTTTTTAGACTGCTGTCTCTCTTTGTTTGGATAATGCACTTAAAATGTTGTACATTATGCAAGACAGCCTTATTTCTTATATTTTATCCGATATATATAACATGATTTTAGAGGAAGAAAAGGATATGGACAGAGAGAGAAAGGATAGGAGAAGTACTAACTCAAGGCAGGAATAAATAAATACCCGGGCAACGCCGGGTTTTACAGCTAGTGACTAATATTAACTGTTGGTCGGAATTTTTTTCAAAATACTTGCTGCAGCACTGATTTAAGTTCCTATGTATTAAGGAATGCCAAAAAAGAAATACGTGTAGTTGTATGTTGACTGAAAAAAGGACAAAAAAATCGGAAGAGACGATGGCAATATAAAGCTTGCGCTCTCAAGAACAAAATCGTATAAGCTACTTATGTAAGCAAACAAATTATTACTTTCTGCGTTTTTGTATTTTGGAAGTCATGTTGAAGCTCTGACATTTCGTAGTACCTATTTGGCATATTTGTTGTGTACTTAAAGACTATCTTCCTACAAGGTGTGTAGGACTGTGGAGTTTGTGGTAGCTGTACAGTAGTCTCGTTAATTCGAGGTAAACGGGACCGAAATGACATCAGACAATCGAAATTTACGTGCAATGAGAAGCTAGCACGCTACCACTTCGTTAACCCCATGTCGGTTATAATTAAAGAAAAGACTAAGTCTCCAAGACTATGTTAATTATGGTTGAAACAGGTGGATTCAATGACATATCACATTTACTGGGTTTTAATAAAAGGAAAAAGTCAGAGCAAGCTCTACCTCAATGGTTAATTATGTTTGATTTTTCAGATTTGTTAGTTTGGAAACATAATATTGTTTTTCAGCAATTTTCTGGTACATGCTACATTCTTACCACAAAGGTGTTATCAAAAAGTGATACAAAATTTTAGACAGTGTATTGTACGAGTTACATTGACCTTCCTTATTTAACAATTTTGGAGTCATATTAAAATGAATTTAATTAATTTTCGTAACACTTTACTGCAAAGGGAAGGCGTTATGAAAGACAATGTATACACTACTTATTGCCCATTAAAATTGTTACACCAAGGAGAATTGCAGATGATAAACGGGTATTCATTGGACAAATATATTATACTAACACTGACATGTGATGACATTTTCACACAGTTTGGCCGCATAGGTCCTGAGAAATCACTACCCAGAACAATCACCTCTGGCCGTAATAACGGCCTTGAAACGCCTGTGCCGTGAGTGTAACACACCTTGTATGATGTGCACAGGTGCAGATGCCCATGCAGCTTCAACACGATACCACAGTTCATCAAGAGTAGTGACTGGCGTATTGTGACGAGCCAGTTGCTCAGTCACCATTGACCAGACGTTTTCAATTGGTGAGAGATCTGGAGAATGTGCTGGCCAGGGCAGCAGTCGAACATTTTCCGTATCCAGAAAGGCCCGTACAGGACCTGCAACATGCGGTCGTGCATTATCCTGCTGAAATGTAGGGCGTCGCAGGGATCGAATGAAGGGTAGAGCCACGGGTCGTAACACATGTGAAATGTAACGGCCACTGTTCAAAGTGCCGTCGATGCGAACACGAGGTGACCAAGACGTGTAACCCCATATCATCACGCAGGTTGATACGCCAGTATGGCGATGACGAATAGACGCTTCCAATGTGCGTTCACCCCGATGTAGCCAAACACGGATGCGACCATCATGATGCTGTAAACAGAACCTAGATTCATCCGAAAAATGACGTTTTGCCATTCGTGCACCCAGGTTCGTCGTTGCGTACACCATCGCAGGCGCTCCTTTCTGTGGTGCAGCATCAAGGGTAACCGCAGCCATGGTCTCCGAGCTGATAGTCCATGCTGCTGCAAACGTCGTCGAACTGTGCAGGTGGTTGTTGTCTTGCAAACGTCCTCATCTGTTGACTCAGGGATCGAGACGTGGCTGCACGATCCGTTACAGCCATGCGGATAAGATGCCTGTCGTCTCGACTGCTAGTGATACGAGGCTGTTGGGATCCAGCACGGCGTTCCGTATAGCCCTTCTGAACCCACTGATTCCATATTCTGCTAACAGTCATTAGATCGCGACCAACGCTAGCAACAATGTCGCGATACGATAAACCGCAATCGCGATAGGCTACAATCCGACCTTTATCAAAGTCGGAAACGTGATGGTACGCATTTCTCCTGCTTACACGAGGCATCACAACAATGTTTCACTAGGCAAGGCCTGTCAATGTTAACTGCTGTTTGTGTATGAGGAATCGGTTGTAACCTTTCCTCATATCAGCAGGCTATAGGTGTCGCCACCGGCGCCAACCTTGTGTGAATGCTCTGAAAAGCTAATCATTTGTATATCACAGCATCTTCTTCCTGTCGCTTAAATTTCGCGTCTGTAGCATGTCATCTTCGTGGCGTAGCAAATTTTAATGGCCAGGGCTTTTCTGGATACGGAAAATGTTCGCTTGCTGCCCTGGCCAGCACATTCTTCAGATCTGTCACCCATTATGAACGCCTGGTCAATGGTGGCCGAGCAACTGGCTCGTCACAATACGCCAGTCACTACTCTTGATGAACTGTGGTATCGCGTTGAAGCTGCATGAGCATCTGTACCTGTACACGCCATCCAAGCTCTGTTTGACTCAATGCCCAGGCGTATCAAGGCCGTTATTACGGCCAGAGGTGGTTGTTCTGGGTACTGATTTCTCAGGATCTATGCACCCAAACTGCGTGAAAATGTAATCACATGTCAGTTCTAGTATCTACATTTCTTCTTGGTGTAACAATTTTATTGGCCAGTAGTGTAAATATAAGAAACACGTATACAGAGTGAATATTTAATATCATTCATGTATGTCAGGTTAGAGACTAAAGAAAGTAGAATGTCTATGCGCACTTTTTCAATTAAAAAGTAATTAAATTAAAACTTCGTTAAATATCAATAAATTGTAATGATTCTTTATATGATGTTAGAGACGATAGTGAACAAAAATTGAAGGCAATATCGTAAAAACTTTCTTAGTAAATAATACCTTTGTGAATCGTGAGTTCATAAACTTAAAAACTTACAAAAAATTTAAGTATTTCAATTACAATTACACAACAATTTCTGTAGATGCTTTGAACTACCATCAACCATTGACATAATTTCATTTATGTAACTCAAAAATTGTGGATTTCGTGATTGGTTATATTTGTAATTGCTTTTCGTGTACGTCCCCCCTTAAACTGACCTAAGAACAACACACACACACACACACACACACACACACACACACACACATGCTAGAAGGTGGTCTCGAAAGCCCAGCGGGAGAAAACTCGCAGTCCCAGGAACCATGTAAATTTATTTGCATTTTTCCAAAAATCCGAAAAACTGTTCAAGTTCCTCACCCTGTATGCACAACAGTGAAACACCCCCAGTATGTTTTCTTCAAAACAGACAACTGCGAGTGTTAAAAAAATTCTTTATTCAGAACAAACGACCGGTTTCGCAAAATAAATGTTGTTAAGATCTGTTATAAAAAAAATCACTAATATTTAATTCATTAATTGAAACCACCCTATGTTAATAATGATTATTATACAGATTATATTATACAGACCTGTCGGCTTTGACCGATGACTTCATATCTGAGTCTCACAAGATACGCTACGTAGATATACCAACTAGCAAGACAAACACGACTAAAGAAACTGCATACACTACACTTATCCGTTCTTTTTTATTGGAGTATTGCTGCCCAGTGTGGGATCCTTATCAGGTGGGTTTGACGGAGGACATCGAAAGGGTCCAAAGAAGGGTAGCTTGTTTTGTACTGTCGCGATACAGGGGAGACAGGGTTACGGAAATGATACAGGATCTGGGACGGGAATCATTACAACGACGGCGCTTATCGCTGCGGCGTGGGCTACTTACGAAACTACAATCACCAACATTCTCCTCCGAATGGGAAAATATATTGTTGAGTACCACTTACATAGGTAGAAATGATCATCAGAATAAAATACGAGAAATCAGAGCTCGAACGGAGAGATTCAGGCGTTCTTTCTTCCCGCGCGCTATTCGAGAATGAAATGGGAGATATAAATAGTATAACGGTAGTTCGATAAACCCTCTGCCAGGCACTTAAATGTGATTTGCAGAGTATCCCTATTAAGATTTGATAATGACTCTTTAACGAGCCGAAACTAGTCATCACGTAAAATCAATAAGCGATCAATGGCAAATGAAGATCCTATAAGAGATTCATAACCATATATAGACGGTGTTATGTATAACTAGACCAAGCGCCAAAATTACCCTTCCTTGAAAAATGTATGTATTGTTGAAGTTACACAATTTTTTGTACAGACGAAGGGTTATTATTGTTTCACTTATTAGTGGAAGATCGCCGTAATTAAAAGCTAAACAACACGGCAAAATAACAAAAATGGTTGTTAGACTGCTAATGCTTAACTGCTGTTTGTTAAGCATCAGTGGACTAAAAGACTTGAACGTCCTTTGGTCTCATTATGCGTAACTGAACTGTGCATTAGGCCTATTATAACAATAAAGCCTAAGGAAGCCATATGCCTTTCATATCCTGTAACAACTTAATGAGGTCACGTTACTGAAAACGAAGCTTAAATAAAGAACAAATTACATATTGTAAGCTACGCATTGTGAATAACATCCAGAAGGTATCAGTCCTGAAGTTCTTGTTATCATTTTGTATCTTTGACACTTTATTTATGAAATTGTATGAGTCACAAGTCAATTGTAACAATGCAAATAACATTACAGACACTTCATGGGTCCTATACGAATGTCTATGACAGCACTACATACATTCGAAATGTAAGTAAGTGTAAACAAATGTACATCACAATGGGGCTACTGTACAAACCCAGTAAAATGATACGCAATGAAACGTATACAAAACAAAATTAGAGGTAGTTGTCATTATTCGCATTCAATTTTGAGGTCAACGAGTCCATTGACACCATACATGTTGTCTTCCACACTGTGATCACTTCGAAACGACTGGCACATTTGTCTTGGACCTTTGGGAATCAGCGGCGGAAGAGATTTCAAGTCTGCCAGTTTTTCTTTAGAAATCGGTTTTCCTTTTGGCCACAGTGATATTAAGTGTTCACTCATTTTCTAAAGGTGAGAAGAAGATCGTCCTATTCTTCCCTTTTTTCTGAATGTATATTTCAGCTGCAATCTCCTGGTCAAAGTCGCTTTTCATAAAAATACTTAGAGGTTTGTCCTTTCCCATTCCAATTTCTCTAATATTCAGACAATTTATTTTGCGGTTTTCTGTGTCACATCTGCGGTTTGGAATTTGTTTTTCCAGCATTTGCGTACCAACTAAGTCTCTCTTTTCGATTCTGTGCACGACCAAAGCGTTTTTTCTACGACATACTTTCATTATACTCATAATATCATCGACGGTGTACAACCGTTTTTGTAGCTTCAGTCCACACTCTACGTCTCCAAAATCACTGTCATTGGGCAAAAAGCTCTGCCCAGGGAGAAAACAGCGCAAAGTAATCTTTTCAAAGGTGCGATAACTTTCCAAAACCGTTTTAAGTCAAAGCACTATTTTTATTTACGACTAGCTTGAGAAACCCAGCGTTGCTTGGGTTAGAATATATGGCATGAGAGACAGCCTGAGTATTATTCTAAATATTCATTTGTTAGCCTATCTGCATTTTCATCTTTGTTGATCGTCGGTAAAGTGTAATTGAGGAAAACGCGCCGAGAAGTTAAAAAATTATATATTTGATATTATGCGTCGTTATTCTCAATTTTGTTACACATTGCAACAGCAGCGCCGAAAGCGGCTGGCAAATTACATTTCTGAAAACGATATTGGATAAGTGCGAATATTGATATGTAACAGTTTTCACAAATATCTTCTTGAATAGGAATTTGGAATGAATTGTATGTATGCTTGATTTCACGACAAAATATTTGCGTGTCACGCGATTGGCTTATGACGATGTGACATGATTCCCTTTATTCAACTTCTGCTGCCAACACTATCACAGAAGGCCGCCGGGATATGAGTAGGACTACGTCGCATAGTTTTTCTTGACGATACCACCTTTCACAGCAGAGAGTGTCGCGGCTATATGTATCAGAGTTCACTGATCAGCACAGACCAGTGAGCTTACTGGCACAAGCATATAAATATCTATGGCCTAAGAGACATTCATTTATGTATGTCTGTGTTTCCACCACGCTTCCAAGTCAGTGATCAATGTTCCACGAGTATTTTTATCTTTGACTCTATCTGGATTTATATCTTTGTTTTGTGTCTCTGTTCATAGTCGGTAATATGTGGTTGACGGAAACATGTGATCTATTAAAAAATCGCGTATTTGATATTCCTCGTCGTTGTTAAAGTCTGAAAGGACCGCATTGTCTGACGATTGAAACAATAAACAGATTTTGTCTTGTACCGTAAAGTTCGTAAGTCACAGAGTATATAGCTTTTCCTAAGAGTATTTATTGCATATTTTGCGAATTTTTGCTCGTCATACTCACCCACTACCATGCACCGCGACCAAAATCCCTTACTAACATCATTAGACCAAGGGCTATCTACCACCACAACCACGAGTGGGTGGCAGTATGTGGTCATGGAGAAAAGTCTGTCAGCACGTACACACACAAGCCTTTTATATATAAATATAGAATTTTGGCCTCCACACGAGTCTGACCAAAGAATAAATTCTTTTTCAGGGAGATTTCCCTTGATATATTTTTTGAGGCAGCTGCCAACCTCCTTCGCGGCCAGCTTCACCCTCAACACAAACGTAGCAGCGGCCTTTGCCGTGTTTGCCACTGTGAATACCTAATTTATACTTTTGTAATACACTATGTTGGTAGGAATCTTAGGCAAAGCCAACGTCTTCTGTAAGTGAAAGCACATGGTCTACGGTTGCAGAACTGTAGTTTGGTTTGTCGCATACGGACTTGTGATGCAACACTGAAAGTCTGGCTGGAAGACTTCCTAAGTAATAGAACTCAGTACGTTGTTCTCGACGGCGAGTGTTCATCAGAGACGAGTGTATCGTCAGGCGTGCCCCAGGGGAGTGTGATAGGACCGCTATTATTTTCTATCTATATAAATGATCAGATAGACAGATAAAGTTGTAATTTGCGGCTGTTTGCTGATGATGCTGTGGTGTATGGGAGGGTGTCGTCTGTAACTGACTGTAATAGCATACAGGATGACTTAGACAAAATTTCTAGTTAGTGCGAAGAATGGCAGATAGCTCTCAATGTAGAAAAATGTAAGGTGATGCGCATGAGTAGAAAAAACAATCCTATAATGTTCGAATACAGCATTAGTAGTGAGCTTCTTGATGCTGTCGCGTCGTTCAAATATCTAGGCGTAACATTGCAGAGCGATATGAAATGGAACGAGCATGTAAGGACAGTTGTGAGTAAGGCGGACAGCCGACTTCGGTTAATTGGGAGAATTTTGGGAAGATGTACTTCACCTGTAAAGGAGACCGCGTATAAAACGCTTGTACAACCACGTCTTTAGTATTGCTCAAGTGTTTGGGACCCGCAGCAGATCGGTTTGAAGGAAGACATAGAGGCGGTTCAGAGGCGAACAGCTACATTTGTTACCGGTAGGTTTGACCAATGCGCGAGTGTCACGGAAATGCTCCGGCAACTCAATTGGGAATCGCTGGAAGATAGACGACGTTCTTTTCGTGAATTTCTGTTAAGTGAATTTAGAGGGCGGGAATTTGAAGCTGAGTGTAGTACGATCTTGCTGCCGCCTACTTACATTTCGCGTAGTGATCACAAAGACAAGAGAAATTAGGTCTCGTACGGAGGCATATAGGCATTATTTTTTTTTCCTCGTTCTATTTGGGAGTGGAATAGGAAAG
This sequence comes from Locusta migratoria, assembly GCA_026315105.1. Taxonomy (NCBI): domain Eukaryota; kingdom Metazoa; phylum Arthropoda; class Insecta; order Orthoptera; family Acrididae; genus Locusta; species Locusta migratoria. The sequence goes on from CM048754.1 coordinate 6,352,648, forward strand.
GAAATGCCTAGTAGTGGTACATTGTACCTTCCGCCACGCACCTTGCGGTGAATTGCGGAGTATGTATGTAGATGTAGATGTAGAAGTTAACGATAAGCGAAGTGCCACTGAGTATTTTTTAATATATTATGGTTACCGTTGGTACGAGGAGAACGGTGATTTGTATCCACTTAGGTTATGATGTTTCTCAGTAGAATTTGCTCAAATTAGAAGATATCACTAAATGGCGCTTGGTCTACTGAAGCATAGCACCGTCCATATTAGACAGAGTATGGCCTGAAGTGGCAGTGCCGCAGTACCAGATGATCCCCAGTGGCGGCTGTTGATCTGGGCTGTATGCCGCGGCCGTCCACTGTTCCCCCCTTCCCGCTCGGCCACCATCTCCCCCTCCCCCCCCCTCCCCTCTCCAAGGGCGGCCTTTTTGCCCCGTCTTCATATCACGCTGCAGCCCGCTCGCGGTGAAGGAAGCAGGCGAGCTCCCCGGTCGTTTACGCTGGAAGATTAATGAGTCGACGAAACCGTGGCGCGGGCACCGCGAGGCGATGGTTGGAAGGGGGGCAGGGAGAGAGGAGGTCTTGTGCTTCCCTCAGGAGGGACACAGTGGCATTGCTCCGGAGAAGGGACGGGCGGCATTAGGTGCCTGATAGCGTAGTCGCGGGTACCTGTCCGACAAGGAGAGCACGCCTAATCGTCATCGCTGGATTCGTCCGGATATGTGGTACATGTAGGGCGTGGAGAGATACGAAAGTGCACTCAGTACGAACTCCAGATGGCCAACCGTTTAGGAAGTAAAACGAAGTTTGATACGGATCTGTCACCATCTGCACCTTATCAACTGTCTCTGCGACAGTATGTTTAGAAACAGTGTTTGGCTCAAAGAAAATAGCACTGACGTGTTTTACGGCCCACTTTAGATTTGTAGTTTCATAAGTTTTTGCAAACATTTTGGACCAAAATAATAATCTAAATAATAAAAAATTAATTAATTAGAGTGAAAGACTTTTGGGAAAAAAATAGGAAGTGGTTGGTTCCGAACCACCAACCTTTAGCAACATAGTCCAACGCCTTTTTTTATTCTTTTTTTTAATTATTTTTATTAATATTATTCTTTATGTATATATATTTGTTTAATATATAATAAGAGGTACGCCGTAGTGTTGAAGCCGGCATAGTTAGAATCGTCCAAACGTGTTTTCTCGTTGATTATTATGTTTGGCTTCTGTTCACATCAGGTTGCTTTCGTTAAGATTTATCTTCTCATCGCTTGGACGTTCCAGCTGCGAGGCGGGTCGTGAGAGGCACTCCGTAAAAAGTTGGAAAAATATTGCCGGTACTTTGGGTTACGGGTTAGGACGCAGTGTCGTTCATTAAGAAAGTTCCAATATCAAAGTACTGACTTCTCGCCAGGATCAAAGAGGTATCGTATCGTGTGGCCACGAATCCAATTTACCGAGTGTGTTTTGGTGGTGGGGTAGAAAGTCTCCCCCGGAAATAGGAGCATGTTGACGTCGATCTGGGCGGGTGTTTGGCGAGTAAGGAACGCAAAAATTCGCCGCGCGAGCCTCCAGACATCGTTCGCCTGACCACAGTGGAAACTGTGGCCGTCTGTGTCGTCCACTCCGCAGTGAATGCAGAGGGGCGAATCGGCGAGATGGATCCGATGCAGGCGATGTCGGTTTACTTGTTTTCCGTTTGTCCACTACGCTACGGCGATGAATCAAAAGACGACTCCTTTAATCTCATACTAGTCATGGCCGTTGTTAACTGATGCTAATATGGCATTTGTAGACACTAGATTATCATTTATCGTACGAAGACAGATGTGTTTTTGTTAATTCCTCAGTGTGCCGTTGCTTTGAAATGACAAAGTGTAAGAAAATCATCAAATACGCAAGCAATCTCACGTGACATCTCCGAACGGCTGATTTTCGTTAATTCAATGAAGGCTGTCAAATCTCCGTTATACAAATATACGATATATGAAAAAAACATAAGAGAACTAAGTTGTAGAGAATTTTCTCCTCTACCAATTAGGTTATTCAATTTTCGTGTCAGATGAACGGTTCGTTTGCAATTATAATTATATTACAAACAGCTTTTTTATTTGTATTACTACCGGAATTCTTGTCCGAAATTTTTGAAAAAGGGAGGTTCTGGTCTCTGGCGGCCTACAATCATGTCTGTAAAATTTGGTGCTGATCGGTTGAAAGGTTCGTCTTAAAAACAGGGAACACGTTACGGACAGACAGACAGACAGACAGACATACATCCCAAAATATCTTTGAAACGCTACAAGATATGGGAAAAAACCACATAAGAGAGCAAATTTGTAGAGACTTTTCTCCTCTACAAATTCGGTTATTCAATTTTCGTGTCAGATGAATAGTTGAGCCGTTATTTTCATTTAAATTTCGAGCTGTCAAAAGACGATCGGAAAGACCCGCTTTTAGTGTTACTACCGTAACCTAAAGTGGGCCAATAATACAATGATGTGGCTTATTGGACATTACGTAAATTATGTAGTAAATGGATCTGAAGGTAACAGCCTCAGAGAATTTACCTCATACGTAACTGAAGCGTATTCTCAAATACGACGATATCCCAACACAAAAAAGACATGATAGACATTTTGTTTGAGAAGGAAGGTAATCGGATAACGACGGAAATATAAGAAAGCAGAAAAAGGAGAGAAGGAAACGGTTAAATAAATATTGTATTTTTTTTTCATTTTATTTATTTATTTACTTTTATATTTATTTTTTTACCGAAGATTTAATACTTTAATAAAATGTAGAGAAGCACGATTTTGGTTCTTGTCATGCAATAATTTTAGTATCAGCTAAGGAAAGATTACTGCAACTCGTTTCCTCGTTTTGCTTTTCTAGTTGAAGGAACTAATTTATTTACAAAATTACATTAAAAGTACTGGATACAGAGCTACTTACACTTTGCTTACACTGACAGGAAGATATTGGCAGTATCAAGGAATTAATCGTTGCGTTTTAATTAGTAATTAAAATAACACACAAGTCATCAGACCTGTACCTAACAGAGAAAAGCAACATTAGAGAAAAAAAAAGAAAAAAGCGGTAAAAGATCGGACTCGGGTTGAAAAGTTCGCGGGTTCAACTCCACCCGGCGGAATTTTTTTTTTTTTTTTTTTTTTTTTTTTTTTTTGTTCCTTGGCAATGCGTACACGTACATATTGTTCCCGCAGGGATCGTGAGGACAAGATTAGATGAATTACAGCACGCACGGAAGTATTTAAACGATCACTCTTCCCATGCTTAATACGTGAATAGAATGCGGAAAAGAGCCCTAATAACTGGTACACTGGACGTACCCTCTGCCATGCATTTCACAATGGTTTTCAGAGTATTAATCTAGATGCTGTGTTTCTTGATTTCCGCAAGGCGTTTGATACAGTTCCCCACAGACGGTAATGGAGAGGCTTATCGTTAAGTGATGAAATGTGAAGTTAATATGGCATACCTACGAATTGGGAACGAAATACGAATGGTGGAAATGAACTGAAGACATGTTGTGGCAGTTTCGAAACGTAGGACGATTCGGACGTGACGTTGAGCTTTCTGATTGGAGGAAAGCAACTCCAGGGCGTTGTCATTTTAATAGAACTATATTACCCCCCTCCCAGCTCCACTCGTCCGAGAGGTGGTGGAACCACCACCCCGTTTTTCTTTATAAATTTTGTGACGTAAGCTTTACAGCTGAGTTGTATATTTTATTATATGACTTGTTTTATTTTATAATTTATGATGAAGGCAATCATAGTTATTGCTGAAGGCAGGTTAAATAATTTTTAATTTTGCGACCGAGGTGTGCATTTTTATCCTTTGACGTTGTAATGGTCGCTGACAATAGCAGGTAAAAATATCAACAACTAATACAATTCCTCGAGACAAAATTGTCTCGTTATACCAAAGGTATTAAAAATAAGGAGAGGCATTGAATTAAAATTTGTGCCGGCCGCGGTGGCCGTGGGGACTGAGGCGCTTCAGTCACGGTCTGCACGGCCACTACGGTCGGGGGTTCGAATCCCCCCTCGGGCATGGATATTTGTGCCGTCCTAGTTCGTAAGTAGTTCATAAGTAGTGTGTAAGTTTAGGGACTGATGACCCCGTAGTTAAGTCCCATAAGATTTACAACCATTTGAACATTTGAATTAAAATTTGTGCTGTGGCTGGGATTCGAACCCGAGACCTCCTACTTACTAGGTATGCGCTTCAGACCACTCAGCTAATACAGCAGTGGAGCCAAAGCGACTATTAATAAATAAATAAATAATTAATATAATTAATTATTAATAAGGCAGAATTAAAGTATGTGGTATGGAGGGAGACATGCTTTATCACAGTCCGTGTAGTCACTTTGGCTGCAACGCTGTGTTAGCTGAGTGGTTAAAAGCGCCTACCTAGTAAGTAAGAGGTCCTGGGTTTGAATCCAGGCCACAGCACACATTTTAATTCAATGCCTCTCCTTATGTTTAATAGCAGGTATGTTCAAAATTTTATTGTTAAAATTATTTATTTTTTCAATATATTTCCAAATATTTTTCCGAAATGATCGCAATTGCACGACCTTACCCTGTTCCTATTATCTCTTTAAGCCGGCTTCTCCGATTCCATTAAACTGTTCACTGGAACAAGCTGTATCTCTAGTTAGATATTGGCATGTTCTTTTGCAGTAACACACTGTGTACTGAAGAATCACTCAGCTACATTCATATGTATATATAAAGAACAGTCTAGAGGCAAAAAAAATTTTTTTCCTACTAGTTTCGGTCTCTCTTAGACCATCTTCAGTAAATATAGCTCCATTGATGACGTGGAGCTATATTTCCTGACGATGGTCTAAAAGAGACCGAAACTAGTGTGCAAAATTTTATTTTTTCCGACTAGTTTCGGTCTATCTTAGACTTCTTCAGTAAATATAGCTCCATTGATGATGTGGAGCTATATTTCCTGAGGATGGTCTAAAAGAGACCGAAACTAGTGTGCAAACATTTTCTTTTTTCCGACTAGTTTCGGTCTCTCTTAGACCATCTTCAGGAAAATATAGCTCCATTGATGATGTGGAGCTATATTTCCTGAGGATGGTCTAAGAGAGACCGAAACTAGAGTGCAAAAATGTATTTTTTTCCGACTAGATTCGGTCTCTCTTAGACCATCTTCAGGAAATATAGCTCCATTGATGATGTGGAGCTATATTTCCTGAGGATGGTCTAAAAGACACCGAAAATAGTGTGCAAAAATTTATTTATTCCGACTAGTTTCGGTCTTTCTTAGACCACCTTCAGGAAATATAGCTCCATTGATGATGTGCAGCTATATTTCCTGACGATGGTCTAAGAGAGACCGAAACTAGTGTGCAAAAATTTTTTTCCGACTAGTTTCGGTCTCTCTTAGACTTATTCAGGAAATATAGCTCCATTGATGATGTGGAGCTATATTTCCTGAGGACGGTCTAAGAGAGGCCGAAACTAGTGTGCAAAAAAATTCTTTACGACCAGTTTCGGTCTCTAATAGACCATCTTCAAGAAATATAGCTCCATTGATGATGTGGAGTTATATTTCCTGAGGGTGGTCTAAAAGACACCGAAACTAGTCGGAAAAAATTAAATTTTTGCACTGTAGACTGTTCTTTATATATGAATTTATTTGAGTGCTGTTGCCCAATAAATGAAACGGGAATGTTTCCAAAAATATATACACATCCATATGACTCGTAGCCGTTTCTCACCCACTTCTGAGGTTCCGCGGAGAGGAATCGTCCGTGGGTACTGCAGGACAAGTGCTACTAGCTAGGCCACTCTGCTGTCCCTAGAAAAAGCCAGCGTTCCGCTTTGTCCTGGCGGACTTGTTAACGTCCCTGATGGACCAGAAAATAATCGACTAATTTCCACACCTCATTAGGCAGATTGGCTGCCGCGGCAAGTAGAGGTCTAGTTGAATGTTCGCCTGCAAGAACTTGGGCTCCATCACTAGCGTTCCTCGCCACTTCTTGTCTTATTGTCACACCTCGTTGAGTCCTTAACAGGGCTTTCCAAGTCCACTTTCCTACGTCTGCAATGACGTATACGCGAGGGTGGCTATACTTTCTTAAGCGACGTCGATTTAGATGACAAAGGCGTGTGAAATCGTGGAAGGAAATCTGTCCCATGGTGTAAGTAAGAGCAAGGTCTTGTGACGTCTAAACGGAACAATTTCATTCACCACACTGTTTGTACCTCTTGGAATAGTGTAAGAATTATCGCTATATATAAAAATTACTGTTTGTCTGTATGTCCACTAACAGTTCATAAACCATTCATTCGATTGCAATGAAACATTGGTCAACTGTTCACCGTATGCTCACGATGGTTCCTGACCCCAAATGAGCACGACACATAGCTCAGGAGACATGACGTCATAAATAATGAGAGGCCACCGTGTGAGAATACCTAGATTTATGCGTCATTTATGCACATTTCCTCCTAAACCACTGGACCGATTTCAACCAAATTTGGTACACATCTTCCTTACCGTGAGGTACCAATTCGCCGGCCGCGGTGGCCGAGGGGACTGAGGCGCTCCAGTCACGGTCTGCACGGCCACTTCGGTCGGGGGTTCGAATCCCCCCTCGGGCATGGATATTTGTGTCGTCCTTAGTCTCAGCTAGTTTATAAGTAGTTTGTAAGCTTAGGGACTGATGACCCCGTAGTTAGGTCCCGTAACTTCTACAAACATTTGAACAATTTTTTTTTGTACCACTTCTGTAATGGTAAGAACTACATACGACACATGGTTCAGGAGATATAAGGTCATAAACAACAGGAGTTGCAAGAAACTGCCACATAATGCGACGAGAATTTATGAACACAGTATATGAAAACGAGATTACTTAGCGACTTACATCAAACTTTAAAAATTATTTCAAACCTTTATTGAACTTTTTCTCGCTGACAACCATAGCAAAATTATTATAGGAAAAAATTTCCTCGCTTACTACTTTTCCCCTGTTCGTGGACTAAAACTACAGCATTGGGTATGACGTTACAATTTATAATTTTTACACTACAAATTGTAGCCGCAGAAAATAAACACATATATTTGAATGTACCTTCTAAATTGTATCGCAGTACGACACGTAGTTCGTGAGATAAGGACATAAACAGTAACCTTCATGCACCAAGTTTTAATCTATTACTTCTTTACTAATAATTGTATTCACAAGAGATTTTACTGTCATACAGCACTAATACAAATGAATATATACCTGAAAATTTATACAATTGTACAACATACAATTCAATAAATAGGAGATCGTACGAATTTTATATGTCATTTGTATTTTGATTACTATCTCTCTTCGTTTGGATACTTATAATTTTGTACATTATGCAAGACAGCCTTATTTCTTAAAATATTCTCTGATAAAAATAACATGATTTTAGAAAAAAGAAGGACTAAGAGAGGATGGATAGAAGAAAAACTAACTCGAGGCAGGAATAAATAAATAGATACCCGGGCAACGCCGGTTTATCAGCTAGTATTATTATACTGACAAGCATACTTTGCGCGGTGGAATGGCCGAACGCTTTAAGGCACTTATCTGCTGAGTGCGCGTCTGCTCCCTGTCGGAGATTCGAGTCCTCCCTCGGGCATTAGTGTGTGTTTGTGTGTGTGTGTGTATTGTCTTTTCGCATAAGTTAGTTAAAGTACTAACACGAATTATTTACAGACGAATGGAAAAAATTGTGCAATCAGACCATGGGCAAGATCAGAAATGTAGGAACACGCGAGCAAATACTCACATTACGACTTAACTTTCAAATTAGGTTAAGGAAAGGAAAACGTACGTTTTTAACGTTTGTGGGTTTGTAGAAAGCTTTTGACGTCGTTGACTGGAAAACAGTCTTTCAAATTCTGAAGGTATCAGTGGTAAAACATAGGGAGCGAAGAGCTATATTCGACTTGTATAAAAACTAGAGAGCAATTATTAGAGTGGAAATGCATGAAAGGGTCGCAGTGGTTGGGAAGGGAATAAGACAGGGTTGTAGCCTTTCGCCAATGTTGTTACATCTGTACATTGAGCAAGATGGGAAGGAATACCAGGAGATATTTTGAGAGGGAATTAAAGTCCAGGGAGAGGGAATAAAACCCTTGCGGTTTGCTGAAAACATAGTAATGCTGTCAGCGAAGCACCTGCAAGAGCGATTAAATGGAATCGACAGTGTCTTGAAGGGGAGATATAATATGATGTCTAAGAATGTGTCCTACCAATCTATCCCTTCTTTTAGTCAAAGTATGCCAGAAGTTTCTTTTCACCCCAATTCTGTTCAGTACCTCCTCATTAGTTACGCGATCCACCCACCTAATCTTCAGCATTCTTCTGTAGCACCACATTTCAAAAGCCTCAATCCTCTTCCTGTCTGCACTGTTTATCGTCCATGTCTCACTCCCATACAAGGCAACACTCCATACAAATGCCCTCAGAAAGGACTTCCTTAGGCTTAAATCAATATTCGAGGTTAACAAATTTCTCTTTTTCAAGAACGCTTTTCTACCCATTGCCATTCTGCATTTTATATCCTCTGTACTGCGACCATCATTTGTTATTTTGCTGCCCAAGTAACAAAACTCATCTACCTCCTTTATTGTTTCATTTCCCAATCTAATTCCTTCAGCATCACCTGATTTTCTTACACTGCACTCCATTACCCTAGTTTTGCTCTTGTTAATTTTCATCTTATATGCACCTCTCAGCACACTGTCCATTCCGTTCAATTGCTCTTCCAGGTCCTTTGCTGTATCTGACAGAATTACTATGTCGTCGGCAAAACGCAATGTTTTTAATTCTTCACCCTGAACTTTAATTCCTTCACCAAATTTCTCCTTGCTTTCCTTTATAGCTTGCTCAATATACAAATTGAACAACATTGGAGAAAGGCTACAACCCTGTCTTACTCCCTTCCCAACTCATGCTTCCCTTTCATGCCCTTCGAGTCTAATAACTGCGGTCTGGCTTTTGTACAAGTTGTAAATAACTCTCCTTTCCCTATATTTTACTCCTGCTTGCTTCAGAACTTGAAAGAGTTCATTCCAATCAACATTGTCAAAAGCCTTCTCCAAATCTACAAAAGCTAGAAATGTAGGTTTGCCTTTTCTTAATCTATCTTCTAGGATAAGCCGTAACGTGAGTATTGCCTCCCGTGTACCTACATTTCTCCTGAACCCAAACTGATCTTCCCCGAGGTCGGCTTCTACCAGTTTTTCCATCCTTCTGTGTATAATTCGCGTTAATATTTTGCAACCGTGACTTATTAAACTGATGGTTCTGTAGTTTTCACACCTGTCTGCACCTGCTTTCTTAGGGATGGGGATTATAACATTTTTCTTAAATTCTGATGGTACTTCACCTGTCTCATACATCTTACACACTAGGTGAAACAATTTTTTCATGGCTGGTTCTCCCAGAGACTTCAGTAGCTCTGAGGGAATATCATCTACTCCAGGGGCCTTGTTTCGACTGAGGTCTTTCAGGGCTCTGTCAAATTCTTCTCTCAGTAGAGTATCTCCTATTTCAGCATCATCTACACCCTCTTCCCTTCCTACAATATTGTCTCCAAGTTCATTTCCTTTGTAGAGCCGCTCTATATACTCTTGCCACCTTTCAGCTTTCCCTTGTTTGCTGAGAACTGGTTTTCCATCAGTGTCCTTGATATTCATAGAGCTGTTTTTCTTATCTCCAAATGTTTCTTTTATTTTCCTGTAGGCTATATCTACTTTTCCCCTATTTATACATTCTTCTACATCCTTGCATTTGTCTTCTAGCCACTCCTGCTTAGCCATTTTGCATTTCCTGTCAATCTCATTTCTTAGTCGTCTGTACTCCATTTTGCCTGTTTCATATGAACATTAACAAGAGTAAAACAAGGTTAATGGAATGTAGAGTCAGAAAATCAGGCGACGCTGAAGGAATTAGATTAGGTATTGACTGCAAATAATCTATGTATCCAGCCGTAAAGTTTATGTTGTGTTATTGAACATTTATTTTTTATTTAATGGCTGTTGGTACATACATTAATTATATGGATTTAAACTAGACCAGCCGCAGTTCTGATACAACAGGGAACTACAAAGACAAAAGAAGTAGAAGAGTTTTGTTATTTGGGCAGCAAGATAACTTGAGATGGTCGAAGTAAAGGAGATGTAAAATGCAGAATGGCTATGGAAAGAAAACCGTTACTGTAGAAGCGAAATTAGTTGACGCCCAGTATTAGCTTAAGTGTTAGGAAGTCCCGTCTGTAAGGAAGGAAGGAAGATCAATGTCTAACGCCCCGTCGACAGCGTGGTCATTAGAGGCGGAGCTTACGCTAGGGTTGTTTGGGTAAATTTGGGGAAGGAAATTGGCCGTGCCCTATGAAAGGAACCATCGTGGCATTTGCCTGGAGTGATTTAGGGAAATCATGGAAAACCTAAATCTGGATGGCCGGAGGTGGATTTGAACCACCACCCTCCAGAATGCGAGTCCAGTGCGCCACCTCTCTCGGTGGTCCCTTCTGAAAGCATTTGTCTGGAGTGTGACGATGATAGAAGCTTTCGTAATATGGTGCTACAGACGAATGATGAAGATTTGATGGGTAGATCAATTAACTAACAACAGAACAGAACAACAGAATTGGAGAGAAAAGACATCAACTTAGCATCTAAGTGCGTGGGGTAAAAATCGTAGAGGGAGATCGAGGGACGAATACAGTAAGCAGATTCAAAAGAATGTTGGTTGCCGAACGTATTCTCAGATGAAGAGACTTGCACAGGACAGGGTAGCGTGGAGAGCTGCATCAAACCAGTCTGCGGACTGAAGACCGCAGCAACGACAGTTAAAGTAGTTTGTAAGTCTATGGACTGATGGCCGTAGCAGTTTGGTCCCATAGCTTCACAAACATTTGACTTTTTTTTCAAGTCGTTTGCTTTACAAATAGGTATAACAACTGAAAGGGGTTTGCAGAACAGCATCTAGTTTCATACATGAATGACACAGAACCACTATGGGGTCAATTTGTGAAGCTGAACCTATGATGACAGTTGCTGACTTTTGAGCAGTTCACGCTACTGTAAGGTATTTGACTTACAGCATTAAAAATGCTAATGTTCGTGCTAGATACCCTACTGCTAATGTTAGATGCACATAATAAAGAAAAAGTTATGGCTTACTTCGTGTTATTAAAAGAATTTGGTTGCTGTATTCACTGGGTAAGACGCTATTTTAATGTATCTGATGGGATATTTCATTTTCACAGCTGATTTTTAACATCAGCTGTTTTAAGGCAGCCCTGTTTCATTTTTTATGCTATAAAATATCTAAACATTGGAGAATACAGCTGGCACTCAAGCGCAGACCTAAAACGTTGTGAAATTCTACCGAAATTAACGTTTATACAAATGTATCACCATCGTAGAATATATTGAGAAAGTGAAAAAAATTGTGTCACACGATCCATTTCGTCTATACGCCGCACTTAGAACGCTAAAAAACTTAATGTTATAATTCGATTTGGTTAGGAAGAAGAAACGCTGTTGGCCGATTTCTACACGGTGTTTGTAATAAATTTACACACAACCGACATATTCATAGATTCTGCAGCTGTTTTGTAGTTATACAGGTAAATGGTGCAGCTCGGTAGCACAGTGGTAGAGTGCCAAACTACAAATTCCAAGGTCGCAGGTTCGATCCCCGCCAGGTTCTGGGATTTTTATCTGTCACTTTCCACGTCTTTCACCTCTGCCAGTGTTGTTGATGTGAAAAATACCGAGTAGCACCGTGGTTCGGAACCCACGTTAAACTGTAGCTCCCGCTAGAACTGTCTGGGTAAGTCAGTTCGAAGGTCGGAAGAAGGTAACGGCATACCACCTCCAAACAGGACCATGCGATCAAATAGTCAGTATAAATTTGAAAACTTAGTAAATCACGGAATAATGTAGATAGAGAAGTACAAATTTACAAACTTTCTTAGAATGACATGGAGTTTTATTAGAACAAAAAAAAGTTCAAAAAATGTCCGACATATGGCGCTTCATCTGATCAGAAAAGCAATAATTAGCATAACAAATTAAGACAAAGCACAGATGATGTTATTTACAGGAAATGCTCAATATGTTCACCATCATTCCTCAACAACAGCTGTACTCGAGCAATAGTGTTGTAAAGCATGTCCGGACTTATGGTGAGGCATTGGCGTCGGATGTTGTGTTTCAGCATCCCTAGAGATGTCAGTCGATCACGATACACTTGCGACTTCAGGTAACCCCAAAGCCAATAATCGCACGGACTGAGGTCTGGGGACCTGGGAGGCCAAGCATGACGAAAGTGGCGGCTGAGCACAGGTTCATCACCAGACGACGCGCGCAACAGATCTTTCACGAGTCTAGCAATATGGGGTGGAGCGCCATCCTGCATAAAAATCGTACGTTCCAGCAGGTGTTTATCAGCCGGGCTGGGGATGATGCGATTCTGTAACATATCGGGGTACCTCTCACCCGTCACGCTAGCAGTTATAAAACCAGAATCACGCAGTTCCTCGAAGAAAAAACGCCCCGATAACGATAGATGTGGTAAATCCAACCCATACCATAACTTTCTCGTCGTGCAATGGAGTTTCCACGACAGTTCTAGGATTTTCGGTAGCCTAAACTCTGCAGTTGTGGGCGTTGACAGACCCTCGGAGCATGAAATGAGCTTCGTCGGTCCACAACACGTTATTCAACCAGTCGTCATCTTCCACCATCTTTTGAAACGCCCACACCGCAAATGCCCTCCGCTTCACTAAATCGCCAGGCAACAGTTCATGATGCCGATGGATTTTGTAAGGATAGCATCGGAGGGTATGCCTAATTGGCAACCGAACAGTAGTGTATGGAATGCCAGTGCGACGTGCGACTGCACGAGCGCTGACTTCCCCGTGCATAGACGAACCCGCTACAGTCTCCATTTCTTCCTGAACTGTCTCAGCAGCATTACGCCTTGTGCTCGGTCGGCCACTACGGGGTCTATCGTCTAAACAACCCGTGGCTTCGAACTTTGAAACCATTCTGGCCACAGCTGCATTTGTCAACGGACCTTTACCCGTTCGAATCCCCTCTCTATGGCGATAGAATCGTAACGCTGAACTAGCACATTCCCAATTCTCATAATACAACTTCACTAAAAGCGCCTTTTCAGATAACGTCAACATGCTGCGACTACTGGTGCGCCGGCCGCGGTGGCCGAGGTGACTGAGGCGCTCGAGTCACGGTCAGCACGGCTACTACGGTCGGGGGTTCGAATCCCCCCTCGGGCATGGATATTTGTGCCGTCCTAGTTCGTAAGTAGCTCATAAGTAGTTTGTAAGTTTAGGGACTGATGACCCTGTAGTTAAGTCCCATAAGCTTAACAAACATTTGAACATTTGACTACTGGTGCATGTGATTCTCTCTCTCTCTCATTACAGCTCCTTTTATACATGATTTTCATGCGTAGTCACTGACGTTTTGCTGTTCAACCCCTCCATTTTTTGAACTTTTTTTTCTAATAAAATCCCATGTCATTCCATGCATGTGTGTCAATTTTTACCTCTCTGTCTACATCATTCCGAGATTTATTAAGTTTTCAAAGTTAGACTTATTTTTTGATCACCCGCAGACACAGCTTTCGCGACTTGAATGAATACACACGCCAAACAAAAGAGTCTTACGGACATTTAAAGTTGGCGCAGAAGTTTGCCACCATAATGGCCGCCGAGGCGCTCTTCAATTTGCGCGCTGTTCGCAGCTGCTTCTTACGGACTTGTGGGGGCTTGTCGACGGTGGTGAGAAGAAGTCAGAAGTCCAGTCACGCCCCCCGCGGTGCCCTGATGAAGCTGTCTCCAGCTCCCATCGCGATATGCACAGCCCCCTGCCAGCACACGCCGCTGCGTCAGAAACACCTCCTGCCTGGCCTTAGACACACACACACCTGATGTTTGTGCTGACTCACTAGCTTCCCTCCCACTCAACAAAAAGACACCGACCATTCAGTGGTGTCAGCCAGGGATGAAGACAACTGGCAGTCGCACCGTCTGTGTAAGGAGCGGTCGTATTCCGTTTATTTGCTGCGGCGTGTATGTCCGGTAATTTTTTTAAGCGATCATCATCATCATTAGAGACTGTTTATGCCTTTCAACGTTCAGTCTGGAGCATAGAACCTCTGATGAAATTCCTCCATGATCCCCTATTTAATTCTTTGATGGCTCGTCTGATGTTATGCCTTTTATTTCAAAATCATTCCTCTCCGAATCTAAGTACTTTCTTCTTGGTCTACCTCGACTCCTCTTACCCTCCGCTGCCGAGCTCATGAGTCTCTTAGGTATACTAGCTTCTCCCATGCATGTAACATGACCCCACCATCTCAGTCTGTTCATTCTAACTGCTTCATTTATGGTGTTCATTCGCAGTTTTTCTTTGATTTCCTCATTGTGGACACCCTCCTGCCATTGTTCCCATCTATTAGTACCTGCTATCATTCTTGCTACTGTAACCTCTACCTTATGAATAAGGTAACCTGTATCCACCCAACTTTCACACGCTTACAACAAAGTTGGTCGAAAGATAGAGCGGTGCACCGCTAATTTAGTCTTGGTACTTACTTCCTTCTTGCAGAAGAGAGTAGATCTTAGCTGAGCACTCACTGAATTAGCTTTGCTGCACCTCGATTCCAGTTCTTTCACTGTGTTGCAATCCTGTGAAAAAATACATCCCAGGTACTTGAAACTGTCTACCTGTTCTAACTTTGTTCCTCCTATTTGGCACTCAATCTGTTTGAATCTCTTTCCCACCGACATTACTTTCGTTTTGGAGATGCTGATCTTCATATCATAATCCTTGCACCTCTGATCGACCTCTGAAATATTAGTTTGCAACCTTTCAATTGAATCGGCCATTACAACTAAGTCATCCGCATATGCGAGACTGCTTATTTTGTTTTCACCTATTTTAATCCCGCCCTGTCAGTCTACAGTTTTCAGCATATGATCCATGAATAGTATGAACAACAGTGGTGACAGGTTACAGCCTTGTCTTACCCCTGAAACTACCCTGAACCATGAGCGTAATTTGCCATCTACTCTAACTGCTGCCTCACAGTCTACGTAAAGCCCTTTAATTGCCTGCAGAAGTTTGCCTCCTGTACCATAATCTTGTAGAACTGACAGTAGCTTCCTCTTAGGAACACGATCATAAGCCTTTTCTAGATCTATGATATATATATATATATATATATATATATTACGAGTCAACCTTACCTAAGGTGGCCAACCGTCCCGCATTTGGACTCGTTGCCCGCATTGGAATAATCACTGAAAATGTCCGGCAAAACGGAAAAAGCGTCCCGCAATCCGTCAATTTTAAAATTATTGGTCGAAGAAACCGAAACTATTTGTCTTTCTTTTAATAAAAATTAAAAATAAAGACTTATAAAATAATGCCGTTTTTGGTATCTTTTCTGTGCCTTCTTAAGTACGTTTCAATAAGTGTAACGGAATATTTTTCGGTGCTC
This sequence comes from Locusta migratoria, assembly GCA_026315105.1. Lineage (NCBI taxonomy): Eukaryota > Metazoa > Arthropoda > Insecta > Orthoptera > Acrididae > Locusta > Locusta migratoria. The sequence goes on from CM048754.1 coordinate 6,368,218, forward strand.
AAGGTGGCAAACGTGATGTAACATTATCACAGTCTGTATGACAAGTATTTAATTTTATATAGTGGAATCCGCAACATCCGTTAATATTTAAAAAAAAAAAAATTGTTTTATGCACTACCCGAGTTTCGAGATCTGTATCTCATCATCAGGTGCATCTTCAAATTACAATGAAATATAATAGTGGCGTCTGTAATCAAACACCTTTGCTAACATTATTCGGTGCAAAGGGAGTACACGTATGTTAGTGAGTCCGTAAAACTGTTACGTACACTTCCTTTGAACTGAATAATTTTGGTAAAGGTATAGTATAGCCATTTTATTACATGATAGACGTCACTATTTTATTTGATTGTAATTTGCAGATGCACCTGAAGATAAATATCTAGGTCTCGAAACACGGGCAGTGCAAAAAATAAAAATTTTAAAATTAACAACTGTTGCGGATCCCGTTATTTCAAATTAATATTGACAGTTGCATACAGAGATTATGCACTTAGCGTTGATTCTCCTACTATCATGTACATTCATTAAGCAACAGTACAAAAATAGACCAGAAGAAGGACACTCAAGCGCCCGAAACCGTTCGTTAAAAATATATAACCACAAACAACTGGTTGCTGCATTTCAGTAATTTATAATACACAATTAAACTCATCACTTCATCGAAAGAACTTTTACAATAGAATAGTTCAAATGGTTTTAGCAAGCAGTTTTTATCAAATGTAATTCGAGGCTGTTGCAAAACAATTGTTTGGGCTCAGTAAGCTTCTTATCAAAATGTGTGAAGTACGATGCTCTATGAGCTGGAACAAACAAATAAAAGCAGGTTATCGGAAAAATGTAACGGAGATAGAATATGTAAAAATTGTCAAACTCTAAAAATTCAAAATAGGAGCATGATAAAATATTTTTGAACTGTAAATGAAGATTTAAAATTAAGAATAAAATGACACTCAGAAACGTTACTTTAAAAGTAAATGACTAGGCCTACTGGTCACCCAAGTTCCTTTCCTTTCCTGACTTAGTGAGTCACGTGATCTTAGTCATCCTTCACATCCTCGAAATGTCCCGCATTGAGTTCTGAAAACGTTGGCCGTCTTAATCTTACCCCAACTCAAAATGCTGCCCATTACAGCTAATACACGTATCAAAGGGTTTAACAGCCTTTATATATTAAAAAAAAAGTGGAATAGAGATCTATAAAAACGATTTTACTGACCATAATACAAGAGTACGGACTGGTGGGGCGAAGTCTTCTCTACTTACTAGTGGACAGTGGTCCTTTCAAAATTTCGAGTTTTCAGACGGCTGGTATGACGCTGTTAATTGTTCCAGTATGTCTCATTATGTAACCTGATTAATTTTTCGTGTTAGGGTGATGCCATTCTCATGATTTCCGATGTTGGAGGTGTAATGACAGTGGCTGCTTGATTACCTGACACTGCTGTTGCTTTTGCTGCTCCTGTAATAAGCCGTATTCATGGAATGAATAGATTCAGTGTGGAAAGTGTGAAAGAAACAATTATACCAAGAAATAATTATCAGGATTCTTCATCCGTTTATTATTATGAAAATCTGTGTGAAAATACCGGACTCGTGAATGACATTCTGCTCCAAAACTATGATTGAGAGAGAAATAAACTGCGTAATAATAATTGTCTCTCCGACGTCGGAGGTTCGAATCCTCCCTCGGGCATGAATGTGTGTGTGTTGTCCTTAGGTTAGTTTTGCTTAGTTTAAGTAGTTTGTAAGTCTAGGGACTGATGACCAACGTAGTTTGGTCCCATAGAATTACAAACATTTGTTGAATAATAATTGTCATCCTTGTTAGCACGTGACTACTATAAAACAATAAAATATTTCTTGACTTAGTAATGGAATTTATTTCGAATTTTGTTCAAAATGTTCAAACGTTTGTAAATCTAAGCGACTTAACTGCCGCGGTTATCAGCCCCTAGTCTTACAAAGTATTTAAATTGCTAAAGACAACTTTCACACTCATGCCCGAAGGAGGACTCGACCTTCCGACGGCGAGGAAACGCGCGGTCCATAGCACAGTGCCTTAGAACGCTCGGAAAAACTGTTCAAATGTCTATGAAAGTTAACTACTCTTGTCTTCAATCCCTAGGCATACAAACTACTTTAACGTATGCTAACGAAGGAGAACTCGAATCAAATAGCTTATGTATTAGAATATGTCTTGCCAAGGCTTAACTATTGAGATTAAATGTTCTGCAATCGTGTCATTAATTTATATAAATTGTCTATTTAAAAGTTTGCATTTGTTTCTTCTGTTTTATGTCTCCTCTGCGCCGAAACCAAAGATGTGATTACTGACCATCAACCGTCTCGAGTAGACGGCCATGCAGCGTAAGGAGAAACTGCAACCCGCTATTGCGTCCTGATCCAAGAAGACATATATCTGAAAAATAATTGAATTTCTCTTTGTAATAAGTTATGGGATGAAAATTCCTTGAAAAAATGTAGTAGGCCTAGTTGTCAGTGTCACGTCAAGCTATATGGATTGTTTGTAATAATAGCTTCGGCTCGGTAGCACAGTGGTAGAGTGCCAAACAACAAATCCAAAGGTCTCAGGTTCGATCCCCACCAGGTCCTAGGATTTTTATCTGTCAGTTTCCACTTCTTTCACCTCTGGCAGTATCGCTCATGTGTCACACGATCCATTTCGTCTATACGCCGCACTTAGAACGCTAAAAAACTTAATGTTATAATTCGATTTGGTTAGGAAGAAGAAACGCTGTTGGCCGATTTCTACACGGTGTTTGTAATAAATTTACACACAACCGACATATTCATAGATTCTGCAGCTGTTTTGTAGTTATATAGGTAAATGGTGCAGCTCGGTAGCACAGTGGTAGAGTGCCAAACTACAAATTCCAAGGTCGCAGGTTCGATCCCCGCCAGGTTCTGGGATTTTTATCTGTCACTTTCCACGTCTTTCACCTCTGCCAGTGTTGTTGATGTGAAAAATACCGTGTAGCACCGTGGTTCGGAACCCACGTTAATCTGTAGGTCCCCCTATAACTGGCTGGGTAAGTCAGTTCGAAGGTCGGAGGAAGACAACGGCATACCACCTCCAAACAGGACCATGCCTAGTAAAGCACTTTGGTGTTCAAACCAATCTTCGTATTGCTGACTGCTTTTTTTTTTTTTTTTTTTTTTGTATTAATAAATGTGCAAGCGTGATGAATTGTATTAAGACTTGGCAATTCTTATCGATATGTGTAGACAGTTTGATTTTGATTTCCCGAAATCTTTCTGTGACATTAATCGACTTTGTGCAACTTTACGTTTGTGCGAACTTTAATAGAAATTGATAGTTACGAGAGTTCATTTAGATACTGTCGTTGGTTGTTTGATAAAAAAAAAACGTAACAAACTTTAGAAAGTCTTATATAACTCTTGAAGTTTTATGTATTTGTTAGAATCTTCTGAGGGAAGAACTCTATTAAAATTAGTTTGTGAAACCTGGCTCTTGAGCACATGAACCTATTCGTTAAATGAATTTGAGTGTTAGAATTTCTTAGAGAGGAAGAACTTAATGGTTTTTTTTTATTATTTTTTTATTTTTATTTTATTTTTTTTTCCTAGCTGTTGGGCTGCAAAAATCGGAAGCCAAGACTATCCACGGTTAAACGAAGCTTAAGTTTGTGTGCTGCCGTAAACAATTTCCAGGCTGTTATAGTGAAAACTTTAATCTACTTTAAAGTAAAGGTAGTTGTCAGTTTTCAGGCAGCCTCATATCGAATGAAAATCAGTGCTTTGCCGTCGTCCCACTACATCTTTCATCAATTAAATTCTTTTCGTGTAGTGGTAATTGTTTTAAACTCAAAAAAGTCTGCGTTAATGAATGTCACGAAAGTCGTCATGTCGTATAAGCTTTAAGAAATAATAGCCGGCCGCAGTGGCCGAGCTGTCTGCGGCGCGCCAGTCACGTTCAGCACGGTCACTACGGTCGGGGGTTCGAATCCCCCCTCGAGCATGGATGTTTGTGTCGTCCTTAGTATTAGCTAGTTCATAAGTGGTTTGTAAGCTTAGGGACTGATGACCCCGTAGTTAAGTCTGGTAAGTTCTACAAACATTTGAAGGAATAATAGGTTGGTGACACCACAGGTGAAGTCAACATTTGGTTTCACTATCTTCGATACTATGGTGTCGCACGGGTCTAAAGTGCGCGCCACCTACTTTCGCCGCGCGCCGCCATGCACGCACAACACGGCGTTCTTACGACGTCAGCCACGAGCGCCCCCTGCTGCAACTCCGCTCGTGGCCACCACTGAACGACATCGTTCACTTGGGACTGAGATAGGAACCAGTTAGCACTTGGGAATCAGATAGGCACCAGTTAAGACTTGGCTGTCGGATGGGCACTAGGTATCATCAGTAGGCAGGCCTCTATATAAACTATGTATCAGCATTCTGCAGTCAAGAACTATGTAAAAGTTAAGTATTACAAAAAAACTCTATGAAATATATATCTCGTTCTAATTTAGTGTTTCTAGTTTCTGCTGTCCCACTGGCTGGTCACCTCCGTACCTGCACACGCGTGCATCCTTTATTCCGGTGTCGGTCACTTTCTACTCGGCCACCGACACCAAAGACACCCGACGAAAACGAGACACAAAAGTGGCGACGAGGCTGGGACACAAAACGAAGTCTCCCGTTGTACACCATAGCAGTTCCATGCCGATAGCTATAAGGGGGTGGAAGATATGGCGGTTGAGTCGTCAGATTATAAAAAAATTCGGACTGAAGGCCAGCGATGACGTTTGCGACTCTATAGCAAAGAGGTTACATAAAGCGAAATGTGATTCCACAGACCATATCTTTGGTCTATGCATACTAAAATGTCTTCAGCTCTTTCTCTGTAAGGATAAGCATACGAATAAGGAAATATAAGAAGAAATAAAGCAGGAAGAAAGAAATTTCTTATAATGCAACTCTTTAAAAAATCGCAGGAATCCATTTACAGACATCATGTTTTTGACATGGTCAATTATACGTCGCTTGCTCAAGGGTGGGCCACGCAAAAAATCTCTACATTTACGCTCCAAACAATACTACAAGTAACGTAGTTTATCAGAATGCCCTAAAATGAAATTAAAGTGTATTTGTACATTACTCTCACCATACGTGTTGTGATACTGCAACAGAGGCTATAAGGAATAATGTATGTATTATTTATTGTAAATCATTAATCACTTCACATTTTTTTTATTTGAATGTTGATTAAAAATGTTTGTTTCTAAAGAAGGTATTGTATTCCATTTCATCCTTCACAACCAGTCTCATAGCACACTACCGAAAGATAGCTTATCTATCATAATCTACCAACACGCGAGCGGAGCCGCGGGTTTAAGCTAGTACTGAATGAAAATCGCCGGCCGCGGTGGCCGAGGGGACTGAGGCGCTCCAGTCACGGTCTGCACGGCCACTACGGTCGGGGGTTCGAATCCCCCCTCGGGCATGGATATTTGTGCCGTCCTTAGTGTTAGCTAGTTCGTAAGTAGTTTGTAAGTTTAGGGACTGATGACCCCGTAGTTAAGTCCCATAAGCTATATAGGTTGGTGATGCCACAGGTGAAGTCAACATTTGGTTTCGCTATCTTCGGTACCAATGATTCATTTTGCAAAACCGGTCACACAAGTGTATCCTCTCAGTTAAGAGATGATGTTTCCTGGACCTTTTTTTCTTAACTCGCTCAATACCACCATCTCCGAAGACAGAGAAACCCCATTTTTCTGTACTTTCTCCTTTACATTTGGTTTCGCTATCTTCGGTACCAATGATTGATTTTGCAAAACCGGTCAGGCAAGTGTATCCTCTCAGTTAAGAGATGATGTTTCCTGGACCTTTTTTTCTTAATTCGCTCCATACCACCATCTCCGAAGACATAAAAAGTAAAGCAGTCAACAGTCCGAAGATTGGTTTGAAGACCACGGTGCTTTACTAGGAATGGTCCTGTTTGTAGGTGGTATGCCGTTGCCTTCCTCCGACCTTCGAACTGACTTAGCCAGCCAGTTATAGGGGGACCTACAGTTTAACGTGGGTTCCGAAACCAAGGTGCTACTTTTTTTTCCGAACCAATACATACAGAACGTTAAACAAAAACACCACTTCTAGAGAGGGGAGAGGAGCGCGGCCTGCCGCGGCTCTGGTGGCCAGCAGCACTGCAGCAGCCGCCCCCCACGACCCACAGTTACTACATACATATCAACTTTCCTCTTTTTTTTTCTTTTAACATGAAATTAAAACAACTGTATGTATACAAACGTGGAATAAGCAGCAAAATCCATCAAAATCAGCTAACAACCCTAACCAATACCTTGTCTTTCAAAAAGTATTTTCAACATGTTCCCATATTTCTTTTTCTGATCTGGGTATTTTTTAACTCTTTCGTACTGCATTTTCATGTATAACTGTAAATCGATTTCATTATCCGCGCCCAAATTGTTAATTACGTAACTTACATAGTTACCCATTATCCAGTGGATGGCATTGTTTTTCGTCTGAGGGAAATATTTTATTTGCGGCCGATAGAGAAGCTCCGATGTAACATTATCAGGAGTAGCCCTTGTCAGAAGCGCGATTTTAGATCGCAACCAATGCCAATTATTAATGCGTGCATTACAAGTGAATCTGTGGAGTACTGTGTCCACCAGATTACATTTCAAGCAGAGATTTGTGTCATTGCGACCGATAGCGTATAGTCGTTCATTTGTGGTAACAGTATTGTGCACTGTTTTATACCAGGTAGATTTGACATCGGAACTGAGGCCTTTCATATTGATGTTTGCCCATATAATCTTCCAGTTGTAATTGGAATATTTCTCCTCAATTTTACTTCTCACTTCGTTTCTCCGTCTTTCTCGCATGATGTCGCTTGCTCTGGTATTAGGTGAGTTCATTATTCTTCTGCTAATGTAACTCGCTTCAATGTAAAAGGCTCGTACATGCTGTAATTTGGTATTAATTCTTTGTACATCTACAGGGGGCGTAAGACTCTGTGGCGCTACACTTTTGAACAGTTTAGTTGTTATACTGTCTGGGCTATCTTTAAATATATTCTGTAACCTTTTCAGATACAGAGCGGATGCCTTGTTATGTATATCAACCAGACCTAGACCGCCATTACTAGGGTCTAGCGTGACAGTCTGCAGATTCACTCGGAAGATCTCTCCCTTCCATAAGTAACTGGCAACCACCGACATGACGTTTTTACCTATCGTCTTAGGTAGAGGGAAGACTTGGGCTATGTAGAAGGCCTTGGAAAGAATGCAACTGTTTATAAATTTCACCCTCTGAACTTGATCCATATATCGTTGAGAATTGGCTATTACAGCCCCATGAATGTTCCTTAAAGTAGCTTTCCAATTGACGGTTGTCATTGTCATTGGGCAAGGTGTCAGGATTGTCCCCAGTGCTTTGTGCGTACTGACCACTTTTGCCCAGTCTGTATCTATTCTTTCAAGACCCCTTAGATTTAACAGTTTACTTTTATCGTTATTCACGAGCGCCCCGGACACACTGCAGTACTTTTGAAGTATCTGTTTCAGCCGGACCAGTTCGACTCGGTCCCTCACGACAACCCCCACGTCGTCAGCGTAAGCTCTTCTGACAGTTTTTTGGCCAGAGAAAGGTATACCAGAGAGGTGAGCATGAACAGTTAGTAATAGTGGCTCTAGTGCAATTACATACAAATACATAGCCAAAGGACTGCCTTGTGGAACTCCACGGAGCAGATGGATCTGTGATGATAGCTGGCCATTGACTGCAATTTTCGTCCGTATACCAGTCACCATATTTTTTATTACATTAACTGTACTTTGGAGGAAACCCAGTTTTTCCATTACTGCGAATAAAAAGTTATAGTTTACACGATCGAAAGCTTTGAAGAAATCAATGAACATAAGAGCATATTTTATCTTGGTTACACATGTTACGGCGATTATGTCTCTGTATTCAGAGATGGTGTGAAAGATACTTCTATTTGCTACATATGATTGGTGTCGACTAACTATTTTGGTTGAGTGAAGGGAAAGTCGCTGTTTCAAAATTCTGCACACGATCTTATAATCTGAATTTAAAAGGGAAATTGGGCGGAAGTTACTCAAACTCTTTTTGGTATTGCTCTTCGGGATAAGAACTATTTTACTTTCTTTAAAGTCCTCAGGTATCGTATTCCCATTTAGAATCTCATTTACAAGACACGTAAATTTGTCACCAATTATCGGCATTTTTGACATGAGCAATACTGCCAGAGGTGAAAGATGTGGAAAGTGACAGATAAAAATCCTAGGACGTGGTGGGGATCGAACCCACGACCTCGGATTTGTAGTCTGGCACTCTACCACTGTGCAACCGAGGCACAAACTCCAAAGACATAGAAACCCCATTTGTCTGAACTTTCTCCTTTTAGGCACAGTATTCGGGTGCTGCGTGGGAGAAAGAACAATTACCCCCTCCCTCTCTTTCCCCCTCCCCACCACGCCCCCTATTTCCCGGAACAAAACACGGTAACTCGCCGAGAGATTTCTTCTCCCGCGGCGGTGGGCCTCGCTCTCCGTCCGACGCAACACGACACCTGTTCCGCTGTAATGTGATCCGCGCGCGGCGTATAAGCGGACCGCTAGCGCTGCAGGGCTATCACGAACAAGCGGCATTAAGCTTCACGGGCTCACGTGACGTCACTCATCGCGGCCGGTTAGCGGCTGTTACCGCAGCAGTCTCGTCTCCTCAGAGCCCGGCTGGGACCAGCCCTGGCCGTGTGAGCTGGGGGCATCGCTAGGCCAGTAACGAGCGGATAGCGTGTCGAGGCGCGCGTGGGCGGGCCAGGTGAAGGATGGGCCGTTCCCACTGTCCGGGGCGCTTTCTGATCGCCGCCCCGTCTCCATTTAGCGGAGAGCTCGTATCTCTGCACCTGTATACTGCCACTTTAAGGCTGGTAACGGATTGAGAGGACTGAACTGAAGCCAAGGCATTGCATTAAAATTTGTGACAGGCCGGGATTCGAGCCCACGACCTCCTGACTAACAACATAATACTCACATTGCCACTGTACGGCTGGTAACGGATTGCGAGCACTGAACTGAAGCCGAGGCATTGCATTAAAATTTGTGACAGGTCGGGATTCGAGCCCACGACCTCCTGACTAACAACATAATACTCACATTGCCACTGTACGGCTGGTAACGGATTGCGAGCACTGAACTGAAGCCGAGGCATTGCATTAAAATTTGTGACAGGCCGGGATTCGAGCCCACGACCTCCTGACTAACAACATAATACATTACGACTAATCTTAGGCAAAGGAAAGTGAAACCTACATTCTTAGCTTTTGTAGATTTGGAGAAAGCTTTTGACAATATCGACTGGCATACACTCTTTCAAATTCGAAATAGGAAGCGAAGCGGTTGTTAGAGTCGAAGGGCAAGAAAGGGCCGATTAGATTGGGAAGGGAGTAAGACAGGGCTGTAGCCTTTCCCCAGTGTTGTTTAATCTGTATATTGAACAAGCAGTGAAGAAATGCAAGGAGAGATTTGGTGAGGGAAATAAAGTTCAGGGAGAAAAAATAAAAACTTTGCGGTTTGCCGATGATATAGTAATTTAGTCAGAGACTGCAAAAGATCTCGATGAGCAACTGAATTGAATGGACAGTGTCTTGAAAGGAAGATATAAGATGAACATTAACAAGAGTAAAACGAGGATGATAGAATGTAATGTCAGAAAATCTGGCGATGCTGAAGGAATTAGATGAGGTAATGAGACAATAAAAGTAGAAGACATTTCTTATTTGGGTAGCTAGATACCCTCTGAGAGCCGAAGTAAAAAAGATATAAAATGCATAATGGCTATGGGAAGAAAAGCGTTCCTAAAGAAGCGAAACTTGTCAACATCCAATATTAAATGTTAGGAAGTCCTTTCTGATAGCATTTGTCTGGAGTGTAGCATTGTATGGGAGTGAAACGTGGACGATAAGGAGTCCAGATAAAAATATGATAGACGCTTTTGAAATGTAGTGCTATAGACGAATGATGAAAATTAGATGGGTAGATCATGTAACTAATGAGGAGGTGCTTAACCGAATTGGGTAGAAAAGAAGTTTGTGCCATATTCTGACTAAGAGAAGGGATAAATTGGTTGGACACATTCTGAGACATCAAGGAATTGTCAACCTAGCATTACAAGGAAGCGTGTGGCGTAAAAATCGTAGAGGGAGACCGACGGACGAATACAGTAAGCAAGATTCAAAAAAAAGGATGTAGGTTGCCGAACGTACTCTCAGATGAAGAGACTTGCACAGGACAGGGTAGTGTGGAGAGCTGCATCAAACCAGGCTGCGGACTGAAGACCACAACGACAACACCATTATCATCATCATTCGACACTCATTATGCCTTTCAGAGTTCAGTCTGGAGCATAGCCCCGGTAAGGTGGTTAATGAATGGAAATTTCTTAAGTTTACGCTGTACATGTTGGCCACAACATATACAGTCATGGTTGTTCTGTTTCGTTCTGATTATCTTTGGCGGCCAGTAGGCCATGCACGTCTTCGCAAAATGCGCACATTGTTTGTTTCTATGGTTTATGTTACCTGTATCGAATTCGCTTATTACTAATATTGCAATTTTGTTGAATGTAGACTTATTTAGTTTCATTGTTTTATTTTTGATTGAGAGCAGACTTGCTACTGTAGGTAATTGTAACTTGGCTATAATTAAGTGCATTGTAGAAATCGGTTTCATGAATAATATGAAATGAAGAATGTGCATATGATTGCAAAGTCGTGCAATGAGGCAGTTTCTAAATCAGGAATGCGACCTTAGCTACAGGAAAGGTATAATTATATCAAAACGTAATTGGCGTTAATTAATTATTTTATTGTGTTATTTTTTACTACTGAATCATAATAAAGGTAAAGCAGTCAACAATCCGAAGATTGCTTTACTAGGCATGGTCCTGTTTGGAGGTGGTATGCCGTTGCCTTCCTCCGACCTTCGAACTGCCTTACCCAGCCAGTTATAGGGGGACCTACAGTTTAACGTGGGTTCCGAACCACGATGCTATTTGGCATTTTTCACATGAGCAGTACTGCCAGAGGTGAAAGAAGTGGAAAGTGACAGATAAAAATCCTAGGACCTGGTAGGGATCGAACCCGCGACCTTTGGATCTGTAGTCTGGCACTCTACCACTGTGCAACCGAGACGCAGAAACCAAGAATGTGCCCTCACAAAGGTGTGTTAATAATGCTGACAAATCAAATGACGGGGTGCCAAAATTCATACTGAGTGGAAAGAAAAACTAAATGAAATAAGCAAACTTCACACAATGCAGAAAACATTAAAAACATTAAAGCAGTGACCTCCGATGCGTTCGACCGAGCCAAGCGGATCCCAACTCTCTCACTACAGCACGGCAACAGATAGGCAAACCCACTGCCTACTGGCCGCCAAAGGTAATCATAACGAACCAGAACAAAGATGACTGTATATTTTGTTGCCAACATATACAGCGTAAATCAAATCAAATGTGAAGGCCGTAAACTCCACAAAATACCTAGGAATTACTATTACTTCAGACCTAAACTGGAAAGAACACGTAGATAATATCGTGGGAAAGGCGAACCAGAGACTGCGTTTTATTGGCAGAACCCTTAAAACATGCAACAGAACTACTAAAGAAACTGCATACACTGCGCTTGTCCGTCCATTTTTGGAGTATTGCAGCACAGTATGAGATCCTTATCAGGTGGGTTTGACGGAGGACATCGAAAGAGTCCAAAGAAGGGCAGCTCGTTTCGTATTGTCACGATACAGGGGAGACAGCGTTACGGAAATGATACAGGATCTGGGATGGGAATCATTACAACAACGGCGCTTATCGCTGCGGCGTGGGCTACTTGCGAAACTCCAATCGCCAACATTCTCCTCCGATTGCGAAAATATATTGTTGCCTCCCACTTACATAGGTAGAAATGATCATCAGAATAAAATAAGAGAAATCAGAGCTCGAACAGAGAGATTCAGGTGTTCTTTCTTCCCGCGCGCTATTCGAGAATGGAATGGGAGATAAATAGTATAATTGTGGTTCTATGAACCCTCTGCCAGGCACTTAAATGTGATTTGCAGAGTATCCCATGTAGATGTAGAACTTAAGAAATCTCCAATCAGTGGCCACCCTAGCCCCCCCCCCCCAGCTCTTATAAACAATCTCCATGATTCCCTATTCATTGCTAACATTGATGCCTCGTCTGATGCTAAGCCTTCAAAATCATTCTTCATCAAAGAAATTTGCATTATGCCCAAAAATTATGGAAGAATTTGAGACATCTAAGCTGGTTTATTTTAAACACCCGAAACTTCTAAACAATCAATTGAACTCGAAAGACCAAAACATTTTCGATACCTTTAGGGAAATTTTTAAGTAATATTTCTGTTACAGTAATATATGTAAGTAAGTAAGTAATCTTTCTGTTATGTTTAACATGAATACGAACACAAAAAGACAAAGATCATGGTATGCAACCACGAGCAAATTACAACTTATATTTAGATTAATGATGTACCATTGAAACAAATATTCAAATGTTTATTAAGGTGAAAGAACTTTACTGCAGGGTCATCAGTCGCTAAACTTACAAACTACTTATGAACTACCTTACACTAAATACGACGCAAACATCCATGCCCGAGGAGGGATTCGAACCCCCCACCGTACCGGCCGTGCAGACTGTGACTGGCGCGCCGCAGACCGCTCGGCCACTGCGGCCGGCGGTTAATGATGTACCATTGAAACAATGTATTCAGCTACTTAGGAAGTAAAATTACACCAGATGGCGAAAGTTCAGCAGACATAAAAAAGCATAATTGCGCAAGCTAAAATTGCCTTCAACAATAAACGGATACTTCTTACATCAAGGAATATAAAAGAAGAGACCAAAAAAGCATTTATAAAATGTTATGTCTGGAGCGTGGAATTGTATGGCTCTGAAACTTAGACACTGTGACAAGAGAAGACTAGAAGCATTTCAGTTGTGGTGCTGGAGAAGGATGCGGAAGATCCCTTGGACGGTAAAGATGACAAACTAAGAAGTTCTTAGAGGAATTGGCGAGAAAACAGCATTTGTGAAAACGATAATGAAGAGAAGAGGCAAGTTAATAGGCAGAATAATGTTATGGAAGGAATGATGGAAAAAGAGGCAGAGGAAGAGCAAGATTGCAGTACTTGGAACAGATGCAAAGAGATATAGGAGTGGAATCATACCAGGAAATGAAGAGGCTATCCGAGAACAGAGAAGTGAGGAGGAGAAGAATTGCTGCCAACCAATCTTCGGATTGAGAACGAGAGGAAGAGACATACCTTCGCATCCTTTAAAATTTGTTTCGTGTGATATTGGGTATTTTTTAATGTAAATGGTGTCCATATATGAAATTAACTAGTGTTACCCGACAGACCCAGCACTTACAGTGTTGTGGAGCACTACGCTGTATTGTCGGTTACTCGCAGTACACGTTTATCTGAACGCTGTCCCAGGCAGTACCAGCACCAATCCGACGCATGTCGTATAAATGAGCTGAAGACCTACTCTATGATGCAGGGACATCAGACAAAGTAAAGCTCGGAATATAAATTATTTCAATAGCCAGCCAGTTAAACATTGTATCAAATTGTTTTTAACGGTCAATGTTACCGCCAAGCATAAGGGCATCTCCTTGAATACTAAGGAGGTTAGTATTCAAGGAGATGCCCTTATGCTTAAAAAGTGAAGCCTGCCTTCGCCATATTGCTAAGTTTTGGAGAAGTGTTCGTATTGTAGAGCTAATGTTTCATGTCGCTTAAAATAGGAAAAAACGTCCGACGGTTTTGCCGTGATGAACGATGTGTTAAAAGAGAGCAAATTAACCGTAAAAAATTAGCTTTCAAATATATTATGATGAGTATGTATTACTATTTATTCAAGAAAATATAGTTTGAAAGTACATACTTTGCAGTGACTGTCAGTTCAACGCAATAACAGTAAGAGGGTCAACTTACGCATAGTTATAACGGAGAAATTGCATTGAAAAACTGACCAAGATGGTGGACAGGCTTCAACTGACGTATGTGCTCGGCATAGATAATGCGATCTCCCTTTATTGTAACCTCCTTGGTTACCGCAAATCAAGGGATTACATTATTATTGTCTCTGTAAAATACCCTATGGCTGCATTTGAATCTAATCATCCTCTGTCACAGAGTAGGTAAAACATAAGTACCGTACATTATTACAATTCCTTATTACCGATTTCAGCATTGTTCGTTGCTAAAAAAATGTAATTACAAAAATAGTCATGTAAATATCTTAAGTTCTGATTCATTTTTCTTCTTTGTCAGATATCTGAAGATGCGTCATTTAAACTCTCTCTCTCTCTCTCTCTCTTTTTTTTTTTTTTTTTTTTTTTTTTTTTTTTTGTAACAACGAATTCTTTTATTCAAGAATCTAAGTACTTTCTCCTTGGTCTACCTCGACTCCTCTTACCCTCCGCTGCCAAGCTCATGAGTCTCTTAGGTAACCTTGCTTCTGCCGTTCGTGTAACATAACCCCACTATCTACGCCTGTTCTCTCTGTTTCATCTGCGGTGTTCATTCGCAGTTTTTCTTTGGTTACCTTATTATAGTCAACCTCCTGTCATTGTTCCCATCTATTAGTACATGGTTTCATTCTTCTTACTTCCATATCTGTAACCTCAACCTTATAAATAAGGTAACATGTAACGACCCAGCTTTCACTGCTATAAAACAAAGTTGGTCGAAAGATAGAGTGGTGCACCGCTAACTTAGTCTTGGTACTTACTTTCTTCTTGCAGAACAGAGTAGATCTTGGCTGCATTAGCTTTTTATATCAGGAAAACACCCCAGTTACTTGTTTTTAATGCTCAGCATTACGAGTTTCGAGAATTTATTCCCATCTTCAGATGCTTTTTGTTACACATTTTTATTTATTGTGATGTCTCCATTTGTGGTGTTCTGTTTCTCCTGCGATGTGATTTTGACATGTACTGCAATAGAACAATAGTTTGAATAATGTAAATTAGGACGTTTTTTTCTTCAGTATTTTTATAAATGGTGTTTCTAAGCTTCTACTTGCAGGTATTGTGCCTTCTTTATTTTACACAAACTCTTTGTACATCTGTGCTGTATTAACATCTATGTAACATGTTTCATTAGAAGAACCGTGTGCCGGCCGCGGTGGCCGCGGGGATTGAGGCGCTTCAGTCACGGTCTGCACGGCCACTACGGTCGGGGGTTCGAATCCCCCCTCGGGCATGGATATTTGTGCCGTCTGTAGTCTTAGCTAGTTCATAAGTAGTTTGTAAGTTTAGGGACTGATGACCCCGTAGTTAAGTCCCATAAGCTTTACAAACATTTGAACATTTGAACTCTACAAACATTTGAACATTTTTGAAGAACCGTGTAGTGATGTTCTCTACATGTGTGAGATTCTGTACAATGAAGAAGACACAATACCTGTAAGTAGAAGTTTAAAAAAAACTTTTACGAAAATAACGTAGAAATAGCATCTTCATATATATATTATCAAAATATTCCCCGATTACAGCATCATGGCTGCATCGGAGCGGCCGAGCGCATTTAGACGCTATGCTACGATGTGCAAGATCGTTCCCCGTCGGAGGTTTCTAATCCCCCTCAGCATGAATGATTGTGCCGTCTTTAGTATAATCTAATTCATAAGTAGTTCGTAAGTTTAGGAAATTATGACCCCGTAGTTAAGTGCCATAAGCTCTACAAACATTTAAACATCTAACTTTCATCATTCGTCTGTAGCACCACATTTCAAAAGCTTCTATCATCTTTTTGTCTTAACTCCTTATCGTCCACGTTTCACTCCCACACAATGCTACACTCCAGACAGAGGCTTTCAGAAAGGACTTCCTAACATTTAAATTAATATTGGATGTTAACAATTTTCGCTTGTTTAGAAACGCTTTTCTTCTCATACCCATTCTGCATTTTATAATTATCTGCTCTACTTCGGCGATCAGAATTTATTTTGCTTACCAAATAACAAAAGTCATCTACTACTTTTATTGTCTCTTTACCTAATCTAATTCCTGCAGCATCTCCTGATTTTCTTAGACTGCACTCCATTACCCCCGTTTTACTCTTGTTAATGTTCACCTTATATCTTCCTGTCTAGATACTGTCCATTCCATTTAATTGCTCTTCCAGGTCCTTTGCTGTGTCTGACGGAATTACTATGCCGTCACCAATCCGCGAGGTTTTTATTCCCTCTCCCTGGATTTAATTTCGTCTCCAAATTTCTCCTTGCATTTCTTTACAGCTTGCTCAATGTACAGATTGAACAATATTGGTGAAAGGCTACAACCTTGCCTTTCTCCCTTCCCAATTACTGCGATCCTTTCATGCCGTTCGACTCTAATAATTGCTGTCTGGTCTTTGTACAAGTTGAATATTACTCTTCGCTCCCTATATTTTACCACTGCTAATCTTCAGCATCTGAGAGAGTGTATTCCAGTCAACATTGTCAAAAGCTTTCTCCAAATCTACAAACGGTAAAAAACGTAGGTTTGCCTTTCCTTAGTCGTAATGTGAGTATTGCCTGGCTTGTACCTACATTTCTCCTAAACCCAAAATGATCTTCCCCAAGGTCGGATTCCACCAGTTTTTCCATTCCTGTGTAAATAATTCGTGATAGTATTTTACAACTATGACTTATTAAACTGATAGTTCTGCAATTTTCACATTTGTCTGTACTTGCTTTCTTAGGTATTGGTATCGCTATATTCTGCTTGAAGTCTTAGGATGTTTCCCCTATCTCTTATATCTTGCAAACCAGATGGAACAATTTCTTCATGACTGGCCCACCTAACAGTAAAACGAAGTCTCTACGCATGAGGGAGGGGAAATCTTATAGGCTACGTCATCAAACTGTCGGCCACAATTAATGCCAGTACGTTTGGATTTTGTGTGGGTGTTCGTGGACCTACGAACTACCCTTTCCAAGTACGTACACGTCTCGTGGTATGTAGTTGCTACAGACCAGAACGGCTCGGGAAATGGCCTTCTACCTGCAGCCTACGGAATGCTTCCAAATGCCGAAAGCCATAAACGTAGGCTGCGATAACGGATGGGTCGTATTCAGCCAAAAGCCAGAACAACACACGAAGAAAAGAGCCAGGGGTAACATCCGATCGCAAAGTAAGATACCCGGAGAACAAAAAACCAAGCAGGTACGAAGTCTAAAAATAGATCCAGTGGCCAGTTACACACGTGGAACGAAATGCATAAGAAATTCACGCATTTTTGTGAAGGAGTTGTGGTTATAATCTGTAGGCTGCAGCTAAATGCGGTTACAGCAATGCACGAGATTATCAGTAGTATACTGTGGGAAATCTGTTACGATCACAATTCG
Organism: Locusta migratoria; assembly: GCA_026315105.1. Classification (NCBI taxonomy): domain Eukaryota; kingdom Metazoa; phylum Arthropoda; class Insecta; order Orthoptera; family Acrididae; genus Locusta; species Locusta migratoria. Next base: position 6,385,673 of record CM048754.1, read on the forward strand.
CAGTTTCTCCGGGGGTCAATCTGAACTTCAATTTCGGAGGTTCTGCAGGGATAACTTCAGAATATCCTAAAATAATTCCACTTTTTGGATATTTTGTTGTTGTTGTTGTTGTTGTTGTTGTTGTTGTTGTCTTCAGTCCGCCGACTGGTTTGATGCAGCTCTCCACGCTACCCTGTCCTGTGCAAGTCTCTTCACCTGAGAATACGTTCGGCAACCTACATCCTTTTGAATCTGCTTACTGTATTCGTCCCTTGGTCTCCGTCTACGATTTTTACCCCACACGCTCCCTTCTAATGCTAAGTTGACAATTGCTTTATGTCTCAGAATGTGTCCCACCAATCTATCCCTTCTCTTAGGATATACCAGAAACTTCCTTTCTCCCCAATTCGGTTAAGCACCTCCTCATTAGTTACGTGATCTACCCATCTAATTTTCATCATTCGTCTATAGCACCACATTTCAAAAGCTTCTATCATCTTTTTATCCGCCGGCCGCGGTGGCCGAGGGGACTGAGGCGCTCCAGTCACAGTCTGCACGGCCACTACGGTCGGGGGTTCGAATCCCCCCTCGGGCATGGATATTTGTGCCGTCCTTAGTTAGTTCATAAGTAGTTTGTAAGTTTAGGGACTGATGACCCCGTAGTTAAGTCCCATAGACTATACAAACATTTGAACATTTTCTTTTTATATGAACTCCTTATCGTCCACGTTTCACTCCCATACAATACTACAGTCCAGACAAACGCTTTCAGAAAGGACTTCCTAACATTTAAATTAATATTGGATGTTAACAAGTTTCCTTTCTTTAGAAACGCTTTTCTTCCCATAGCCATTCTGCATTTTATATCTTCTTTACTTCGGCCATCAGAAGTTATCTTGCTACCCAAATAACAAAACTCATCTACTACTTTTATTGTCCCATTACCTAATCTAATTCCTTCAGCAGTGTCTGATTTTCTGACATTGCATACCATTACCTTCGTTTTACTCTTGTTAATGTTCATCTTATATCTTCCTTTCAAGACACTGTCCATCCCATTCAATTGCTCTTCCAGATCTTCTGACAGAATTACTATCTCATCGGCAAACCGCAATGTCTTTATTTCTTCTCCCTGCACTTCAATGCCCAAATTTCTTCTTCCATTCCTTCACTGCCTGCTCAATGTACAGATTGAACAACATTGGGGAAAGGCTACAACCCTGTCTTACTCCCTTCCAAACCTCTGCGTCCCTTTCTTGCCCTTCGACTCTAATAACCGCAGTCTGGTTTCTGTAGAGGTTGAATATAACTCTTCGCTCCCTATATTTTAGCCCGGATACCTTAAGAATTTGAAAGTGTATTCCAGTCGACATTGTCAAAAGCTTTTTCCAAATCGACAAACTCCTAAAAACGTAGGTTTCCCTTTCCTTATCATATCTTCTAAGATAAGTCGTAATATGAATATTGCCTCCCGTGTTCCTACATTTCTCCTAAATCCAAACTGATCTACCCCGAGGTCGGATACCACAAGTTTTTCCATTCGTCTGTAAATAATTGATGTTAGTGTTTTGTACCCATAACTTATTAAACTGATAGTTCTGTAATTTTCACACTTGTCTGCACTTGCTTGCTTATATGAATAAAACTGTATGTAACGTTTATAAAAGTTTAAATGTTTGTAAACCTATTGGAGCAAACTGCTATCGTCACCAGTTCCTAGACTTACAAACTACTTAAACTAACTTGTACTGAGACAACACACACCCACACACACACACACTCATACAAGCGCGGGTACGCGCGTGAGACCTAGGAAGGAGTCGAACGTCCGGTGGGAACAGGCGCCCATTCCGTAGCATGACGCCTGGAACCACACGGGCATTCCGCGCTGCTAACATTAATAATTAGAAACAGCTACCACCCACAAGTTTGTTATAAACTATTTTTTTAAAAGAGATCGGTTTCAGAATATTTTCTACAAATGGAAATGAGCGTATGGCTTTCTTGACCGGAAAATCCCTTGCGGGTTTGTTCGGCCGCCTTATTGTAAGTCTTTTTATTTGACGCCGCGTGGGCGACTTACGTGCCAATGATGATGATTAGGTCAACACACAACACCCAGTCCCCTGCCGGGGATCGAACCCGGGCCTCCTGCGTGGTAGTCAGTGACGATACCGCTGAGCTACGGAGGCGGACTTTTTTCTACAAATCCATCTTCAGTCGTTTAAATATGCTTTCCAATTGGAGCCGCAGTTTATATTCATTGTTGTTTCTTTGCCTTGTTGTGTCCTTATCTGTGACGAAGTCGTCCTGTGTTTCTGTTATGCATATTAAACATTATAACGTTTCGGTCGTGTATTGTATGAGTGCTGTTAAGTTACAATCTTCTAATATATAAGGCAGAGTGTCCATATACAAATCTACAGTTTTGATCCAATCTTTATGAAATTTTGTACACGTAAGCTTCAATCCATGAGGACGGTCGCCGTAAGTGTAACAATCACATACGATATGTAGTTCACGAGATATGACGTCATAAACAATATTAAAAACTGCTGCATTTTGCGACAATGCTGCTCATTTTCTACTAAACCGTTGGACCGATTTCAACCTAATTTGGTCCACACATTCCTTACCTTAGGATAACAATTGTTGCAATGTTAAGAATCACATACGGCAGATAGCTCAAAAGATATTACGTCGTAACCAATAGAAATCGCAAAAAATGCCATATAATGCGGCGAGACTTTCGAAATACACTGATGAGAATAACAGTACTTAGAGACTTGCAACGAACTTTAAACATAATTTCAAACCTTTATTAAACTTTTTCTCGCTGGCAACCATAGTAAAATGATGAAAGGAAAAGAGTTTCTCGCTTACTACTTTTCCGCTGTTTATGGACTAAGACTACGGCTCTCGGTATGACGTTACAATTTATAATTTGAACACTCCAAATTGTAGCGACAGGAAATTTTACAGACAGTATACACATATATAGCTTCTACACATATGTAGCTTCTAAATTGTATCACATTCCGACAAGTAGTTCACGAGATATGAGCACGTAAATAGTAACGTTCCGATGTTCATGAACTAAAACTACGGTATTCAGTTTGACATTACAATTTTTAATTTCTACACTACAAATTATAGCCGCAGAAAATTTTACAGACAGTATACACGCATAGAGTTGAGGGTACCTTCTAAATTTTATCACAGTATAAACAGAAACGTTCATGAAAAGCGCCCCATCACGCATGAAGTTTTGATCTATTACTACTAATTGTATTCCCAAGAGATTTTACATACAGCCCTTATACAAATGAATATATACCTGAAAAATGGCAGGAATAAATAAATAAATATCCGGGCGGCACCGGGTTTTCAGCTAGTCTTCATATGAATCAGTGTCGATGTGTATGTTTGTACGTATTGCATACAAATCTACAGCTTCCTTACAATCTTTAAGAAAATTTTGCACACGTAAGCTTCAACCCATGAGGACGGTCGCCGTAAGTGTAAGAATCACGTAAGTTATATAGTTCACGAGATATGACGTCATAAACAATGAGATCCGCGAAAAACTGCTGCATTAAGCGACAATGCTGCTCATTTTCTCCTAAACCACTGGACCGATTTCAGCCAAATTTCTTACACATATTCCTTACCGTGAAGTACAAATTGCTGCAATGGCAAAAACCCCATACGACACACGTTTCAATAGATATAATGTAATAAACAAATGGAGTTGCTAGAAACTACCACATAATGTTGCGAGACTTTATGAATACACTGTCTGAGAACGAGGGTACCTAGCGACTCGCAACAATTTTGTATTTTGACTGTTACAGCCACGATGTCGTATGTTTAGCATAAGGCGCCTTCCTTAAAAACAGTACAGTGAAATACACGTATTATTTATGTTATTAAAATTGGTATAATGTTTGGAAGTATTTTGTATGCTAACAGTTTATAGGTGCTAAGAACATGGGCGTGTATTTGTTGCTTTATTTATATATACACGTTTCCAGAGAATGCACATGCATAGAAAATGGCAATGTAAGCCGAAACGGAACCGTCGTGTTCAAATAAATAGTATTAAATAGAAGCGTTTTGGTTAATTGTTATTATTATGTCACTTCAAATTTTCAACTGTTTGTTAAGCTTAAGGGACTTAACTGCGGGGTCATCAGTCTCTAAACTTACAAACTACTTATGAACTAGCTAATACTAAAGATGGCACAAATATCCATGCCCGAGGGGCGATTCGAACCCCCGACCATAGCGGCCGTGCAGAACGTTACTGGCGCGCCGCAGACCGCTCGGCCACTGCGGCCGGCATTATCTCACTTGCTGACCTTTACCACGCTGCGGGCCCTATGCGATATAAAACAAAGTTACAAGAAACTATGGTTCGTACAGAGGCATACAAACGTACGTTTTTTCCTCTTTCTGTCTGGGAGCGGAACGGCCCACTTTAGATTTGAAGTTTTATAAGTTTTTGTAAATATTTTGGACAAATATAATAATCTATGTATAAAAAAGATAATTAACAAGAGTGTCTGACACCATTTTAGGAAAAATAATGTTAGGTAGTGGTGGGTTTCGAACCAGTGACCTTCACTATCACAGTCCAAGGCATTTCCTACCACGCTACAGCAACAGCGAGAAGCACTGTTCTTTAACTTCATACTATTGATGCACGTTGTTAACTGATGCTAATATGGCATTTGTAAACACTAGATTATCATTTATCGTACGAGGAACGATGTGTTTTTGTTAATTCTTCAGTGCGCCATTGCTTTGAAATGACAACGTGTAAGTTACAATAAGAAAATCATCAAATACGCAACGCAAGATGGCGTATGCCAGAGAGTGTTCTGGGCGAGGAATGTCACGTGACATCTGCGAACGGCTGGTTTTCGTCAATTCAATGGAGGCTGTCAAAACTCCGTTATTTTTGCAAATATCTCTGAAACGATACGAGATATGAAAAAAACATAAGGGGACAAAGTTATAGAGAATTTTCTCCTCTACAAATTCGTTTATTCAATTTTCGCGTCAGGTGAACGGTTTATTTGCAATTAACATTACATTACAAACGGCCCCAATTGACCTGTGTTCAGAGCTTCAAGGCCTATCCACAGCGGCAACTTATAACTAAATCTGATAGGGAAGGGATCTTTTTTTGTATTATTAACGTATTTCTTGTTCGAAATATTTCGAAAAGCGAGGTTTTGGTTTCTGGTAGCCGATTTTGTGCCGATCGGTTGAACGGTTCGACCTAAAAAGTGGGAACACGTTACAGCCAGACAGACATCGTCAAATCGCCGTTATTTTTGCGTAATAGAGCGAAGTTGTACAGAATTTTCCCCTCTACCAATTAGGTTATTCAATTTTCGTGTCAGATGAACGGTTCGTTTACAATTACAATTATATTACGAACGGCTTTTTTAGGTATTTCTATCGTATTTTTTGTCCAAAAAAATTGAAAAAGAAAGGTTCAAGGTCTCTGACGGCCTACAATTATGTCTGTAAAATTTGGTGCTGGTCGGTTGAACGGTTCGTCTTAAAAACAGGGAACACCTTAAGGACAGACAGACGGACAGACAGACATACATCCCAAAATCGCCGTTATTTTTACAAATATCTCTGAAACGATATATATATATATATATATATATATATATATATATATATATATATATATATATATAGAGAGAGAGAGAGAGAGAGAGAGAGAGAGAGAGAGCAAAGTTGTAGAGAAATTTCTCCTGCCGGCCGCGGTGACCGAGGAGACTGAGGCGCTCCAGTCACGGTCTGCGCGGCCACTACGGTCGGGGGTTCGAATCTCCCCACGGGCATGGGTATTTGTGCCGTCCTTAGTTGTAGCTAGTTCATAGTAGTTTGTAAGTTTAGGGACTGATGACCCCATAGTTAAGTCCCATAAGCTCTACAAACATTTGAACATTTTTGAATTTTCTCCTCTTCAAACTCGGTCATTCAGTTTTCGTGTCAGATGAATGGTTAAGCCGTTATTTTCATTTAAATTTCGAGCTGTCAAAAGACGATCGCAAAGGCCCACTTTTAGTACACAGTGGTAGAGTGCCAGACTACAAATCCAAAGGTCGCGGGTCCGATCCCCGCCAGGTCCTAGGATTTTTATCTGTCACTTTCCACTTATTTCACCTCTGGCAGTATTGCTCATGTGAAAAATACCGAGTAGCACCGTGATCCGGAACCCACGTTAAACAGTAGGTCCCCCTATAACTGGCTGGGTAAGTCGGTTCGAAGGTCGGAGGAAGGCAACGGCATACCACCTCCAAGCAGGACCATGCGTAGTAAAGCACTGGGGTGTACAAACCAATCTTCGGATTGTTGACTGCTTTACCTATTTTTTTTTTTTTTTTTTTTTTTTTTTTTTTTTTACCTAAAGTGGGCCAAAACGAGCTAGCTAACAGCTGCACGATGTACCCTCCGCTACGCACCTTAAGGTGGATTGCACGAGAATGTATGTAGATGTGTATGTACGTCAGCAAATAAATCTGCGACGTCGTCCGAAACGTTCCCCAGTGATCACATATCGCACACGCGGCACCTGAGTTTTATTTACATAGCCATGAGTGACTGCTCCAACGGCAGGGCGCGAGGAACCACACGGAAGGGTTGTCGCCCCTGAGTGTGGTTCGTTGACCCGGGCTGAAAGAGCCGACCTTGAGGCTGGTAGGCCAAGCCACCGGCAGGGTGTCTTCCTGTGCGGACAATGGCGCGACCAGGCAGTTGCCCAGCCTCAAGGGACGACCTCCTCACACCATTCTCTCTGGCCGCGAGGACAAAGAACCCCCGTTTGGCTGACTCGGGTCCGGCCTCATGTTAAGATGCGTGGCGACCGTGTTAAGCTGCCGACTCCACAGCTGCAACCGTCTGACAGAATATTAGTTCAAAAACACACCGTCTTTCGTAGTCGAAAGTCGGTCATCCACCATGCGACCTTTTTCAACAGCCTGGCATCATTTTTCTCTGTCCTCGGCATCTCACAGTTTGGATGTTTGGATCGTCTTCTTCTTCAGCATGTGCTGTATAATTAGACGTAGTTGCAAAATATTCACAGAATATATGACATCAACCGCGATTGGGCAAAGCTGAAAATGTGTACCCAGCAGGAATTCGAACCCGGGTCTCCTGCTTTCTATTGCAGTTGCGCTGACCCCTACACCACTGGGGACACAGTGATCGAGTTTGTGACACTTGCGGGGAGTGACACTTGCGCGGAATGGGAATGTGTAGACACTTGCGCGGAGACCCGGACGCTGCAGGTAGTGAACAGGGTGTTCCAGAAGTAGCGATACGCCACCCCTACTCCACGCCCTCCAGCCGCTACCTGTGCCGTATTCAGGGAAAGGCCCACCGAGCGAGGTGGAGCAGTAGTAACGGGACCTTCGCTAAAAATAGGGTATATTACAAGATTCACGTCTCTCGCATTCCGGCCCAAAATTAGCATGGGCCTATATTTCGCATTCATTGAAAAATGCGAATTTTTCCGGTACCTACTGTTTACTTTGTACATATTTAAGGGCAGAAAATAAAGTTATCTCCCAATATTTCTGATTAAATAGTGTTTCACACCAAAATACCATGTATGACAATTTCGAATTTACTGCATTTTGAGTCAGAATTCGCATCTATATTCGAATTTATCGCAAATACGAATTTTTCCTGTCCCTAGAATTACCTCTAAAAATAAACAGCTGATCAAGGCACTAAAAGCAAGGGCAGATCTTTAGGTGTATTTCTACAAATAACTAAAACACAATTTGATCGTGGAATTATGTACAATCTCATTATAAAGGTTTTTTGTAGGTGGTTTTGAGCAGCTTTTAAATGTGTTAGAAATTGCATTATGAAATATAGACATCTACACGTTATGTTTATTATGAGATATCGATTTCGGCTAATTTGAGGTCATCTTCAAGTCTCAAACAACATGCATTTTTCGGCTAATTTGAGGTCATCTTCAAGTCTCAAACAACATGCATTTTTCCAGTGGCACTCATAACCTTTAACTGTTTACACACAAGGTCTAACGTTGTTAATCGCGTTAGCGATGAAAAGAGAAACCAGAATCTTTGCGTCTAAATGATACATATATTGGTGTGATGTCTTATTTCAAAAGAACAAACATCACACCAATACATATATAGCTCTCGGTGAAATGGAACGGTATGATGTCGTTACGTACAGTACCACAGCACGGCCGACTAGAAACGCAGGAGAAGTGCAAACAACGTTCTCTCCTCAGAGGTATGATTATAATTGGGTTCGACGTAGACTTGTACAATATACAGTCTACACGGCGAAGATTACATCAAAAAATTTAACTTTTCGTCTACTTTGGCGCTAGCAACCAAATTTTAGAATCGTGTCTACTATGTAAAGATGTAGCAACACAAAACGCTTCAAGTCCATAACTTCACTGGTTTTCGAGTTCTGAATTTTTAATATGTTTTTAATGTTATTATAGAAAAACAAATTTGGGACTCACACTAAAATTTTCATATGGCAGATTTTGTAGGTACATTCACAAGACATAATTCAACGGTTGTGTGCATTCATCTTATGAGAAATATCAATCATTTGTTTTCAGTGTTTATTTCAAATTTCTACATTTAAGTTTCTTTAATTATTAGTACTTAAATGTAGTTATGAAATAAATAAATTACATGTATATGTGTAGTCTTATGCGGCCAAACTACTTAGGTCATTGGTCGCTAGAGTTACACACTACTTAATCTTACTTAAAATGACTTAGGCAAAGTACAAACAAACATACCCATGTCCGAGGAAGGACTCGAACCTCCGACCGGTCCGGCCGCGCAATTTGTGACACAAATTACATGTTTGATAATATTAATGCATAGAAGTATGAAATCACGTCAAGACTACTTCCTGCAAAAATTTTGACAAAAAAAGTTGGCACTGAGTTTAGAAAAACAAAATTCTGGTATATTGGATTTTAATATTTTATCAAAAAATGAATGTTACTTTTTTTTTATTACTGCAAGAGATACAGCCATTCAAATTTACGGGCACCATAACGTTTTCCCTTCGTGAGTAAATGAGCTGCTTCTCGTAGTTTCAACACCTTTTTCTTGAATGTTCTGAATATAAATCTTCACACAGACTTCTTGAGGAGGAGAGTGATACGGATATCTGATTGTAAACCACTGCCTATTACCTTAGACCTTTTTGGCTGTACTGAACAGTAATTCCGCATATTCCGTGATTTATATTTATACAGTTAACAGGCAATGTAATTTATAACCAACTATTGGCTGCCAATTTCGCTTCATTTTTCCTGGCAGTCTTGCAACTTGTTTCTCCCTGTTGGTTTATGCCGGTTCGGAGTAAAAATGGTTCTATACGACGGTGATGGAAGATAGAATTTATCTTCAGCATTTTTCAGTGTGTGGCATTCCCTTACACATTCCGTATTTCATATATTTCTTAGATGAATACAACCAAATCGTTTTGGGGGTCTACGAATAAACGCTTCAATTATGTAAAATACTCATTGACTTATTATTAACGTTTTTTAATTGAAGGTTTAAGGTTGCGTCTCCTATTAAAAAGCATAGTAGCTATTTTTAAAGAGATGGAAGTTGCGTGATAGTGGGGTTAACTACATAGCGGTCAATTACATCAACGTATCTGTGCAGGATGCCTAATATATTTATTGCTTGCGCAGGTGTCTTGATATGCTTAGTGTTCTGAATAATATGCTTTTAGGAGGTATGACTGTGGTAAGTCATCGTCTTGTAGTAGCAGAGACTGTCTTAATAACTCTCCAAACATTATCACTATTAAAATACCTTTTTGTTTACAGGAGGAACACTCAATGGATTAATGTGTAGTTAGAACAAGTTACTATATTGATCTTCAGCTTTGAAAGGGTTGTGCAATTTCACTGATTTCCGTGTTATGTTGACAGTGTGGAAACTTGACCACAGCAGTGCTAGACTTCTTGGTGTGGCTGTACCCAGGAAAAGCCATCAGCCGCCCCAAGGGCCCCGGGTTCCGCGCAAGTGTCACTCCGCGCGTTCCAACCCCACAGTGATCACCGCACCTGCAAGGACTACATAAGCACGCCTCCCGTCAAAGCAGGAGACCCGGGTTGGAATCCCGGCTGGGTGCACATTTTCAGCTTTGTCCAATCGCAGTTGATGTCATATATTCTGTGAATATTAAATAATAACAACTGCAGGATCAGAAGTGACGTCTGTTCTTTCGGAACAGACGCCACATGCATATATATAGTTGCAAAATTGTTTTTATGGTCTTCAGTGCACAGACTGGTTTGATGTAAGAAAATATTGAAATGTTTGTAAATCTATCGGACCGAACTGCGTGGTCATCAGTCCGTAGCTTACAAACTACTTAAACTAAGGTAAACTAACCTAAGGACAAACACACACTCACATACACACACACACACACACACACACATGCCCTAGGGAGGACTCGAACCTCCGACGGCGAGCAATTGCGCGCTCTGCAGCGAGGCGCCTTAGACCGCTCGGCTATCCCACCGCGGCTATCCTACACGCTTCCTCATCTGAGAATACGTGCGGCAACCAACATCCTTTTGAATCTGCTTATTGTTTTCGTCCCTCGGTCTCCCCTACGATTTCTTACCCCACACACTTCCTTCTAATGCTACGTTAACGATTTCTTGGTGTCTAAGAATGCTTCCCACCAACCTCCTAATTTTATTGTCTCGCTATCTAATCTAATTCCTCCAGCATCGTCGGATTTTTTGACACTACATTCCATTATCCTCGTTTTCAAATGTTTGTAAATCTTATGGGACTTAACTACGGCGTCATCAGTCCCTAAACTTACAAACTACTTATGAACTACTTACGAACTAGGACGTCACAAATCTCCATGCCCGAGCGGGGATTCGAACCCGCGACCGTAGTGGCCGTGCAGACCGTGACTGAAGCTCCTCAGTCCCCTCGGCCACCACGGCCGGCTATCCTCGTTTTACTCGTGTTAATGTTCATCTTATATCTTCCTTTCACGACACTGCCCATTCCATTTAATTGCTCTTCCAGGTTCTTTGCAGTCTCTCACAGAATTACTATATCATCAGCAAGACGCAAAGTTTTTATACCCTCTCCTTTCCAAGTTTCTTCTTCCATTCCTTAACAGCTTGCTCAATATACAGATTGAACAAATGTTCAAATGTTTGTATAGCTTATGGGACTTAACTACGGGGTCACCAGTCCCTAAACTTACAAACTACTTATGAACTAGCTAATAGCCGGTGGCCGAGGGGACTGAGGCGCTCCAGTCACGGTCTGCACGGCTACTACGGTCGGGGGTTCGAATCCCCCCTCGGGCATGGATATTTGTGCCGTCCTAGTTCGTAAGTAGTTCATAAGTAGTTTGTAAGTTTAGGGACTGATGACCCCGTAGTTAAGTCACTGGCGCGCCTCAGTCCCCTCGGCCACCGCGGCCGGCCAGATTGAACAACATTGGGGAAAGGCTACAACCCTGTCTTACTACCTTCCCAACCACTGCAACCCTTTCATGCCATTCGACTCTAATAATTGCGGTCTCGTTTTTGTACAAGTTTAATATATGTCTTGGCTCTATATACCGGGTGATCAAAAAGCCAGTATAAATTTGAAAACATAATAAATCACGGAATAATGTAGATAGAGATGTCAAAATCTACACACATACTTGGAATAATATGGGGTTTCATTAGAAAAAAAAAAAAAATAAAATAAAATAAAATAAACAAACGTCCCAACAGATGGCACTTCATCTGATCAGAAAAGCAAAAATTAGAGTAGAGTGGACAGCTGCATTAAACCAGTCTCAGGACTAATGAAGACCAGATGCGTTTCGCTTTGTTCAAAACTATCTCAATGATGAACTGTAACAACATATTTCTTTCGCTTTTTCGTATGACATATTTCTGCTATTTTCATTATCAACAGTTGTCATGCCATAGCCCAACAGATGGCACTTCATCTGATCAGAAAAGCAAAAATTAGAGTAGAGTGGACAGCTGCATTAAACCAGTCTCAGGACTAATGAAGACCAGATGCGTTTCGCTTTGTTCAAAACTATCTCAATGATGAACTGTAACAACATATTTCTTTCGCTTTTTCGTATGACATATTTCTGCTATTTTCATTATCAACAGTTGTCATGCCATAGCCCAACAGATGGCACTTCATCTGATCAGAAAAGCAAAAATTAGAGTAGAGTGGACAGCTGCATTAAACCAGTCTCAGGACTAATGAAGACCAGATGCGTTTCGCTTTGTTCAAAACTATCTCAATGATGAACTGTAACAACATATTTCTTTCGCTTTTTCGTATGACATATTTCTGCTATTTTCATTATCAACAGTTGTCATGCCATAGCCCAACAGATGGCACTTCATCTGATCAGAAAAGCAAAAATTAGAGTAGAGTGGACAGCTGCATTAAACCAGTCTCAGGACTAATGAAGACCAGATGCGTTTCGCTTTGTTCAAAACTATCTCAATGATGAACTGTAACAACATATTTCTTTCGCTTTTTCGTATGACATATTTCTACTATTTTCATTATCAACAGTTGTCATGCCATAGCCCAACAGATGGCACTTCATCTGATCAGAAAAGCAAAAATTAGAGTAGAGTGGACAGCTGCATTAAACCAGTCTCAGGACTAATGAAGACCAGATGCGTTTCGCTTTGTTCAAAACTATCTCAATGATGAACTGTAACAACATATTTCTTTCGCTTTTTCGTATGACATATTTCTGCTATTTTCATTATCAACAGTTGTCATGCCATAGCCCAACAGATGGCACTTCATCTGATCAGAAAAGCAAAAATTAGAGTAGAGTGGACAGCTGCATTAAACCAGTCTCAGGACTAATGAAGACCAGATGCGTTTCGCTTTGTTCAAAACTATCTCAATGATGAACTGTAACAACATATTTCTTTCGCTTTTTCGTATGACATATTTCTGCTATTTTCATTATCAACAGTTGTCATGCCATAGCCCAACAGATGGCACTTCATCTGATCAGAAAAGCAAAAATTAGAGTAGAGTGGACAGCTGCATTAAACCAGTCTCAGGACTAATGAAGACCAGATGCGTTTCGCTTTGTTCAAAACTATCTCAATGATGAACTGTAACAACATATTTCTTTCGCTTTTTCGTATGACATATTTCTGCTATTTTCATTATCAACAGTTGTCATGCCATAGCCCAACAGATGGCACTTCATCTGATCAGAAAAGCAAAAATTAGAGTAGAGTGGACAGCTGCATTAAACCAGTCTCAGGACTAATGAAGACCAGATGCGTTTCGCTTTGTTCAAAACTATCTCAATGATGAACTGTAACAACATATTTCTTTCGCTTTTTCGTATGACATATTTCTGCTATTTTCATTATCAACAGTTGTCATGCCATAGCCCAACAGATGGCACTTCATCTGATCAGAAAAGCAAAAATTAGAGTAGAGTGGACAGCTGCATTAAACCAGTCTCAGGACTAATGAAGACCAGATGCGTTTCGCTTTGTTCAAAACTATCTCAATGATGAACTGTAACAACATATTTCTTTCGCTTTTTCGTATGACATATTTCTGCTATTTTCATTATCAACAGTTGTCATGCCATAGCCCAACAGATGGCACTTCATCTGATCAGAAAAGCAAAAATTAGAGTAGAGTGGACAGCTGCATTAAACCAGTCTCAGGACTAATGAAGACCAGATGCGTTTCGCTTTGTTCAAAACTATCTCAATGATGAACTGTAACAACATATTTCTTTCGCTTTTTCGTATGACATATTTCTGCTATTTTCATTATCAACAGTTGTCATGCCATAGCCCAACAGATGGCACTTCATCTGATCAGAAAAGCAAAAATTAGAGTAGAGTGGACAGCTGCATTAAACCAGTCTCAGGACTAATGAAGACCAGATGCGTTTCGCTTTGTTCAAAACTATCTCAATGATGAACTGTAACAACATATTTCTTTCGCTTTTTCGTATGACATATTTCTGCTATTTTCATTATCAACAGTTGTCATGCCATAGCCCAACAGATGGCACTTCATCTGATCAGAAAAGCAAAAATTAGAGTAGAGTGGACAGCTGCATTAAACCAGTCTCAGGACTAATGAAGACCAGATGCGTTTCGCTTTGTTCAAAACTATCTCAATGATGAACTGTAACAACATATTTCTTTCGCTTTTTCGTATGACATATTTCTGCTATTTTCATTATCAACAGTTGTCATGCCATAGCCCAACAGATGGCACTTCATCTGATCAGAAAAGCAAAAATTAGAGTAGAGTGGACAGCTGCATTAAACCAGTCTCAGGACTAATGAAGACCAGATGCGTTTCGCTTTGTTCAAAACTATCTCAATGATGAACTGTAACAACATATTTCTTTCGCTTTTTCGTATGACATATTTCTGCTATTTTCATTATCAACAGTTGTCATGCCATAGCCCAACAGATGGCACTTCATCTGATCAGAAAAGCAAAAATTAGAGTAGAGTGGACAGCTGCATTAAACCAGTCTCAGGACTAATGAAGACCAGATGCGTTTCGCTTTGTTCAAAACTATCTCAATGATGAACTGTAACAACATATTTCTTTCGCTTTTTCGTATGACATATTTCTGCTATTTTCATTATCAACAGTTGTCATGCCATAGCCCAACAGATGGCACTTCATCTGATCAGAAAAGCAAAAATTAGAGTAGAGTGGACAGCTGCATTAAACCAGTCTCAGGACTAATGAAGACCAGATGCGTTTCGCTTTGTTCAAAACTATCTCAATGATGAACTGTAACAACATATTTCTTTCGCTTTTTCGTATGACATATTTCTGCTATTTTCATTATCAACAGTTGTCATGCCATAGCCCAACAGATGGCACTTCATCTGATCAGAAAAGCAAAAATTAGAGTAGAGTGGACAGCTGCATTAAACCAGTCTCAGGACTAATGAAGACCAGATGCGTTTCGCTTTGTTCAAAACTATCTCAATGATGAACTGTAACAACATATTTCTTTCGCTTTTTCGTATGACATATTTCTACTATTTTCATTATCAACAGTTGTCATGCCATAGCCCAACAGATGGCACTTCATCTGATCAGAAAAGCAAAAATTAGAGTAGAGTGGACAGCTGCATTAAACCAGTCTCAGGACTAATGAAGACCAGATGCGTTTCGCTTTGTTCAAAACTATCTCAATGATGAACTGTAACAACATATTTCTTTCGCTTTTTCGTATGACATATTTCTGCTATTTTCATTATCAACAGTTGTCATGCCATAGCCCAACAGATGGCACTTCATCTGATCAGAAAAGCAAAAATTAGAGTAGAGTGGACAGCTGCATTAAACCAGTCTCAGGACTAATGAAGACCAGATGCGTTTCGCTTTGTTCAAAACTATCTCAATGATGAACTGTAACAACATATTTCTTTCGCTTTTTCGTATGACATATTTCTGCTATTTTCATTATCAACAGTTGTCATGCCATAGCCCAACAGATGGCACTTCATCTGATCAGAAAAGCAAAAATTAGAGTAGAGTGGACAGCTGCATTAAACCAGTCTCAGGACTAATGAAGACCAGATGCGTTTCGCTTTGTTCAAAACTATCTCAATGATGAACTGTAACAACATATTTCTTTCGCTTTTTCGTATGACATATTTCTACTATTTTCATTATCAACAGTTGTCATGCCATAGCCCAACAGATGGCACTTCATCTGATCAGAAAAGCAAAAATTAGAGTAGAGTGGACAGCTGCATTAAACCAGTCTCAGGACTAATGAAGACCAGATGCGTTTCGCTTTGTTCAAAACTATCTCAATGATGAACTGTAACAACATATTTCTTTCGCTTTTTCGTATGACATATTTCTGCTATTTTCATTATCAACAGTTGTCATGCCATAGCCCAACAGATGGCACTTCATCTGATCAGAAAAGCAAAAATTAGAGTAGAGTGGACAGCTGCATTAAACCAGTCTCAGGACTAATGAAGACCAGATGCGTTTCGCTTTGTTCAAAACTATCTCAATGATGAACTGTAACAACATATTTCTTTCGCTTTTTCGTATGACATATTTCTACTATTTTCATTATCAACAGTTGTCATGCCATAGCCCAACAGATGGCACTTCATCTGATCAGAAAAGCAAAAATTAGAGTAGAGTGGACAGCTGCATTAAACCAGTCTCAGGACTAATGAAGACCAGATGCGTTTCGCTTTGTTCAAAACTATCTCAATGATGAACTGTAACAACATATTTCTTTCGCTTTTTCGTATGACATATTTCTGCTATTTTCATTATCAACAGTTGTCATGCCATAGCCCAACAGATGGCACTTCATCTGATCAGAAAAGCAAAAATTAGAGTAGAGTGGACAGCTGCATTAAACCAGTCTCAGGACTAATGAAGACCAGATGCGTTTCGCTTTGTTCAAAACTATCTCAATGATGAACTGTAACAACATATTTCTTTCGCTTTTTCGTATGACATATTTCTGCTATTTTCATTATCAACAGTTGTCATGCCATAGCCCAACAGATGGCACTTCATCTGATCAGAAAAGCAAAAATTAGAGTAGAGTGGACAGCTGCATTAAACCAGTCTCAGGACTAATGAAGACCAGATGCGTTTCGCTTTGTTCAAAACTATCTCAATGATGAACTGTAACAACATATTTCTTTCGCTTTTTCGTATGACATATTTCTGCTATTTTCATTATCAACAGTTGTCATGCCATAGCCCAACAGATGGCACTTCATCTGATCAGAAAAGCAAAAATTAGAGTAGAGTGGACAGCTGCATTAAACCAGTCTCAGGACTAATGAAGACCAGATGCGTTTCGCTTTGTTCAAAACTATCTCAATGATGAACTGTAACAACATATTTCTTTCGCTTTTTCGTATGACATATTTCTACTATTTTCATTATCAACAGTTGTCATGCCATAGCCCAACAGATGGCACTTCATCTGATCAGAAAAGCAAAAATTAGAGTAGAGTGGACAGCTGCATTAAACCAGTCTCAGGACTAATGAAGACCAGATGCGTTTCGCTTTGTTCAAAACTATCTCAATGATGAACTGTAACAACATATTTCTTTCGCTTTTTCGTATGACATATTTCTGCTATTTTCATTATCAACAGTTGTCATGCCATAGCCCAACAGATGGCACTTCATCTGATCAGAAAAGCAAAAATTAGAGTAGAGTGGACAGCTGCATTAAACCAGTCTCAGGACTAATGAAGACCAGATGCGTTTCGCTTTGTTCAAAACTATCTCAATGATGAACTGTAACAACATATTTCTTTCGCTTTTTCGTATGACATATTTCTGCTATTTTCATTATCAACAGTTGTCATGCCATAGCCCAACAGATGGCACTTCATCTGATCAGAAAAGCAAAAATTAGAGTAGAGTGGACAGCTGCATTAAACCAGTCTCAGGACTAATGAAGACCAGATGCGTTTCGCTTTGTTCAAAACTATCTCAATGATGAACTGTAACAACATATTTCTTTCGCTTTTTCGTATGACATATTTCTGCTATTTTCATTATCAACAGTTGTCATGCCATAGCCCAACAGATGGCACTTCATCTGATCAGAAAAGCAAAAATTAGAGTAGAGTGGACAGCTGCATTAAACCAGTCTCAGGACTAATGAAGACCAGATGCGTTTCGCTTTGTTCAAAACTATCTCAATGATGAACTGTAACAACATATTTCTTTCGCTTTTTCGTATGACATATTTCTGCTATTTTCATTATCAACAGTTGTCATGCCATAGCCCAACAGATGGCACTTCATCTGATCAGAAAAGCAAAAATTAGAGTAGAGTGGACAGCTGCATTAAACCAGTCTCAGGACTAATGAAGACCAGATGCGTTTCGCTTTGTTCAAAACTATCTCAATGATGAACTGTAACAACATATTTCTTTCGCTTTTTCGTATGACATATTTCTGCTATTTTCATTATCAACAGTTGTCATGCCATAGCCCAACAGATGGCACTTCATCTGATCAGAAAAGCAAAAATTAGAGTAGAGTGGACAGCTGCATTAAACCAGTCTCAGGACTAATGAAGACCAGATGCGTTTCGCTTTGTTCAAAACTATCTCAATGATGAACTGTAACAACATATTTCTTTCGCTTTTTCGTATGACATATTTCTGCTATTTTCATTATCAACAGTTGTCATGCCATAGCCCAACAGATGGCACTTCATCTGATCAGAAAAGCAAAAATTAGAGTAGAGTGGACAGCTGCATTAAACCAGTCTCAGGACTAATGAAGACCAGATGCGTTTCGCTTTGTTCAAAACTATCTCAATGATGAACTGTAACAACATATTTCTTTCGCTTTTTCGTATGACATATTTCTGCTATTTTCATTATCAACAGTTGTCATGCCATAGCCCAACAGATGGCACTTCATCTGATCAGAAAAGCAAAAATTAGAGTAGAGTGGACAGCTGCATTAAACCAGTCTCAGGACTAATGAAGACCAGATGCGTTTCGCTTTGTTCAAAACTATCTCAATGATGAACTGTAACAACATATTTCTTTCGCTTTTTCGTATGACATATTTCTGCTATTTTCATTATCAACAGTTGTCATGCCATAGCCCAACAGATGGCACTTCATCTGATCAGAAAAGCAAAAATTAGAGTAGAGTGGACAGCTGCATTAAACCAGTCTCAGGACTAATGAAGACCAGATGCGTTTCGCTTTGTTCAAAACTATCTCAATGATGAACTGTAACAACATATTTCTTTCGCTTTTTCGTATGACATATTTCTGCTATTTTCATTATCAACAGTTGTCATGCCATAGCCCAACAGATGGCACTTCATCTGATCAGAAAAGCAAAAATTAGAGTAGAGTGGACAGCTGCATTAAACCAGTCTCAGGACTAATGAAGACCAGATGCGTTTCGCTTTGTTCAAAACTATCTCAATGATGAACTGTAACAACATATTTCTTTCGCTTTTTCGTATGACATATTTCTGCTATTTTCATTATCAACAGTTGTCATGCCATAGCCCAACAGATGGCACTTCATCTGATCAGAAAAGCAAAAATTAGAGTAGAGTGGACAGCTGCATTAAACCAGTCTCAGGACTAATGAAGACCAGATGCGTTTCGCTTTGTTCAAAACTATCTCAATGATGAACTGTAACAACATATTTCTTTCGCTTTTTCGTATGACATATTTCTGCTATTTTCATTATCAACAGTTGTCATGCCATAGCCCAACAGATGGCACTTCATCTGATCAGAAAAGCAAAAATTAGAGTAGAGTGGACAGCTGCATTAAACCAGTCTCAGGACTAATGAAGACCAGATGCGTTTCGCTTTGTTCAAAACTATCTCAATGATGAACTGTAACAACATATTTCTTTCGCTTTTTCGTATGACATATTTCTGCTATTTTCATTATCAACAGTTGTCATGCCATAGCCCAACAGATGGCACTTCATCTGATCAGAAAAGCAAAAATTAGAGTAGAGTGGACAGCTGCATTAAACCAGTCTCAGGACTAATGAAGACCAGATGCGTTTCGCTTTGTTCAAAACTATCTCAATGATGAACTGTAACAACATATTTCTTTCGCTTTTTCGTATGACATATTTCTGCTATTTTCATTATCAACAGTTGTCATGCCATAGCCCAACAGATGGCACTTCATCTGATCAGAAAAGCAAAAATTAGAGTAGAGTGGACAGCTGCATTAAACCAGTCTCAGGACTAATGAAGACCAGATGCGTTTCGCTTTGTTCAAAACTATCTCAATGATGAACTGTAACAACATATTTCTTTCGCTTTTTCGTATGACATATTTCTGCTATTTTCATTATCAACAGTTGTCATGCCATAGCCCAACAGATGGCACTTCATCTGATCAGAAAAGCAAAAATTAGAGTAGAGTGGACAGCTGCATTAAACCAGTCTCAGGACTAATGAAGACCAGATGCGTTTCGCTTTGTTCAAAACTATCTCAATGATGAACTGTAACAACATATTTCTTTCGCTTTTTCGTATGACATATTTCTACTATTTTCATTATCAACAGTTGTCATGCCATAGCCCAACAGATGGCACTTCATCTGATCAGAAAAGCAAAAATTAGAGTAGAGTGGACAGCTGCATTAAACCAGTCTCAGGACTAATGAAGACCAGATGCGTTTCGCTTTGTTCAAAACTATCTCAATGATGAACTGTAACAACATATTTCTTTCGCTTTTTCGTATGACATATTTCTGCTATTTTCATTATCAACAGTTGTCATGCCATAGCCCAACAGATGGCACTTCATCTGATCAGAAAAGCAAAAATTAGAGTAGAGTGGACAGCTGCATTAAACCAGTCTCAGGACTAATGAAGACCAGATGCGTTTCGCTTTGTTCAAAACTATCTCAATGATGAACTGTAACAACATATTTCTTTCGCTTTTTCGTATGACATATTTCTGCTATTTTCATTATCAACAGTTGTCATGCCATAGCCCAACAGATGGCACTTCATCTGATCAGAAAAGCAAAAATTAGAGTAGAGTGGACAGCTGCATTAAACCAGTCTCAGGACTAATGAAGACCAGATGCGTTTCGCTTTGTTCAAAACTATCTCAATGATGAACTGTAACAACATATTTCTTTCGCTTTTTCGTATGACATATTTCTGCTATTTTCATTATCAACAGTTGTCATGCCATAGCCCAACAGATGGCACTTCATCTGATCAGAAAAGCAAAAATTAGAGTAGAGTGGACAGCTGCATTAAACCAGTCTCAGGACTAATGAAGACCAGATGCGTTTCGCTTTGTTCAAAACTATCTCAATGATGAACTGTAACAACATATTTCTTTCGCTTTTTCGTATGACATATTTCTGCTATTTTCATTATCAACAGTTGTCATGCCATAGCCCAACAGATGGCACTTCATCTGATCAGAAAAGCAAAAATTAGAGTAGAGTGGACAGCTGCATTAAACCAGTCTCAGGACTAATGAAGACCAGATGCGTTTCGCTTTGTTCAAAACTATCTCAATGATGAACTGTAACAACATATTTCTTTCGCTTTTTCGTATGACATATTTCTGCTATTTTCATTATCAACAGTTGTCATGCCATAGCCCAACAGATGGCACTTCATCTGATCAGAAAAGCAAAAATTAGAGTAGAGTGGACAGCTGCATTAAACCAGTCTCAGGACTAATGAAGACCAGATGCGTTTCGCTTTGTTCAAAACTATCTCAATGATGAACTGTAACAACATATTTCTTTCGCTTTTTCGTATGACATATTTCTGCTATTTTCATTATCAACAGTTGTCATGCCATAGCCCAACAGATGGCACTTCATCTGATCAGAAAAGCAAAAATTAGAGTAGAGTGGACAGCTGCATTAAACCAGTCTCAGGACTAATGAAGACCAGATGCGTTTCGCTTTGTTCAAAACTATCTCAATGATGAACTGTAACAACATATTTCTTTCGCTTTTTCGTATGACATATTTCTGCTATTTTCATTATCAACAGTTGTCATGCCATAGCCCAACAGATGGCACTTCATCTGATCAGAAAAGCAAAAATTAGAGTAGAGTGGACAGCTGCATTAAACCAGTCTCAGGACTAATGAAGACCAGATGCGTTTCGCTTTGTTCAAAACTATCTCAATGATGAACTGTAACAACATATTTCTTTCGCTTTTTCGTATGACATATTTCTGCTATTTTCATTATCAACAGTTGTCATGCCATAGCCCAACAGATGGCACTTCATCTGATCAGAAAAGCAAAAATTAGAGTAGAGTGGACAGCTGCATTAAACCAGTCTCAGGACTAATGAAGACCAGATGCGTTTCGCTTTGTTCAAAACTATCTCAATGATGAACTGTAACAACATATTTCTTTCGCTTTTTCGTATGACATATTTCTGCTATTTTCATTATCAACAGTTGTCATGCCATAGCCCAACAGATGGCACTTCATCTGATCAGAAAAGCAAAAATTAGAGTAGAGTGGACAGCTGCATTAAACCAGTCTCAGGACTAATGAAGACCAGATGCGTTTCGCTTTGTTCAAAACTATCTCAATGATGAACTGTAACAACATATTTCTTTCGCTTTTTCGTATGACATATTTCTGCTATTTTCATTATCAACAGTTGTCATGCCATAGCCCAACAGATGGCACTTCATCTGATCAGAAAAGCAAAAATTAGAGTAGAGTGGACAGCTGCATTAAACCAGTCTCAGGACTAATGAAGACCAGATGCGTTTCGCTTTGTTCAAAACTATCTCAATGATGAACTGTAACAACATATTTCTTTCGCTTTTTCGTATGACATATTTCTGCTATTTTCATTATCAACAGTTGTCATGCCATAGCCCAACAGATGGCACTTCATCTGATCAGAAAAGCAAAAATTAGAGTAGAGTGGACAGCTGCATTAAACCAGTCTCAGGACTAATGAAGACCAGATGCGTTTCGCTTTGTTCAAAACTATCTCAATGATGAACTGTAACAACATATTTCTTTCGCTTTTTCGTATGACATATTTCTGCTATTTTCATTATCAACAGTTGTCATGCCATAGCCCAACAGATGGCACTTCATCTGATCAGAAAAGCAAAAATTAGAGTAGAGTGGACAGCTGCATTAAACCAGTCTCAGGACTAATGAAGACCAGATGCGTTTCGCTTTGTTCAAAACTATCTCAATGATGAACTGTAACAACATATTTCTTTCGCTTTTTCGTATGACATATTTCTGCTATTTTCATTATCAACAGTTGTCATGCCATAGCCCAACAGATGGCACTTCATCTGATCAGAAAAGCAAAAATTAGAGTAGAGTGGACAGCTGCATTAAACCAGTCTCAGGACTAATGAAGACCAGATGCGTTTCGCTTTGTTCAAAACTATCTCAATGATGAACTGTAACAACATATTTCTTTCGCTTTTTCGTATGACATATTTCTGCTATTTTCATTATCAACAGTTGTCATGCCATAGCCCAACAGATGGCACTTCATCTGATCAGAAAAGCAAAAATTAGAGTAGAGTGGACAGCTGCATTAAACCAGTCTCAGGACTAATGAAGACCAGATGCGTTTCGCTTTGTTCAAAACTATCTCAATGATGAACTGTAACAACATATTTCTTTCGCTTTTTCGTATGACATATTTCTGCTATTTTCATTATCAACAGTTGTCATGCCATAGCCCAACAGATGGCACTTCATCTGATCAGAAAAGCAAAAATTAGAGTAGAGTGGACAGCTGCATTAAACCAGTCTCAGGACTAATGAAGACCAGATGCGTTTCGCTTTGTTCAAAACTATCTCAATGATGAACTGTAACAACATATTTCTTTCGCTTTTTCGTATGACATATTTCTGCTATTTTCATTATCAACAGTTGTCATGCCATAGCCCAACAGATGGCACTTCATCTGATCAGAAAAGCAAAAATTAGAGTAGAGTGGACAGCTGCATTAAACCAGTCTCAGGACTAATGAAGACCAGATGCGTTTCGCTTTGTTCAAAACTATCTCAATGATGAACTGTAACAACATATTTCTTTCGCTTTTTCGTATGACATATTTCTGCTATTTTCATTATCAACAGTTGTCATGCCATAGCCCAACAGATGGCACTTCATCTGATCAGAAAAGCAAAAATTAGAGTAGAGTGGACAGCTGCATTAAACCAGTCTCAGGACTAATGAAGACCAGATGCGTTTCGCTTTGTTCAAAACTATCTCAATGATGAACTGTAACAACATATTTCTTTCGCTTTTTCGTATGACATATTTCTGCTATTTTCATTATCAACAGTTGTCATGCCATAGCCCAACAGATGGCACTTCATCTGATCAGAAAAGCAAAAATTAGAGTAGAGTGGACAGCTGCATTAAACCAGTCTCAGGACTAATGAAGACCAGATGCGTTTCGCTTTGTTCAAAACTATCTCAATGATGAACTGTAACAACATATTTCTTTCGCTTTTTCGTATGACATATTTCTGCTATTTTCATTATCAACAGTTGTCATGCCATAGCCCAACAGATGGCACTTCATCTGATCAGAAAAGCAAAAATTAGAGTAGAGTGGACAGCTGCATTAAACCAGTCTCAGGACTAATGAAGACCAGATGCGTTTCGCTTTGTTCAAAACTATCTCAATGATGAACTGTAACAACATATTTCTTTCGCTTTTTCGTATGACATATTTCTGCTATTTTCATTATCAACAGTTGTCATGCCATAGCCCAACAGATGGCACTTCATCTGATCAGAAAAGCAAAAATTAGAGTAGAGTGGACAGCTGCATTAAACCAGTCTCAGGACTAATGAAGACCAGATGCGTTTCGCTTTGTTCAAAACTATCTCAATGATGAACTGTAACAACATATTTCTTTCGCTTTTTCGTATGACATATTTCTGCTATTTTCATTATCAACAGTTGTCATGCCATAGCCCAACAGATGGCACTTCATCTGATCAGAAAAGCAAAAATTAGAGTAGAGTGGACAGCTGCATTAAACCAGTCTCAGGACTAATGAAGACCAGATGCGTTTCGCTTTGTTCAAAACTATCTCAATGATGAACTGTAACAACATATTTCTTTCGCTTTTTCGTATGACATATTTCTGCTATTTTCATTATCAACAGTTGTCATGCCATAGCCCAACAGATGGCACTTCATCTGATCAGAAAAGCAAAAATTAGAGTAGAGTGGACAGCTGCATTAAACCAGTCTCAGGACTAATGAAGACCAGATGCGTTTCGCTTTGTTCAAAACTATCTCAATGATGAACTGTAACAACATATTTCTTTCGCTTTTTCGTATGACATATTTCTGCTATTTTCATTATCAACAGTTGTCATGCCATAGCCCAACAGATGGCACTTCATCTGATCAGAAAAGCAAAAATTAGAGTAGAGTGGACAGCTGCATTAAACCAGTCTCAGGACTAATGAAGACCAGATGCGTTTCGCTTTGTTCAAAACTATCTCAATGATGAACTGTAACAACATATTTCTTTCGCTTTTTCGTATGACATATTTCTGCTATTTTCATTATCAACAGTTGTCATGCCATAGCCCAACAGATGGCACTTCATCTGATCAGAAAAGCAAAAATTAGAGTAGAGTGGACAGCTGCATTAAACCAGTCTCAGGACTGACCACCACCACAACAACATTAATAGGCTAATGAAGACCAGATGCGTTTCGCTTTGTTCAAAACTATCTCAATGATGAACTGTAACAACATATTTCTTTCGCTTTTTCGTATGACATATTTCTACTATTTTCATTATCAACAGTTGTCATGCCATAGCTTTGTATTACAATTACCTATTGAATTAATCATTTCTCTCGACACTATCTGTGTTTTTACTCTGTCACTACATCTTTTATATTATCTTCGTTTCAAAACATCGAGCAAATCGCCATTTATGTAGGGCATGATGACGAGGATTCTAAGATGACGAATCATTAATTTAACCCAGATAGCACTGACGTCCTTTTAGAAGGACTAGAATGGCAGCTTACTTTTTTATTCTTGTCTGCAAGAATTTGTGTACAGTGTCGTACTTTATTTCTTTGAAACGAATGTTCCCATTGCAGATCAATTTTAGCTTGTATTGTCGATTGCAAAGTGGTTGGACACAGCTGCAAAGTTCAGCTTCATACAGAAGATACTGAAGACTTTCTCGTAGTTGGGTTTATACTTCTTGAACTTTGTTCAATTTTTGAGACATTTATATGTATATATTTCATCTTAAATGTTGTTTCAATGATAATGATTCATCAGATTATAATTATAAAACATTCATTTTCACGCCATTCCAGAAAGAAGGGAAGTATTGCAAAACTAATTCCGTGATTGTGAAAAAAAAATCACTGATAACGATCTTGTGCAGTTATATGAAGGTAACTAATAGCTTCTGAGAATAAAATTTAACCAAAAATAATTCAGCGTTATCTGGCTTAATTCGATTGTTGACACAGAGCAGCAAATATAGGTCTTACCTCGGTAGCGATTAGTAATTTACTCGTGCTACAGTACGTGCTAAAGCCGTCCGCCATCATTAAGCACTTAGACACACATGTTGGTTGTATTATTTCAATGTACCGAAATAGCAACTGGACACCGTGTGGTAAATTTTTTCATCCTGGATTCAGGTTTTTCGTAAACTATAAACCATGCTGTTCCTTAATGTTTATATTAAATCCCAAAGAGAATTTAATGAAGTCGTCTTCATAGGTTAACCAATATCTGTATCAACATTATTGGTAACCAAAGTCTTTGGAGTGTACAAAGAACTTATCTCCTTTCTAACGGCGGCGAAGAAAGAGTTATGAACTGTTATATAAAAGATAAAACCATGTTTAATCACTATATTGTGTCATAACTTTAATGTTTGTTATGTTACTCCAAATTGATCTTCCTGTTTTGTTTTTTGTCACATCTTTGATGTTTGTATAGTTGCTTTTGCCAACTTGCTTGCATAACTGTACTAGAGGATGTCCTTATCATTACTTATGTGGATGGCTGTAAGGGGACTACTCAAAGGCCAATAAAAAAAAAATAAAAAAAAATAAAAAAAATAAAAAAAAAAAATTATGAATGGCCGTTTCTGGTAAGTCGACCAATTTACTGGGCGGACGATGTGACGACTCGTCATCTTGCCCAAAGAATTCACAAATCATCTTATTGAGCTTTCCATACTAACCTGCAGTATTCAACGTATGTAACAAGTACAAAAGGCCACAAAGGCCACAGGAATAGATGACCATTATGCAGGAGGTGCAGGATGGTGCAGTGGTGTATACAACTTCGAAGGGAAAGAAGAGGAAAAAGTTGCTCTCAGTCACAAACATAAGCCAAACAAAGAAATAGCAGAAAAATGGACGACAAATAGAGGACCGAGGGGAGAAGAAAAATCAAAACAAATGTGACAAGGTACTCCTTAATTCCATGAAATCAGTCAACTACACTGAAGGAGATTACGGCGATAATGATTTCGTTAGAGAAGAACTTCCTGAAATCATCGATGACTGTGGTAAATTAGGCTGACCTAAATGGACCTATGCTGCTTGTTAGGGTTCCCATCCGCCCCGATTTCTCCGGGACGGTCCCGGATTTTAGTATAATGTTCCGGTGTCCCCAAGACTTCTCTGGGG
Source organism: Locusta migratoria (assembly GCA_026315105.1). Classification (NCBI taxonomy): domain Eukaryota; kingdom Metazoa; phylum Arthropoda; class Insecta; order Orthoptera; family Acrididae; genus Locusta; species Locusta migratoria. The sequence goes on from CM048754.1 coordinate 6,412,932, forward strand.
ACAGCTAAATGTGCGGGATTTTCTTCACATATCGCGTGGGTTTTTTTTTTTTTTTTTTTTTTTTTCACTAAAAAAAAGTGTCTCATAATACATCGCTTTGTTGACCTTAAGTAGGTATGCAGGTACAACATTACATTCGCACGAAAAATCTTATCCTTATCGCTCTTCAAGTTCGAAATATTGTACCGTCATCGATTTTTCCTGCGACTGTAAAAAAAAGTTTACGAGTCCATACGTGGAAGAAAAATGTTCGGCTGACACAAGGCAAAGAACTTCAGCCAAAAACAGTGTCACATACTTGTTTACAAAGTATGAGTTGTTCATCGTATGATCGCAGTTTAGTGTTTTGAGTGCTTGTAACAGCGGCAGAAGTTTATTATATTTTAGTTTTAATCTAATGTCGATTACGCGGCTATTCACGCGGGGGATGTGTAAATATGTGTATTTACTAATGTATCATAACGTACAAATACGTTTTATTACTGGAGATCTACAGATAAAAAAGAAGTTACTTTATTAATGATCGAACTATTCGTCTTGAAGTACTCTACCAGTTGCATATGCACTAATGAAATACGTTCTCCAAAGGTAGCGTGCCAATACTGACGTATTCGACATTTGCTGTATATCGATTTCGGCCGCATATGTTCGAGTGTGAGCTTTTTTGGAAATTATCGAACGTTTACAATAAAAAATACTATGTAGACAGATGAAAGAGTTTAAAGTTAGAAACAGTGAAATCACTAACAATGATTAAAAACAACTTTTGCTAACCTCCGTTGTATGGGTTTCTGCAATTTAATACCTATGGAAGATAAACTACTAAAACAGTTGCACAGCACTAAAAAGTGTCACTCAAATCCATTTGAGTCTGTTCTGTCAACATCAACAAAAAATGTGTAAAGCTTCTGTTTATATTTAATTTGTAATTGTTGTAATGCATTTCACCTGCCGTAAATACTGTGGTATATTTTGTGAAACTATATCATTACTTTGCTTATGTGAATGTTATATCCTTTTGTAATCTGCAACACTTAAAATATTAAAGTCCTAAAGAAATTATAAACCACTTAAAAGTACTCATTAACCCATGTACCTCTATAATCAACTTTAAAGAAATGAGTGAAATTTGTGTTTATATTTGAATTTAAGTTGTGTATGATCTATTAATAACCTACCATCAGAACATTATGTGAAAATAGAAACTTTTTATTGGTTTCACTTTTATTGTCTTCTACAATTTTCTACACTACTCATTGAATAGTACTAAAGCAAACTAACTTCAACTTACGTGAAAATATATGAAATTTGTCGAAATATCTACATCTCCACGCTGAACTACTACAACCTGCAACCAATAGTATGGTAGATTGCGTTGAAATATATAATTATTAAGTAAAAATGAACGAAAATCATATAGTGTCCTGAAATTGTATTCATTTGTCCTGAAAGTTTTGGGAATTATTTTGAAAATGTTCTAAATTTTATTAAAAACAATATGGGAACCCTATGCTTGAACCGAACTCACTGTGGCAGATATGTAGCTCAAGGCAAACGTATGCCACTTCTTTGCTTAAAATAAAATAATTTAAAGTTTTGGGAATTATTTTGAAAATGTTCTGAATTTTATTAAAAACAATATGGGAACCCTATGCTTGAAGCGAACTCACTGTGGCAGATACGTAGCTCAAGGCAAACGTATGCCACTTCTTTGCTTAAAATAAAATAATTTTTTATGCTTATCCAATTGTGTTTTCCTTCGTCCCGCCGATATTCGTGGTCTTAGCCGCAAACGAGGGTAAGGACGAGTTTTACATGACTTGAAAAAAAAAATTCAAAGTAAAGAATATAAATGTGACACTTAGAAAACCTACTAAATCTGTAAATGGAAACAAAACTGTAATGGTTTCTCTGAAGTATTCATGTAGGCGTCAGGTCTAAAATGAGGAGATAAAAAAATTCGGAAGCTTAGTGTCGTCATCAAACCCTCCTTTCCCCTATGTCACAGGAGGAATTTGTCTTTTGTTCCATTTGTTGTGGATCTGTGCTAGCGGTTTTTGGCTGTTTCTAAAACGTCTTTTGTTATAATTAATGTCTATTCAGAGACAATGACAGCTTATCATAAAGGTCTGACACGATTAGCGAGCTAACAGATTTCAGTTTCGATATACGGAGGAACAAAGATTCAATTGTCTGCATATACTTAAAGTGTCTGGTAGCACATGTAAACCTTACGAACTAGCCGGAATTAAATTAAAGTATAATAGTTCAGTGGACCGAGTTTAGCTTGTAGGACTGCAAACCAATTACTGAACTAAATAAATATACTGATCCTCTTATTCTCTCAGCCCAGAAACAAGTAATCTCGCAGTTAATATTCAGAGCGTTGTTCTCGAAGCGGGCTCTCTTTAAACATCAAATTAATTATCAGAGCGACACATCTTTCCGAGACAGAGGAATAACGCAAAGAGAAGAGGACACAATGACAAGATCTGCTTCACTTTGTTATTTTCGAGTTATTTAGATCGGCCTTGCGTGTTGTAGGGATGATCGATATTGGAGAAACATCGAAGTTAACATCAGTTCAGCGAAATCGATGTACGAAAATCATCGAAAGTAAAACACCGATGTCGGAAAACATCGATGTTTAAATGAGATTACTACAAACTGTTTCCTCTCTGACAGGAAAACCCCCTATCCAGTCACAAATCTGGGGCGATATTCCATAACCACGCACTTTGTGAAGAACGGTGTCAAAAGTCTTCCGTAAATCTAGAAATACGGAATCAAGCTGAGATCCTTTGTCGATAGTACTCATCACTTCGTGTGAGTAAAGAGCTACTTGTGTTTCACATGAACAATATTTCCTAAATCCGTGTTGACCTTGGGTGAATAGATCATTCTGTGCGAGGTACTTCATAATACTTGAATACAGGATAGTTCCAAAACCCTGCTACAAATTGACGTCAGTGAAATAGGCCTGTAGTTTAGTGGGTTACTCCTACTGCCTTTCTTGAAGATAGGTGTGACCTGTGCAACTTTCCATCTTTTGGTACAGATCCTTCTTTGGAGAGCGGTTGTATATGGCTGTTAAGTAAGGAGCTATCGCATCAGCATTAAAATATGAAAGTGTGTATTCCAGTCAACGAGCTTGAATTTCATAGAGTGGCGATAGGTCCGCCATTTTTGAGGCAAATTGAACTGGCGTCCGCCATGTTATTTGGGATACCGGCTGACAGCTGATATGCCACATCCACTAGGGAATTTTACCTATTTATAGTTCTACGTTTTAAATAAAGGTTGACTATTGAATTCGGTTTTGCATCAAGTTCCGTCATACTTATCGAAGCTGCGAATTGACGCGCCTGGTAGTATATTCCCTAAAAATGCGATAATGAAATATCACGAACCTGTCAGTAATACAATTCCAGTTCGAAGTATGACGGTTAGCTGAGTTTTGTAATAACTACGAAAGTGCCGCTGTGAAAATATTTGTGTTAATTTTAATGGAAGTATATGGCCCAAACCAGCTGCGAAACATACAGTGAACAGTAATTGTTATGACGAACAATCATGACCATAGATTTGCATCTGTTGTTAATGTGTTGTAAAAACTGCTTTCATAAATTCTACTATGCATTTATCTTGCGTTTACTAAACGTATTAAGTCTACAAACTTGTAAAATTGCTGTCAAAGGGTTTGGTTGTGAACTTCAGGTGGACGAAATTTGAGCACAAAGACGAAAGTGGCCACAAAGTAATGCAGTTAAAAATGCGCCTACTTTATCTACCACAAAAGCGTTCCACGTCGAAATAAGGTATCTTTAATAATTTTCTTTGTTTCAATGCTGAAACAAGTGACGTTTAGTACGTGAAATTTCAGTAGAAAGACGAAAGTGATAACGGAATACTGCAATAAAAATGTGCCTGAGTCAGCTGCCATAAAAATCATTCCAAACCGTAATAACGTGTCATTAATAACTTTCGTTGTTGCCACGCTGGAATAAGTACATATTTGTTACAAAGAACATAGATATACACAAGTGAAAAAAATTCTAGCTTTTACTATTACTTCCACACTTTGCACTGGTTACAAGTCAACGTAGTTCGATCAACTACTGTCAACAACAAATGAAAACATGAAACTTCCTGGCAGATTAAAATTGTGCCTCACTGGCGGAAGTAAAGTTGTGAGGCGGCATCGTGAGTCGTGTCGGGATAGCACAGTCGGTAGTGCGCTTGCCCGCGAAAGGCAAAGGTCCCAGGTTCGAGTCCCGGTTCCGGCACACAATTTTAATCTGCCAGGAAGTTTCATATCAGCGCACACTCCGCTGCAGAGTGAAGTTTCATTCTGGAAATGAAAACATGTTTAAAGAACGTATAGACACTCAAAGGTACGGTTTCATCAACCATAGGAGCCACAGAAGAAGAAATATCTCAAAAACACACCAACATTAGGTATAAAAATGAGCATTTTTTTATAGCCTACAGTTCAAGGGAATTGCAGAATAGGTCACCTGAAGCTCCACTCTTAGGACAGCTAAGATCCGTTAGTCAGGAGTTTTGTTGGATTATAGATAGACTGAGATCAAACAAGGCAAAACATTTGATGTTTCTGCATGAAGTACTTGTCATTTAATTACTTTGATTCGTGTATTTAAATGGTGAACACACTTCTACATCTACATAGATACTCTTCAAATCACTTTTAAGTACCTGGCAGAGGGTTCATTAACCGCTTTCATAACTTTTCTCTACCGTTCCATTCTCTAATAGCGCGCGGGAAGAAAGAACACCTAAATCGTTCCGTTTCCGATCTGATTTCTCTTATTTTATTGGGATGGTCATGCCTCCCTAAGTAGGTGGGTGCTAGCAAAATATTTTCACATTTAGAAGTAAAAGTCGATGATTGAAACTTCGCAAACAGATCACGCCACAATGAATAACGTCTTTCTTTTTATGATTTCCACCTCTATTCGTGCAACATTTCCGTGACGCTTCCCCCCCCCCCCCCCCGTAATGTGATAAAACAAAACGAGCTGCCCTTCTCTGAACCTTCTCAATGTCTTCCGTCAGTCCCACCTGGTGAGGGTCCCACAAGGGGCAACAGTACTCCAGGAGAGGACGCCCAAGTGTGATGTAGGCAGTTTCTTTGGTGGAGCTGGTGCATCTTCGAAGCGTTCTGCCAATGAAACGTATTCTTTGGTTCGCCTTCCCCACAATATTTTCTGTGTGTTCTCTCCAGTCAAAGTTGTTCGTAATTGTAACTCCTAGGTATTTAGTAGAATTTACGACTTAAGGTTTGACTGATTTATCACGTAATTAAAGTTCAGCGGATTTCTTTTAGTGGTCATGTGTATTATTTCACGCTTTTCTTTATTTAGTGTCAATTGACAATTTTCGCACCATGCAGAAATTTTGTCTAAATCGCTTTGCAGTTGCTTTTGATCCTCTGCTGACTTTAAAAGCTGTGTGTATGTTATGAAAGTTGAACGTATCGTTAAATCGGACAACAAATTGTTCATTAACACAGCAATTTGGTTTAATTATGGCCCTGATATTGATGTATATACTATTAAATAAGAAACAGTGCATTAAACTGATTATGTGCGCAACGGATATTTTAAACACAAAACAACTGTGGTAAGTCACCATTTGAAACAGACACTGACTATACTCAAAAATTTTGACTGCGAGGAAGATATTAAAAAACCACAAACCACTTTCTTAATGTTTGACTGTGAGAATTTTATGCATATCAGTTTCTGATTATTGAAATTTAGTATCATAGTCAATTAACTATCATTTACTATGGCACCAATAACGAAATCTGTTCAACAATATTATCAAAATCAATACTGCACTTTAAATTCACTAATAACTAATTATCAAATGAAGGAAGTAGGTTAATCTTCTAATTACGTAAATGAAACACGAAAGAAAGGTCAACTTTGTTACTTATTATTAATAATCGGCATTACATTACCTGCATAATACAACTTCTTCCTAATGACATCAAATGCCATTACCTTCATTCCAGCGGTGTTACAATACAATACAATATATATTCCAAATACAATCAAATCGACTTGCTGGCACAGCAGCCTCTGCTCTACATCGGAGCCATACACACAACCGCTCTCTAAGCGAGCTGAACCACAAGTGCTACTCTCTCTGCGCGAGCTACAATGGTATGCAATACATGATCTTTGCCAGAGATGAAACTTCACACTGTTAAGAACGCATATCGATACACACAGTAGAAGCGATATTATACATTTTTTTGCAAGCAAGTTACTCGACACAAAACAGGAGGTACAATATTAGACATTTTCTTACAAAAATATTTTTTATGGACACGTTTCAACTTCACTAACCGATAAACGATAGCATCATCTGCGAACAGTCTAAGGGAGCTATTCAGCTTTAGGCGTATTTCAGCAGCAAAAGGGCACAGACAATATAGAGTAAATACAACTGCAATACTTCAGACAGTCTCTTCTCTACTTCAGACAGTCTCTTCTCTACTGTACAGACCACCAAAAATATGGCAGCCGAGTTCGCACAGGTTTGCCACAAAGAGTGCTGTTACTCGTGTTTCAGCCCTCTATGAAGTTCATGCTCGTTGATTCCAGTCAACACCATAGACTTACTAAATAAAAACTAGACCGCTCGCTGGCGCTAGTGTCGCGTCCCCACACTGAACGTGACAGAAGCCGCCATTTGTAGGTATACCGTGCGTAAACATGCGTCATTCGTGTGCTGCTTTTAATTATAACAGGAAGAATTGAAGCAAAGACGAAGACGAAAAAAAAAAAATGTTCAAATGTTTGTAATTCTATCGGACCAAACTGCGTGGTCATCAGTCCGTAGCTTACAAGCTACTTAAACCTAGGCAAACTAAGCTAAGGACAAACAGACACACACCCATGCCCCAGGGAGGACTCGAACCTCCACGGCGAGCAACCGCGCGCTCCGCAGCGAGACGCTTTAGACCGCTCGGCTACTGCACCGCGGCACGAAGACGGAAACAATGTTATATTTCACAGGTCATTACTCGTATACCATATAATATTTTCTTGGAGAAATAATAAATCATGAGCATTTGTTTTTCTTTATTTTTCCTCTCACAATTGATTCTCTAATAGTGAGAAAGTACTTACATTTTATTTGCACATTAATTACTACAAATACTAATCTGAATGAAGAACTAGGCGTATTACAGGCATTTAGATTTTTAATCATATATAGCAGTATGATGCAGAAGTAGGACGAATAATTGCTTTTAGACTCTTAACAGGCGGTGATTGTACATCGCAAATGGTCATTATTTGATCAAATGTTGCATACTTAACCACTTTCAGAAGTACTATCTCTGTTAAAAAGTAATGTGCGAATGATATGCCTATTTAAAGTTGTATGGGTTATTACAATTATTCATACTCAAATTCGAGGAAGTAGAAAGAAAAATTCTATGTAATATGGAAAGGAATGTAGACAAAAATGTGATGTACAAAAATAAGTATGCAAAACGTACAGAGTAGTCGGCAAAAGTAAACAGGGCCTGAAAGAAAATGACGCGGATTAAATAATAATCGCACTCTCTGCTACTTTACAAGTTTCATGGAATCATCTTGTGCAAATATCTCGATGCATAATCGCTCCATCATCTTTAAAAAAAAAAAAAAATAAATAAATAAATAAAAAAAATAAAAGTGTCTTATATTCTTAACTCTTAGAGTGCCATGACCATAATATTACGTTTTGTGTGTCTTTGCGAGAACTGCCGCGCCCGTAATATTACGGACGGCTGTTCTCAAACGAATTCTAGCTTTCGCGAGCATCATTATCCGTACGGCAGTTATCAGAAGGGAGGCAAACCCTTGTAGTAGACATCTCTGCCACTAGGAGGCGCAACGAAACTGTTCACTTTACGAAACAAGGGTTTGTGTCAGTTGACTGTGAGGTATCAGGGCGAGCGTTAGACGCAACATGTCAAGCTGTAGGCCTTTGAGTGACGCCGAGATTCGCCGCATTCTTGATGAATCGGAAGATGATCTGAGTGATGTTTTTGATGGCGATGACACGGATGAAGATCCAACTTATGCTGAATCAGGATCAGGTAATATAATTGCATTCACGACCGGATGGAACACATTTCCTGGAAAGAATACCCATTCCACCAGGGAAGAAGAAGGCACAAAAGACTTGTAGAGTGTGCTCAGAGAGGGGTAAGAAAGAAGCAGGAGTCGCCAGAAGGAAGGATACTTCATTTCAGTGCGCAGTATGCAAAGTGGGGTTTTGTGTCCAGCCTTGCTTGCAGCTATACCACTCAAAAAAGAACTATTTGCACTAAAAGCCGTTTGTTGATGTTTAATATTCATGATATATGCATGTAATCACATAAAAGTTGCCATGTTTATCAATAAATAGTTTATAATACGAAAAAACAACCAACAATTCTTTACCTACCCGAAAACAGCGTTTCTTGTTTTGATTGTTGTGGTGAAGGTTTACAAAGCAGGGAAGTGTACGAGGCAAGTATTTGAAGAGGAAATAATAAGGTTTATTCCTGACCAAGAAAAATATATTAATGATTATTCCTGAATCTGTACCAACAGGACGAAATACTGTAAAAATGGCTGGCACTGGGGGAAGTCGATTCGCATATATGGCTGGCACTCAAAGTGTTAAAATTTCGTGTTTCTATGAAGACGTATTTCGAAAATTAGGAAACTTCATTGATGTAAGAATACTTGTTAAACAGTCTGCAATAATCAGAATTTTTTTTTAAAAAAACATGCCTTTATTTTGTGCTTTATTTTGCTCCTATTACGTCCCATACACTACAAGTCAGAACCCCAGTACTAGGATTGTTCCCTGCAAATAGTGGTGGTCAGCTGCTTCAATTCGGGGGACAGCTGCCTTGCTTCTCCACTACAGGGTGGTAGGGGCTTGGTCAACACTCACCCCGTTTACAAGGGCTCCCAAAACCGGATTTCGTAAACCGATTTTCCAATTCCGCTTTTGGTTGGTCATGTAAACACTCCAAAATCGATTCTGGAAATCCGCTTCTCTAAAGCGGTTTTCCAGTTCCACAATCGATTTTCGTGCCCATGTAAATGCAATTGTTTTTGTAGCGTTCTTGGCGTGTCAGATTGTGTTTTCTTGTTAAGAATTCTTGGCACATACGGAAAAAGTAATATTTTCTAATGTGAAATAAAACTATAAATATTAGAGTGAGCATGAATCTGTGTATTTAAATAAAGAAAAATAGCGATTGTGCTGACTAAATCAGGACCTGAATCAGGTGTTTTTCAGCCGCCATCTTAAGTGGGCTAGGAAATCCGATTCAGGCTATGCCATGTAAACACGACAGCGATAAACGGTTAACGAAAATCGGTTTTCGTCTTCCGGAAGATGTGTTGCATGTAAACGGGGTGACTTTCGAAAGAGAGGTGACAGTTTTGGTTTCAGCCTTGTGCCACAGGACACTTGTCCTCGGACAGTACCGTTGGGTTCGCGGAAGGAATTCTCGCCAAGCGGCGGGTCAACGACCGTGGGAGCAGGAGGGCGTGCCGGCCCTTGCAGGAGGCGGGAAGGGACAAAAGGGCCCGCGCCAGCCCTCAGCCCTTGCCAGTGGCGGGTGGGTGGTCTGCGGCCCTCTGCGCGACCGTCTCCAGGAATGCCCTCAGCGCGTCCCGCTTAGCGGATCTGGCCCGGGAAGATAGCCAGCAGCTACCGACGGCGCCTACGCCGGGCGTGGGAACGTCGACCTCTAAGAATGAACTGGGCGAGGACCGCAAAGATATTAGGTTCGTTCGAGTGGCCCAAAAGCTGATAGTTCCTGACAGTTGCTGACGATTTGGAAGGCCTCTACTGGGCCTCTCTACCAAAGTACCAATGTTGAAAGTGAAGTTATGACTGGCGATATGTTATGCATTTCTCAATTGAGAAAACTATTTAAGTCGTCATGAAACATTTGCAATTTACCGTTAAACCGAAGTATAATAATAAAGATTAACAAGACACATTTGCCTGCAAACCGTGTATCTGTCGAGTATAAAATTCGTGTGACGAAACTAGGTTAACTTGCGAGTCGCGATGTTACCAGACGACCGTTCCATCAAAACATTCTTCTTGAGAAAGCTCACGTTGACGTGAGGTGACGGACCGGCGACGGACAGTGTGCATTCCGCCATTAGAAATACATTGTGTATTAAATTCTGATCATAAACTTCGACAAAACGCAAAATATGCGTAAACATGTCTCTCCATTTATAAATAATGTAGCCAATTTAACCTGACAAAACCTCATACAAAAATGAGGTAAATTAGGATAGTTGTGTGTGAAAGGAATATTCGGTAACATACAACTTCATATGCGTTTTGTCCCATTATTATAAGTTACAATAAAATTTAAAAAATGAAACATACAAAAATTTGCAGGTGTTGTGCAAGAATGATCATCGTACATGATTTTCCCAGAAGTTACACATTTCGTGTAGAAACGCCCACATTGGCACTAATAGATTTCTATAATATATAACCACAAGGAGAAACACGGAACAGTAATTGTGAGACGCTATAGTGGCACATATGTCGGTTATAAAAATCTATCACTGCTAATGCCTGTTGTGAACTATATTATTCTTATGTGTCAATCACTTCATTTACAGATGGCACAGAAAATCTCAGTAGGATTATTTTTACTTCATTTTCAGGCGAATATATCACAATCCAAACTGTAAAAACATACGCATTCATCTTTAAATTCGTGTTATGAAAATTTTCACAGCTTTCATTTATAGTATGTATGGGTGTAATAAAAAGTGGACGTACTGTATTAGAAGGCCACATAAGTTGAAAGAATGCCTGTCTAATATACAAAGCTCAGCCTCAATCAAGAGAAAATGGAAGACTTGGAACACAAACCTCTTCGTAAATGTGCAGGCTTGTCTTTTGGCCGAGGCTTGTTAAACGCTTTGGAGTTAGTCAGAAAACAGTTTGACGAAAATCCGCTGACTTAAACTTTCGGTCGCCAACTATCAGCTCCGCCACTCGAACACCTGATTGGCCAGTCAGATATCGTCAGCAAGAGTCAGAAGTGCCACTCGAACGCCTCAAACTGTTCCTGACAGTCAGCAGCGCCACTCGAACGAAGCTATTGACTGCACCTTTTCGTTGCGTCCAAGACACGATCAATGTTGCCAGATGCCATCACCATCATCATTAGAGACTGATTATGCCTTTCAGCGTTCAGTCTGGAGCATAGTACCTCTAATGAAATTCCTCACGATCCCCTATTCAATGCTAACATTGATGCCTCGTCTGATGTTATGCCTATTACTTCAAAATCATTCTGCACCAAATCTAATGAACTTTATTCTTTGTTTACCTCCACTCCTCTTACCTTCCACTGCCGAGCTCATGAGTCTCTTAGGTATCCTTGCTTCTCCCATGCGTGTAACATGACCCCTCCATCTCAGTCTGTTCGCTCTAACTGCTTCATCTATGGTGTTCATTCCCAGTTTTTTTTTTTTTTTTTTTTTTTTTTTTTTTTTTTTTTTTTTTCCTCATTATGGACACCCTACTGCCACTATTCCCATGTATTAGTACCCGCAATCATTCTAGCTACTTTCATATCTGTGACCTCTTGTAACCTGTATCCACCCAACTTTCACTCCCATACAACAAAGTTGGTCGAAAGATAGAGCGGTGCACTGCTAACTTAGTCTCGGTACTTACTTCCTTCTTGCAGAAGAGAGAACCTTAAATGTTCAAATGTTTGTTAAGCTTATGGGACTTAACTACGGGGTCATCAGTCCCTAAACTTACAAACTACTTATGAACTACCTTATATTAGAGACGGCACAAATATCCAACCCCGGGGGGGGGGGGATTCGAACCCCCGACCGTAGTGGCCGTGCAGACCGTGACTGAAGCGCCTCAGTCTCCTCGGCCACCGCGGCCGGCAGTAAACCTTAACTGAGCACTCACTGCATTAGCTTTGTTGCACCTCGATTTCAGTTCTTTCACTACGTTGCCATCCTGTGACAAAATACATTCCAGGTACTTGAAACTGTCTACCTGTTCTTTGTTCCTCCTATTTGACACTCAATCCGTTTAAATCTCTTTCCCACATACATTACTTTCGTTTTGGAGATGCTGATCTTCATATCATAATCCTTGCACCTCTGATCGAGCTCTGAAAAATTAGTTTGCAATCTTTCAATCGAATCTGCCATTACAACTAAGTCATCCGCATATGCGAGACTACTTATTTTGTTTTCACCTATTTTAATCCTGCCCTGCCAGTCTACTGTTTTCAACATATGATCCATGAATAGTATGAACAACAGTGGTGACAGGTTACAGCCTTGTCTTCCCCCTGAAACTACCCTGAACCACGAGCTTAATTTGCCATCTACTCTAACTGCTACGTAAAGCCCTTTAATTGCCTGCAGAAGTTTACCTCCTGTACCATAATCTTGAAGAACTGACAGTAACTTCCTCCTAGGAACACAGTCATAAGCCTTTTCTACATCTATGAATCATAGATACCATTCGCTGTTCCACTCATAGCACTTTTCCATTACCTGGCGTAGGCTAAATATCTGGTCCTGACAGCCTCTAAGAGGCCTAAACCCACACTGATTTTCATCTAACTTGTCCTCAATTAATACTCGCGCTTTCCTTCAGAGTAGGAAAATACCTAGCGTCTCACAAAAATGTACCTACGTTTTCCCTACTTTCTCCCTACCACCTCATTAATGCCCCTACATCAGGGGCGTAGCCAGGATTTGGGTCTGGGAGGGGCTGAATCCAGGACTCTGGCCTAGGGAGAGGGGGGCGTGGCATCATACCTCCACTGCTGCACAAAATGCACTGGCCACTACAAAAGTAAACAGTAACTAATAGGAGAGATGAAACGAGGGTATGCAAATCCAAGTCAAGACTCGACAAACAATAGGTTTCAGTTGGCGCTACAGTTGCCTGGCGAACCGCCTCTACTGCGCATGCGCGCCTCGCAGTCGCCACAAATGTTTCTGATGTTTCGTGGTTTGGCCACCTATATTTCTAGTTGACACTTGTTCTCTTTCTCCTTTCTTTGTAGTAACAACCTATGAAAATTGGTGACCAGTTGTTTTGTTAAAAGCACGAGCTTAATTTTACAATTGCCGACACAGGGCCTAGCGGTCACGGTTGGCAACGGCAGTTGATTCGCGGTAATTTTGTTGGCTAATCGGGTGACATTATGCGATTTCCAATGGGATTTATGGAATATCTGATTGCATGTAATAGGAGGTCGTTGTTTCTTTAGCCTCTGTGATAACTTTTTTGTACTCATTGAGTATTTGCATTTTATTACGGATGATGGAATTGTTACTTTCAAGGATCTTATTTTGATAGTCAAGTGTAGATTATGCCACGAATTCCAAGTGCCGGACAAGGGTACATCTAGAACATATCAATTATAGAGAAGAAGAGCATTCCTTTCCCCAAATATGCCGTGATTTCCGAGTGGACTGCTACACGAGGATAACTGATTTATTAACTGCACAGGGATACATCGAGATACAGTAGGAACAGTATTAATTATTTAGTTCACAGTCAGCACAAAAAAGGAATTCCGTCACTCTAGATGATTCGATTTTCTAAGAGTAATGCTATGTTGACAACGAATATCTAGTGTTTTGTTCATTATAACGTTGGCTATCGCAAATGTTTTAGCGTTGTCTTGTTAATATCTTCTCACTTACAAATACTAACTAGTATATCGTATTGACGTAAATAAGTAACAGTCTAGACAAAGTAATATAACGTCTTTCTTTCATGGAAACAATAAATTTTTCTTGTGCTAATATTTTCTATCACTATTTTCAAATCGACTCTCCATTCCACTGATATACATTGACATCATCATATTTCGCATCAATTTTAATGTGTCTAAAACTAAGTTTTCAAATTAACATTGTTTACTATCAAGAGAAAACACCTACGCCGTCTAAAATATCGTTGGCTACTTCAAAGTTCACCACCATTGGTCGGCTCAATTCCCGCGTGTTGACAACTGTTGCCAACATTACCTGCTTGGCCTGTGTCGACGATTGTAAAATTTCATCGAAGTACCTACAAGTTAGGGACTTTTGGATGAAAATTCCCTACATGATTTCAATCCTTAAAAGTACCTACGTATAGGGAATATTCCCTACGTCTGGCAATACTGGACACGACTAGGGTGACCACATGTCGGTATTAATACGGATATCCCAAATGCCGTAATTATGAATAGCAACCGCGGTGGAGTAGCCGAGCGGTCTAAAGCGCCTCGCTGCGGAGCGCGCGGTTGCTCGCGTGGAGGTTCGAGTCCTCCCTGGGGCATGGGTGTGTGTGTTTGTCCTTAGGTTAGTTTACCTAGGTTTAAGTAGTTTGTAAGCTACTGACTGATGACCACGCAGTTTGGTCCGTTAGAATTACAAACATTTGAATTTTGAAATATGAATAGCAGTGTTTGTCCGTCTTTGCAACTACAATAAAAATACGGTTTTTTCACACCTGACGCGTCTCGTTTTAATGACTGTAAAACATCTTCAGTGGTCTGTAATAATAGAAATCTACAGTTTGTTTTGTTTTTAGATCGAAAACAGTTCTTAAAAGGAACATGAAAAGTAGGCCTAATGTTTGTTACTTACGGAAATTTTGTCTTCTTTTCGCTTGACATCATGGAATGCCGGTCTTTTTAATGCAATACCGCCTGTTCTTCATGCTGTGTCGTTTTTTCCACTACTTCCACTGTCACTTTTGCACTGCTCATATTTGTTTTCCACAGGTCAGAAGTGTTTGTTTTTGTTTTGACTGATTCTGCACAGAGAGTTATTGGAGTGTTCCCAACCGTACATATGTAGTTCCTTTTCTATGTTTTCTAATAAGTTATGTTTTCGTGTACTTAGTTTTGATGTAAGCGGATTGGAATAGTGGCAAAATAATATATATATATATATATATATATATATATATATATATATATATATAATGCAAACGTTATTATTATTATTTTTTATTTATTATTATTACTATTATATTGTTAAAGGTAAGGCAGTCATCAATCCGAAGATTGGTTTGAACACCACAGTGCTTTACTAGGCATGGTCCTATTTGGCGGTGGTATGCCGTTGCCTTCCTCTGACTTTCGAACTGACTTATCCAGCCAGTTATAGGGGGACCTACAGTTTAACTTGGGTTCCGAATCACGGTGCTACTCGGTATTTTTCACATGATGAGTACTCCCAGAGGTGAAAGAAATGGAAAGTGACAGATAAAAATCCTAGGACCTAGAAGGGATCGAACCCGCGACCTTTGGATTTTTAGTCTGGCACTCTACCACTATGCAACCGAGGCGCACATTATAATATTATAATTGTTATTATTATTGGTAGGGAGGGTTGAATAGTAGGGAAAGATAACTGCATGGTGGTTGGATGTGGTAAGACGTGATGTGAAGTGAGATGGAAGACAAAAGTGATGGACAGGAGGTGGGGTGGGACATCCACCAACCATTCAGTCATCTTTCCCTACAACCCCCCAAGCAATAATAATAACAATTATAATAATATAATAGTAATAAAAAAAAATAATAAAAACGTTCCCATTAAATATATATATATATATATGTATTATTTTGCCACTATTCCAATCCGCTTACATCAAAACTAAATACACGAAAAGATAATTTATTACAAAACATAGAAAAAGAACTATATTTGTGTGGTTGGCAACACTCCAATAACACACTATGCAGAATCAGTCAAAACAAAAACAAACACTTCTGACCTGTGGAAAACAAATATGAGCAGTGCAAAAGTGACAGTGGAAGTAGTGAAAAAACGACACAACATGAAGAATCGGCGGTATTGCACGAAACAGACCGGCATTCCATGACGTCAAGCGAAAAGAAGACAAAATTTCCGTAAGTAGCAAACATTAGGCCTACTTTTCATGGTCCGTTTAAGGTTTTCGATCTAAAAACAAAACAAACTGTAGATTTCTATTATTACAGACCACTGAAGATGTTTTACAGTCATTAAAACGAAACGCGTCTGGTGTGAAAAAACAGCATTTTTATTGCAGTTGCAAAGACGGACAAACACGGCTATTCATAATTATGAAAGCAACTACGGACATTATGACCACACAAACGAAGAATCAAATGCCGTAATTTTACTGCATGAACGCCGAAAAAGTAGTACGCGACAAACGTTTTTCGTTTCATCATTTTTCTGGAGTTGTCAACGAGGAAAAGTTTCCTAAAGGTTTGAAATTATGTTTAAAGTTTGTTGCAAGTCGCTAAGCGCTTTGCTTCTTAAATTGTTGACTAAAAGTCACATTATCACCTGCTGCAAACGGGGAAGTTTTCATTGTTTAAGACGTCATACCTCCTGAACTATCGGCCCTATCGCAAACTCCTTTCTTAACTGACGTCTTCTACCTATAAACTACATTCCTGCCAAATTTCAGCTTCATAGGTCAAGTAGTTTTCGAGAGTTTGTGTTTAGTCAGTGAGTGAGTGAATGAGAGTCCTTTCGTTTCTATACAGATTACGCTCAACTTTGCGCAAAACGAGGACAGTGTAAAAATCCGGCCGGACATCAGACGAAGAGCTAAAATGGAGATTTGTAGAGTGAACTATTAGGAAACTGTATGCGATGAATAAATAGTGGATGGATGAAGTCTCGTAAATCACGAGTACGCGTGAAAGTTTTGTAACTCATTGTTTACGACGTCATATCTCCTAAGCTATGTGTCTTAGGTGGTTTTAACCCCACGGCGATTTTTGTCTGACATTAAACAATTTGTCTATCAAGTTTAGTTGAAATCGGCCCATTATTTTAGGAAGAGATATGGAAAAATTGCGCATGATGTACTGTAGCAATTATTCGGAAATTTCATTGTTAATGAAGTCATATCTCCTGACATATGAGTCGTACTATGATGTAAATTGGAAGGTACATTCAGTGGTATATGTGCCTAATGTCTGCAAAACTTGTCGTAAATGGTGTTAGCAGTAAAGACGTAATAAACCGAAACCTACTGCGTGATAATGATGCGGTTTTTGATGAACCAAAATGTTTATGACTTCATATCTCATGAACTATATGTCGAACTGTGATACAGTATCGAAGGAACATTCAGTGGTATGTATGTGTATTGTCTGTGAATTGAGTTGGTTTACGTTCTAGGAGGCGATCCAATTATTATGATATTGTAGAAAGATATAAAAAAGCCAAGATCGCTGATCATCAATTTTTATTTACGACGACCGGTTTCGCTGAACTATGTTCAAATGTTCAAATGTTTGTTAAGCTTATGGGACTTAACTACGGGGTCATCAGTCCCTAAACTTACAAACTACTTATGAACTACTTACGAACTAGGACGGCACAAATATCCATGCCCGAGGGGGGATTCGAACCCCCGACCTTAGTGGCCGTGCTGACCGTGACTGGAGCGCCTCAGTCACCTCGGCCACCGCGGCCGGCTCGCTGAACTATGTCAGCATCATCTGGTCAAATAAAATATTTTACAAAGGCATAAACTTGTAATGTCAATCAGTTTGCTTTGTCACTCACTGTGATAATCATGTTTTATTATAATGACATAGTGCACATATGCACTGTAAATTATGTTTTATAACAACTGATTGACATTACAAGATTATGGCCTTGTAAAATGATTTTATTTGACCAGATGATGCTGAAATAGTTCAGCGAAACCGGTCGTCGTAAATAAAAATTGATGATCAGCGATCTTGGCTTTTTTATATCTTTCTACAATGTCTGTGAATTGTCTCGCAATTACAATATACAGTGTTTACAGTGTAGAAGTAATAACTTGCAACGTCAAGCCAAATACCGTAATGTACATCATGAACATCGGAAAAGAAGTAAGTCATTTTTCCCCTTTCATTATTTTGTTGGGGTTGTCAGCGATAAAAAGTTGCGTTGTTGTTGTGGTCTTCAGTGCGCAGACTGGTTTGATGCAGCTCTCCACGTTGCCCTATCCTGTGCAAGCCTCTTCGATCTGAGAATAAGAAGGGCAAGCGACAGCCTTTTGAATCTGCTTACTGTATTCGTCCCTCGGTCTCCCTCTATGATTTTTACCCCACACGCTTCCTTCTAATGCTAAGTTGACAATTCCTTGATGTCTCAGAATGTGTCCCACCAACCTATCTCTTCTCAGCAATTCAGTTAGCACCTCGTCATTTATTACGTGATCTACCCATCTAATTTTCATAATTCAGCTGTAGCACCACATTTCAAAAGCTTCTATCATCTCTTTGTCTGAACTCCTTATCGTCCATGTTTCTCTCCCATACACTCCAGACAAATGCTTTCAGAAGGGACTTCCTAACATACAAACTAATACTGGATGTCAACAAATTCTCTTCTTCAGTAATGCTTTTCTTCCCACAGCCATTCTGCTTTTCATATCTTCTTTACTTCGGCCATCAGAAGTTATCTTGCTTCCCATATAACAAAACTCATCTACTACTTTTATTGTCTCATTAACCTGGTTAAGTGTCTAATGTGAGTGTGGCCTTATATGGAGCAGAAAGGTGGACATTGAGAAAGCAAGATGAGAAGAAAATTGAAGCTTGCGAAATGTGGATATGGCGTAGGATGGAGAAGATCAGCTGGATCGATAAAATCAGAAATGAAGAAGTACTGAACACAGTTGGAGAGGAACGGAGGATGTTGCTGACGATAAAGAACAGGAAACTAAGCTGGCTAGGCCACAGTTTAAGACGAGATTGCCTTCTGGTAGAGGCAACTGAGGGTTGCGTTCCGGGAAAGAGAGGAAGGGGCAGAAGAAGGTACCAGGTGGTGGATGACGTCAGCAAGCCACTAGGAGGGTACCAAAGAACGAAGAGGTCGCAAAAGACAGAGAAGCATGGAGGGCTATGCAGTCTAAACCTGCCGTACGGCAGCAACCAAATGAAGAGGAACCTAATTCCTTCAGTATCGCCTGATTTTCTGACATTCCATTGCATTACACTCGTTCTACTCATGTTAATGTCCATCTTATATCTGCCTTTCCATGCACTGTCCATTCCATTTAATTGGCTCTTACAAGTCCTTTGCTGTCTCTGAGTTAAAGTCGCCACCAATTAAAACTGTATGCTTAAACCCGATTGAGAATGTCTAGTATGCAGTTGGCAGATGAATTGCAGCCAGACCATCACCTCCCACAACGGTTGCAGAGCTGGATATTGCACTCACGGAAGAATGGACAAATATCCCTCAAGAGGTGACTGATAACCTCACACTGTCCGTGCCACGCACGAGTGGAACTGTACTGTCCGTGCGAGGTGATCACGCAGTTTATTAGAGGGCAACGAGAATTATTTTTTTCATTATTGTAGTAGTAGCCTCATGGTGCCTAACTCTTAGTAAAACCTTAAATAAAGAGTTGAGGGGAAATACCGTTCTGCATCACACACAAATAACAAATGAGGAGCGTTTTCACAAAACGCAACATCTACAAATTTTGCAAAAATGAGTTACATGCATATCCATGTACTTACAAATGAGATGCATCCATTGCAGGACAAGGAATATATCGAAACTTACTATTTGCCTGTGTAATCTTGCACACACACAACTGTGAAATTTTTCTAAACTCGACACCTACAGAAACGGTTTTTTGCCAAACCTGAACATCTACCTACTGCTTGTCACACATATTGTTTTACTCTTAGCTTTAGTGCTAAGACTTTATTGTTGAAGTCAATTGTCTTTAATTTTACAGGTTGGCTGCAGTGTTTGAAGGTAATTATTGTCGGCTTATTGCTCAATAATGCGTACAACAAATCAGAGGTTTTGTTTTCTTGTGATTCTTAGTTGTGCGAGGACTGGAATGACTACAATTTTAAGACCACTGCTAACAGATTAATGAAAAACAAGCTACCATTGAAAATGTCCGAAGCCAGAGTTCTTATTTAGAAGAAAACAGACAAATGTAGTGCCATATGCAAAGTCAAAACAACATAAATCTCCTCTTCAATCGTAGTTCAAGTAAAAAAAAAAAAAAAGTATTTTCAAGGACGTTGATTTTGTGAAGTGTCAAGAAAGCTGAAGTTGTAAAGGAACTATTGAGGTTCTTTGATACATGATCAGAAGAAGCCCAAGAGTTGTATGGAAAGGCCCCAGGCCAGAGGTCGGCAAGTAATCTTGGATGTGGTCCAGATACTTTTGAAAATTTTTATCGAGGTCTAGAAGTAAAACCACATTCTTTATCAATTTTTTATTTTAATTTTCAATCTCAAACTAATATGAGTTGCAAAAGATGTGAAATAAAAATGTATAATAATCCAGTAAAACTTATATTATTTGATATTTATTTATTTTTATTTTCACTCACAAAAAGTATTAAATGAAATTTGTAGTCAAACTTCTACTGAAAAATCCAGGAACAGGTCACACATTAAACATACTATATATTGCTTAATTTTCACTAAAAATTACGAAATACAATAAACTGTAGGTATTTGAGTTAAAAAAAAATCAATGCAAGAAATTACTTTTGCTGTCTTCAGCGAGTTCCTTTAAGTTATATTCACATGCGGAGCAGCTTCTGCGAATAGTGCCTCCAAAGTGTGATGCCGTTAATCTTGAGCGATACTTTTTTTTATGAAATTTGACAAATGTATGTGGAGCCATACATAGTAGCCAGGTAGATACCAAATGTTTTGCAATTTTCATATTTTTCCGGGAAATTTCGTCCTGCCAGTCTGTTATCTCCATTTCGAGTAAAGGTTTTGAAAGGTAGAACAGAACGTTCAAATGTCTGTAAATCTATCGGACCAAACTGCGTGGTCATCAGTTCGTAGCTTACAAACTACTTAAACCTAGGTAAACTAACCTAGGGACAAACACACACACTCATGCCCCAGGGAGGACTCGAACCTCCACGGCGAGCAACCGCGCGCTCCGCATCGAGACGCTTTAGACCGCTCGGCTACTCCACCGTGGCAAAGGTGGAACAACTTCGCAGCCACATCCGTTCTTTCTGCTACTAGTGTTTAAAATGGTGTTTAAATGGATATGCCCTGAGCGCTTAGAGGTTTCAGAGACTGTCAGAGCATGAAGTCTATTTATCGAATTTCCTCGTTCGTTAGATAAAGTTCCCGTGGTACATTCGTGTTTACGGGGCCATCTTGCTCCCTTTTGCTCCGTTTTGCGTCCGCTTGTCAACGCACTCTGCAGCGTCGCACGTCATCACAACCATTTATTTAATTATTCAGCAGATAACTGTAAAATTCTAGAAAAATTATAAGGATGGCTTGTCGTGTCCTACATAGGAAAGAGGGAAGAGGTAGCAAGGTCAGTCGTCATATCCCGAGCGGAAAGGAGTGGTTGCAGAGAGACAGTACAGGCATCTACTAGAGATGCGGATTTCGGGACTCGACAGGATACTTGTTAGGAAACTTTATGGAACTCCTAGGTACCTTGCATTGAATTTATTGCATCCCATTCTGTCTACTAAACTGGGGTTAGTTATTTTAAAAAACAAGAAGTAGAAATCGTTTGCCACAACAGAAGCCAGTAATTACGTTCCCTAGCAGCATCCCCTAGACAGACGCACTCCCCGCGAGAAACAGACTGTCGTGGAGCACCCAGAGGCCGACGGCGATAGTCACGGGCTGGCGTCCGACTCGTCTGACTGAGAACTCCCCTCTTGATCCAAAAACCGGGGGTTTTAACGGCCGGTGTGGGCGCACCTCTTTTCCCCACTTTCCGACAGTTAACAATTTCCTATTGGCCGCTGCTTGGTTCAACCAATCTGAATTGTGGCTTGCCCACTCTCTGAGTCCTCTAGCGAACCACGTTTCAGCCCTGTCCTTTCTGCCATTCCCCGTGTGGGGAGGTGGCTTGTTGGTGCACTAACAAAACCCATACTTGGTAGCAACATTGTTCAGCTGAAAGTAAAACGTCATGACTCTACCCAATATGGGAAACAACAACAATGTTTTACGTCAGTTGGCCACACCTTAGGCTCCGCCTTAGGCCACGCCTCAGGGGAGCTGCTAACTTGCAGTTTTTCTTCTTTACCCTCTCACTCTAGCCTCGTGGAACCACTGACGTTGCTGTTCCCAAGTGACTGGTATCAACTTTGCTACGTACATTTAAACGTGCCTGTTGGCCACCAAGTACTAATGTAACGTCTTACCACAGCGTCTAGACGCTATATGAAGTTACGCCCATCTTCTCCGAAAGGTAACCACCCTGGGACGGCGGCCGAGGGCATCAGCAGTTCGCTAGGAGATTTCTTCAGTGCCTACATCCCGTAAGATATACGTGTCTGTTTCAGCCTGTTATCCGCAATGGTCTCTATTTCTCAGCCTGGAGTGCGTCTCTGTGGCTCACACAGCCTCTCAACAATATCAACAGTAAAATCAATATATGACAGGCTCTCATACGAATTGTTATACGCAGAAAAAAGATTTTTTAAAAAATAATTTTAGTATGTAACTTAAAGTTTCAAAATATTTTTGGCAGTCCAGTTTTTGGTCTCCCGCGGTCCTGATCTGGGACCACGGTCCGCCAGTTGCTGAACGCTGCCCTAGAGTGTTGAGATGACGATGACAATAATCAAGCGCAGTACCTAAATGAACCAATTTATTAAATTATTATTACTTCAGTAGGTTAAAAGAACTCATAATACTACTGTTGTAATGTAATTGATTTGTAGATATTCAGTTTTGGACAAAATTCATGGTTTGTACGTAATTTTTATCTGCAACTGGAAGGTGATAGAAAAATTATTTCACCCCTATCTAGACGTTACCTTTGTAATATAATTTTGTAAGACATCACCAATGTACACCGGTCAGTTAATTCAATAAAATGTGTTTCCTGAATTTATTTTATTTTTTTTTATTTTTTATTTATTTATTTATTTTATTTTATTTTTTTGTAGCTGTTGAGTTGAGTGAAAACGCTCCCCAGTTGTAACCAGTACGTCACCATATGTATACTGGTATGATATCTGACTTGATCCTGTAATTGTTTTGAGCAGTAAACACGCTTCTTTTCCCATATGTTGTGGCCTTCAGTCCGGAGACAGGTTTGATGCAGCTATCCACAATATCCTATCCTGAGCAAGCCTCTTCATCTCCATATAAGAACGGCAACCTACATCTGTCTGAATCTGCTTACTGTATCCATCTCTTGGTCTTCCTCTGCGGTTTTTACCCCACACACTTCCCTCCAACGCTAAATTCACAATCCCTTGAAGTCTAAGAATGTGTCCTACCAATCTATCACTTCTTTTATTCAAGGTATGCCAAAAATTCCTTTCCTCTCCAATTCTGTTCAGTACCTCCTCATTAGTTATGCGGTCCACCGACCTAATCTTCAGCATTCTTCGGTAGCACCACATTTCAAAAGCCTCTATCCTCTTCCTGTTCACACTGTTTATCGTCCATCTTTCACTCCCATATAAGGCAACACTCCACACAAATGCCTTCAGAAAGGACCTCCTTAGGCTTAAATCAATAGTCGATGTTAACAGATTTCTCTTTTTCAAGAACGCTTTTCTACCCATTGTCATTCTGTATTTTATATCCTCTGTACTGCGACCATCATTTCTTAGTTTACTACCTAAGTAACAAAACTCATCTACCTCCTTTATTGTTTCGTTACCTAATCTAATTCCCTCAGCATCACCTGATTTTCTTAGACTGCACTCCATTACCCTAGTTTTGCTCTTGTTAATGTTCATCTTATATGCAGCTTTCAGAACACTGTCCATTCCGTTCAACTGCTCTCCCATGTCCTTTGCTGTATCTGACAGAATTACTGTATCGTCGGCAACACGCAATGTTTTTAATTCTTCCACCTGAACTTTAATTCCTTCTCCAAATTTCTCCTTGCTTTCCTTTATAGCTTGGTCGATGTAAAAATTGAATAACTTTGGAGAAAGGCTACAACCCTGTCTTACTCCCTTCCCAACTACTGCATCCCTTTCATGCCCTTCAACTCTGACAACAGCTGTCTGGTTTTTGTACAAGTTGTAAATAACCTTACGCTCCGTATATTTTACTCCTGCTTGCTTCAGAACTGGAAAGAGTTAATTCCAATCAACACTGTCAAAAGCCTTCTCCAAATCTAAGAAATCTAGAAATGTAGGTTGGCCTTTTCTTAATCTATAGCCGTAAAGTGAGTATTGCCTCCCTTGTTGCTACATTTCTCCTGAACCCAAACTGATTCTCTCCGAGGTCGGCTTCTACCAGCTTTTCCATCCTTCTGTAAATAACTCGTGTTAATATTTTGCAACCATGACTTATTAAACTGATGGTTCTGTAATTTTGACACCTGTCTGCGGCTGTTTTCTTTGGAATGGGGATTATAACATTTTTCTTAAAGTCTGAGGGTACTTCATCTGTCTCATACATCTTACACACCAGGTGAAACAATTTTGTCATGGCTGGTTCTCCCAGAGACTTCAGTAGCTCTGAGGGAATGTCATCTACTCCCGGGGCCTTGTTTCGACTTAGGTCTTTCAGTGCTCTGTCAAATTCATCTCTCAGTATAGTATCTCCTATTTAATCCTCATCTACTTCTTCCTCCCTTCCCACAACAATGTCTCTAAGTTCATTTCCTTCGTAGAGCTTCTCTATATACTCTTTCCACCTTTCAGCTTTCCCTTCTTTGCTGAGAATTGGTTTTCCATATGTGTTCTTGATATTCATAGAGCTGTGTTTCTTATCTCCAAATACCGCTTTTATTTTCCTGTAAGCTGCATCTATTTTCCTCCTATTTATACATTCTTCTACATCCTTGCATTTGCCTTCTAGCCACTCCTGCTTAGCCATTTTGCACTTCCCGTCAATCTCATTTCTTAGTTGTCTGTACTCCATTTTGCCTGTTTCATTTACTGCATTTTTATATTTTCTCCTTTCATCGATCAAATCCAGTATGGCTGGCCGCGGTGGCTGAGGACACTGAGGCGCTCCAGTCACGGTCTCCACGGTCACTACGGTCGGGGGTTCGAATCCCCCCTCGGGCATGGATATTTGTGCCGTCCTTAGTTGTAAGTAATTCATAAGTAGTTTGTAAGTTTAGGGAGTGGTGATCCCGTAGTTAAGTCCCATAGACTCTACAAACATTTCAACAAATCCAGTATGTCCTGTGATATCCAAGGATATTTTTGTAGGTCTTGCCTTCTTACCTATTTTGTCCTCTGCTGCCTTCACTATTTCATCTCTCAATGCTAGCCATTCTTTTCTCATATTTGTAGCAAATCGGTGAGACACATTCCGACGCCTGCCATTCCACGACGTCACTTCCGGACTGACAGGTTCGCGCCCCTGTATGAAACCGCGCCCGGACTCGTACCAGAACCGTCGCTGGCACTCTCCGTCATTCGTCGCGGCGCCAATTATGAGGACTTGTTTTGACGCGTCGCCCATTACCCGCACAGCTTTCGGCCCACGGCATGACGAACGCCACCCTATAGCCACCCCTAGCTCACACCCCTTGTAACGGCTACCGCCGGTGGCCGGCCATTCGTCTATTTCCACCCCCTCCACACGTCCAGTATTCTCCAAACAGCGCCCGCATAAACGTCTCACTTAGCAGACAATCGGCACAATGCACAAAGGCCAATGTGCCCCATTGTTAGGCCTAGGCGAACCGCCTGTCTCTGCGTCACGATTTATGTCGCCTGGCGGGTGGCGAGTATTATAAGTACTGTGGTCCAGCGTACACCACTGCCAGTGGCGACGCTAGACGAAAACTGGGCGTCGGCGAAGACGTCTTTGCGAGGCCGCTTTCATTTTTTCAGTAAGGAAGAAAATGTTAAATAAAATAAGCTAAATTATACATCAATAATAATTATACTGGCATTTTATTAGTATACTATAAAAGTATTATTGCAATGACAAAAATAACAAACAAACAAATTAACATAGAGAAACTTTTCCGCTTTTTGCCTCACTGAATTTTTTAAAATCACATCATAATTAATACTAGCCGCTATTTCGGCTTCAATTGATAGTACTGACAACGCAGATAGTCTTTCTTGCATCATTGTGCTTCTCAAGTAAGTCTTAATCAACTTTAACTTTGAGAAGCTTCTCTCGGCCGAAGTTGTACTGA
Source organism: Locusta migratoria (assembly GCA_026315105.1). Lineage (NCBI taxonomy): Eukaryota > Metazoa > Arthropoda > Insecta > Orthoptera > Acrididae > Locusta > Locusta migratoria. The sequence goes on from CM048754.1 coordinate 6,439,094, forward strand.
CAAACTTTGATCTTTATTCTAATTGTTATATAAACATTTGGATATACCTCTTCCAAATTGTTTTATAAAATGGACTGATGAATTTGTTTTGCAAGTATTTAACTAAAAATTTCATCACTGCTGCACTCATTCGGAAATAAATAGGGAAAGTAAATAGCTGCAGGCGGAGAATGGCCGAGCGCACTAATGCGTCATACCATGGTGAGCGAGGTCGCTGTCGGCCGCGGTGGCCGAGGGGACTGAGGCGCGCCAGTGATGGTCTGCACGGCCATTACGGTCGGGGGTTCGAATCCCCCCTCGGGCATGGATATTTGAGCCGTCCTTAGTCTTAGCTAGTTCATAAGTAGTTTGTAAGCTTAGGGACTGATGACCTCGTAGTTAAGTCCCATAAGTTCAACAAACATTTGAACATTTTCTAGGTCGCTCTTGTTGTGGTCGAATCCCACTCTTGGGTACGGCTGTTGTTTTCGTCCTTTGGTTAAGCGAGTGCAAGTTTGATCTAGGTCGTCGCTACATTACTTAACAGTTGAAAAGCGCCGTTAAGCATCAAATATAGAAAAAGAAAAGAAACTAAAATTGTAACAATGTTTTGCGAGGCCCCCAAGGGCGCGAGGCCGTCGGCGGTGGCCGACGTCGCCGACGCCTAGCGCCGCCACTGACCACTGGGCCCAACTCCAGATTGACACAGGACGCGACATATCACACGACCCCTGTCCAGAGGAGTTCAAAAGATCAAAGATCGTGTATGATCGTCTGGCATTTTTAGTCGAGATATCCCGTGTGGGATTGTTCGGCCGCTTTGTGCACCTCATTTTAATTGACGCCGCTTTGGCGTCTTGCGTGTCGATGAAAATGATGATCAGGACAACAAAGAACAGCCAGTCCCTTGCTAGGAATCGAACCCGGACCTTCTGCTTGGTAGTCAGCGACACCGCCATCTGAGCTACAGGGGCGGATAACGTTCGTGTAACAAAGGGTCGTCAGTCGCTAAATTAACACACACACACACACACACACACACACACACACACACACACACACACACCGATGTCTTGAGGCCATCTAGAGGTCAAGTTATGATACAATGTCGCAGGTAGCTTGCGTACAAAACCGATAGAGGTTTACCCTGTTTAATTGAAATGATAATAATTTGTAAATAAAATCAGCTTCAATGCGCTGAGACTAACAATGAGTCTGGCAACAGATCGCGTAATATCGCTGAGTGTTACGCGTGACTTTTACGTACAGATAAACGGAATAAAACCTAACCTTAATGTTATTATATCTATTCAAAATGTTAGTTTATACGTACAGCTGATAATTCTTCGCCAGTCGCGGTGGCCGAGGGGACTGAGGCGCGCCAGTATGGCCACTACGGTCGGGGGTTACAATCCCCTCTCGGGCATGGATATTTGTGCCGTCCTTAGTCTAAGGTAGTTCATAAGTAGTTTGTAAGTTTAGGGACTGATGACCCCGTGGTTAAGTCCCATAAGCTATACAAACTTTTGAACATTTGATAATTCTTCTTTAATTCTCAAATGAAGTTAATGAAACTTTATATTTAATGAACCAAGGCCAGCTCTGTGCAAAATCTTGTTACTATCAATGACAAACATTGTCGTCAAAAAATCCTTTAAACTGACTGCTCATGAAACATGGCGTAATATAGAACCTCTTTGTATCAATAGGCGTACTGGTCATAAAATGGCTTATTTCCTTTTTTTTTGTTTTGTTTGTATAGATTAAGGGACTTAACTACGGGGTCATCAGTCCCTAAACTTACAAACTACTTATGAACTAACTAAGACTAAGGACGGCACAAATATCCATGCCCGAGGGGGGATTCGAACCCTCGACCGTAGTGGCAATGCAGACCGTGACTTGAGTGCCTCAGTCCCCTCGGTCGGCGTACTTTTTTTTTCTATGAAAAATATATGTGCGCCACGTAATGGTAGCGATTACGTAACGGAAGTCGCTGTTCATTTGTTTGACTTGAAAATTTTTAAACTATATATTAAGTGTTAATTACGGTGTTAGCAAACTACGAATAACAATAATGTCCATATTTAACATATGTATATTTTCACCACACGTACCTTTTGCTTATAAATCGTTTGCAAATTAATTATACAGATAATACAATCCGCGACAGTTCGTCATGCCATGAAGCTAAAATATTCAGACGACAGACCAAAGAGAAAACCAGAGAAAGAGAGAGAGAAGAGTATGTCCATAGCATTCTAATAGAACAATACTAATATTATTATACATCTACCATAGGACACTGTATTTTGACAGAACTTAAGAGTCTCTTGTGTTCTCTTTCTTTATAAAATCACTAGCTAAACCCAGCCACGCTTCGCTTTGGCTCACTCTCATATGAAGTAAATAGAAAATGAAATACTGTAACTAATGTGAACATAGAATCACCGAGAGAATGCTTCAGTCAAACGTCATTCGTTGGGCTACTGTGGCTATATGAAACTAAAATTTTAAAAACTATAGTTTCGCAGATAATCATTATTTTAAAACCTATAAGATAGATTATATTTTTGTCGTTCGTTTTCTACACGAGCATACAGATCAGTTTCCGGACTCTGGACCATCTTAGTAAAAAGCTATTGTTTTCTATATTATTTCCATCTATTTCCCATCCGCTGTGTCTGCTTCCCCACTATCTACCTTTTCATCCTTTCTCTATCTAATCGCCGGCCTCTGTTCATCATTCCCTTTCCTTCCATCCATCTCCCATCTCCTCCTCCAGCTATCTCTATGCACTTCTCGTCTGTAGCTCGTCGTACCTATATAAAACGAAGAAATTAAAAATTAGGGAATTGCTTCAAATTATGTATTATTTGTTGGGAACTGCGACAAAGTTACTGTTACATAAAATTAAATGAAACAACGACGCCCATAAACAATCTTTTGTTCAGAATTTGTTTCTATGGGGTTTTGATTTTCACTGCTAATATCATGATCGATATTACTGAAAATTAACCATTAAACATGAACATGCCTAAAATGCGTTTCCACGAAAAGTTGTTACTTTAGCGTCGCATTTTTACCATAGCATCCGACCGGTACGCAAGGCAGAAGTTGATACCACTTCAATTTTCGACGCTCACTAAATACTTTCTTTTTCAATTGGCCAACAGGCTAAATATTAATTTCCGTAGCTCTAGCCTGAAAATCGTCCCAATAGTTACGTATTTTCAAAAATAATTTTGATCCTCTGTTTGACCCACTTAGTTGTTGAATTTTTAAAAACACTGAAACGCGCATTTTTTAAATTCTGACCAAGAGTCCACATCGGAATTTCCAACGAAGTATGCAAATATCATTTTTTGTAATTCTGGGTTCAAAATTGGCTTAGTAGCAACGTATTTTCAAAATATGTTTCTTCCCCTATTTCACCCCCTAATTGATTAATATTCTGAAAATACCGAAATACGTGTCTTTTTAATTCTGACCAAGAAAACATATACCAATTTTTGTGGTTATAGCTTCAAAATCGCCTTATTAGCAATAGATTTTCGAAAAACATCCCCTCTTCAATTTAAACCCCTTTATGGTTCAATATCCAAAAATACCGAAACATGTTTTTTTTTTTTTTTTTTTTTTTTTTTTTTAATTCTAACGAACAATACAAATACCAATTTTTGTAGCTATAGTTTCAAAATTGTCTTGACAACAATGTGTTTTCGAGAAGATTTTTGATCCCCTCTTTTACCCACTTAGTTGTTGAATTTCCAAAAATAACGAAACTCGTGTCTTTTTAATCCTGATCAAGTGTCCATATCCTAAGTTTCGTAGTTATATCTTGAAATTTGAGTTAACAGCAACATATTTTTGAAAATCAATTGTTTGCGTCCTCTATTTTCCCCCCTTATTGGTTGAATTTCAAAAAATGCCGAAACACGTGTCTTTTAAATTCGAACCCCGAACCCAAATCCGAAAATTTGTAGTTCTAACTTCAAAATTGCCGAAATAGCAACATATTTTCAAAAAACACCCCCTCTCCAATTTAACCCTGTTGATGGTTGAATTTCCAAAAACACCGAAACACATATTTTTTAACGTCTAACCAGCTATACAAATATGAATTTTTGCAGCTCTAGCTTCAAAATTGTATCAATAGCAACGTGTTTTCAAAAATAATTTTTGATCCTCTATTTAACCCTCTTACTTGTTGAATTTCCAAAAATACTAAAAATCACGGATTTTTAAAACTGACCAAGAATCCATGTCTTACGTTTCGTAGTTGTAGCTTAAAATTTGAGTTAACAGCAACATATTTTTGAAAATCAATTTTTTGCGCAACCTATTTTACCCCCTTATTTGTCGAATTTCAAAAAATGCCGAAACACGGGTCTTTTAAAATCGAACCCTGAACTAAAATCCGAAATTTTGTAGTTCTGGCTTCAAAATTGCCTAAATAGCTACATATTTTCAAAAAAACGTTTCTTCCCCTATTTCACCCCCTTACGGACAGAATATCGAAAAATCGCTTCTTAAATGACGCCTACAGAGTAAGATCAACACCCTCTACAAATTTCAAGTTTCTATCTTCAGTGGTTTGGGCTGGGCGATGATAGTCAGTCAGTCAATCAGTCAGTCAATGAATCGGGACACTTCCTTTTATATATAGAGATTTAACAAGAAATGTCTTGTTTGCGCCACAGACGCTACAAACGCTAGGCTCACGAACTACTTAACTTAAAGTACCTTAGGGACGACAGACACACACACACACACACACACACACACACACACACACAAACACAAACACAAGCCCGACGGAGGACTCGAACCTCCGACGGGGAGTAGCCGCGAACTCCGCAGCAAGGCGCCTTAGAGCGCACGGCCTGTATATTTTCATAACGAAGTTCTGTGCACTCCAAGGCCTTTTCATGGTAAATGGCGGAGGGTTTCTCGTAATATTAGAAATCATACTGAAGATAAAACAGCGATCTTGATGCAACAGTCATAATTAAAAACAGTCCCGATAACAAAAATTGTTATTTGTATTTCATAACCGGTTTCGGTCTATTGCAGACCATCTTCAGATGGATACCACCATGATGGCAGACGAATGCTTATTTCGGCACGCAGAAATTGTCTCCGCCCAATAAGAACTCGCTAGCAGTCAGCCAATGAGATGCTGCGTGTTTCTTAACCGGAGATTCGGTCGCTACGCTCCGGGCCCTCAAAGGTAAAGCAGTCAACCATCCGAAGATTGGTTTGAACACCACAGTGCTTTACTAGGCATGGTCCTGCTTGGAGGTGGTATGCCGTTGCCTTCCTCCGACCTTCGAACTGACTTACCCAGCCAGTTATAGGGGGACCTACAGTTTAACGTGGGTTCCGAACCACGGTGCTACTCGGTATTTTTCACATGAGCAATACTGCCAGAGGTGAAAGAAGTGGAAAGTGACAGATAAAAATAACAGGACGTGGTGGGGATCGAACCTGGGACCTTTGGATTTGTTGTTTGGCACTCTAACACTGTGCTACCGAGCCGAAGCTATTAATACAAACAATCGATATAGCTTGACATGACACTGACAAGTAGGCCTACTACATTTTTTCAAGGAATTTTCATCCCATAACTTATTACAAAGAGAAATTCAATTATTTTTCAGATATATGTCTTCTTGGATCACGACGCAACAGCGGGTTTCAGTTTCTCCTTACGCTGCATGGCCGTCTACTCGCGACAGTTGATGGTCACGCTGTGACGTTCTCGAAGAGACATAAAACAGAAGAAACAAATGCAAACTTTTAAATAGACAATTTATATAAATCAATGACACGATTGCAGAACATTTAATCTCAATAGTTAAGCCTTGGCAAGACATATTCTAATACATAAGCTATTTGATTCGATTTCTCCCTCGGCCATAGGTGTGTTTGTTGTCGTTAGCATACGTTAAAGTAGTTTGTATGCCTAGGGATTGAAGGCAAGAGTAGTTAACTTTCATAGATATTTGAACAGTTTTTCTGAGCGTTCTAAGGCACAGTGCTACGGACCGCGCGTTTGCTCGCCGTCGGAAGGTCGAGTCCTCCTTCGGGCATGAGTGTGAGAGTTGTCATTAGCAATTTAAATACTTTGTAAGACTAGGGGCTGATAACCGCGGCAGTTAAGTCGCTATATGTATAGTCTGGCACTCTACCACTGTGCTATGGAGCCGCACTCACGTACGAAAATTCGAGTGCTTCTCACAGGCAATCGATGGTGAATATATACCTGCAGCCCGGCGTATTTAAGGTATAGCCGGGATTGCAGATACTGTAGCTACCAGAGCCTACCAGCTGTGTGTTGGCCATCTGGCCACATGGATCGGATAGGCGGAACAGCCACGGCTGACCCTCGCTGGGGGGCAGTTGGCTAGCCTCACACACACACACACACACACACACATACACAAGGCCAACGGCTCCCAATTAGCGAGTGGAGCTGTGACCCCTAGCACTGGGGTGGACTCGATTTCACGACCAATTTGCACGCGCGGCGTAAATTTTCACTCGCCTCTGTCTGCCCTAGTCGCGCGACCATTCTGGATCATTTGACGCAGGGCCACCATCCTAGCAGGGGGTCACGCTGAGGCACGTCGGGCTTCGCGTATTTAATCAGTATTAAATATGCATAACAGGAGTCAATTTAATCGCGAGCGCGTGACATGTTTATTCAGTAGGTGAGCATCCATGAGTGCTTCCAATTGTCGATAATTCATGTAATTTCTGAAACTTCCTGGCAGATTAAAATTTTGTGCCGGAACCGGGACTCGAACCTGGGACCTTTGCCTTTCGCGAGCAAGCGCACTACCGACTGTGCTATCCCGACACGACTCACGATGCCGCCTCACAACTTTACTTCCGCCAGTACCTCGCCTCCTACTTTCCAAACTTCACAGAAGCTCTCCTGCGAACCATGCAACACTAGCACTCCTGGAAGAAAGGATATGGTGGAGACATGGCTTAGCCACAGCCTAAGGGATGTTTCCAGAATGAAACTTTCACTCTGCAGCGGAGTATGCGCTGATATGAAACTTCCTGGCAGATTAAAATTGTGTAACGTAGCAGTTTGGTGTCTTGTAGAAACAGCTTGTGGCTCCCCTCGCGCCCAATCCTGTGAAGTTAGCACCCCTTTTTTTTTTTTTTTTTTTTTTTTTGGAAAATGTACTTTTTTTCAGAGTTCTAGACAGATATGCAATAGTTCTGGAGTTCTCTGTACAAAATTTAAATAGTTCTGCAAAATTTCGCCGAAAAAAATACGAAAAATTACCACAAAATTTAGTTTTTTTTCAAAATAATTATTTGCCTATTAGCGCAAACATAGTTCTGATCACAGTCCTAAATAGCTCTTAAAGAGTTCTTCAGGAAATACTTATGACATTTTTCTGTGCAGATTATACTTTATGATATGAATGCAGTAATGTGGAATTCATTTTCACGTTACTCTGAAATTGGCACCATTTTTTCGAGAAATACACATTGCTTTTTGGGGTTCTGTTTACATATACTATAGCTCTAGAGTTCATGTGAATACTTCTATGTAACTGCCCGAAAAAAAATGCTCACAATTCTGAATATCTCATAAGCTGTGTATTTGTGCCCCTTATTCGAGAAATATACATTTTTTCTTAGGTCTTAACAGATATTCTATCCGCTGCACATTCAATTTGTTGCTTTTAGATCTGAGTAATTCGTGCTTATCGTAAACAAGAACTATTGCACATCTCCCTAGAACTCTGAAAAAAAGTCTAATTTTTTGAAAAAAAGGGTGCAAATTCCACAGTAGCAAGTAATTGGATACTCCATTATTGTAATTATCTCATAAAGTATAAGCTTCACAGAAAAATGCTGTGAGGATTTCCTGCAAAACTCTTTGACAGCTATTTACAGCTGTGATCAGAACTATGTTTGTACTAACAGACAAATATTTATTTTGATAAAACAAAAAATTGTGGTAATTTTTCGTATTTTTTCGGCGAAATTTTGCAGAACTATTTAAATTTTCTACAGAGAACTCCAGAACTATTGCATCTCTGTCTAGAACTCTGAAAAAAATGTAAATTTTCCAAAAAAGGGGTGCCAACTTCACAGGACTCTCGCGCCCCAAACAAATGCTTTCAGAAAGTACTTCCTTGCATTTAAAGTAATATCGGATGTTAACAAGTTTCGCTTCTTTACAAACGCTTTTCTTTCCATAGCCATTCTGCGTTTTATATCTTCTCTACTTCGGCCATCACAAGTTATTTTGCTACCCAAATAACAAAACTCATCTACCACTTTTATTGTCTCATTACCTAATCTAATTCCTTCAACATCGCCTGATTTTCTGACATTGTATCCCATTACGTTCGTTTTACTCTTGTTAATGTTCAGCTTATATCTTCCTTTGAAGACACTGTCCATTCCATTCAACTGCTCTTCCAGATCCTTTGCAGTCTCTGACAAAATTATTATGTCATCAGCAAACGAAAAACCTTAATTACTTCTCCAAATTTCTCCTTCCATTCCTTCACTGCCTGTTCAATGTACAGATTGAACAACGTTGGGGAAAGGCTTCAACCCTGTCTTACTCCCTACCCAACCTCTGCGTCCCTTTCTTGCCCTTCGACTAATAACCGCTGTCTGGTTTCTGTATAGGTTGAATATAACTCTTCGATCCCTATATTTTACCCCAGATTGTCTGAAGCCAAATCCCTCTAAAACTCGGGTATGTGCCTTCCACCTTAAAAATAAAGTCGCAAATCGACAGTTGAAAGTGACATGGAAGGGTCAGGAGTTGAACCATGATGATTCGCCGAAATATTTGGGTATCTCTGACTTACCGGAAGCCCTGTCGGAATTTTAAGGGGAAGGTCTGTGCGAGGAATAATATCGTCCGAAAACTTACTAGTACGAAATGGGGAGCTCAACCTCACGTTTTGAGAACATCGGCTCTTGCACCGTGTTCTTCATCAGCAGAGTATGCAGCACCTGTTTGCTACAACTCGGCACACTGCAAACATGTTGACGTGGCAATTGAAATGTTCAAATTATGAGACTTAACTGCGGGCTCTTCAATCCCTAATGACTATTTAACTAGCTTATACCAAAGACTCACAAATATCCATGCCTGAGGGGGGATTCGAACTCCCGACCGCAGCCGCCGTGCAGACCGTTACTGGTACGCCGCAGACCGCTCGGCCACTGCGGCCGGCTACGTGGTAATTGCCGGCCGCGGTGACCAAGCGGTCTGAGGCGCGCCAGTCACGGTCTGCACGGTCACTACGGTCGGGGGTTCGAATCCCCCCTCAGGCATGGATATTTGTGTCATCCTTAGTAGTAGCTAGTTCAAAATGTTCAAATGTTTGTTAAGCTTATGGGACTTAACTACGGGGTCATCAGTCCCTAAACTTACAAACTACTTATGAACTACTTACGAACTAGAACGGAACAAATATCCATGTCCGAGGGGGTATTCGGACCCCCGACCGTAGTGGCCGTGCAGACCGTGACTGGAGCGCCTCAGTCCCCTCGGCCACCGCGGCCGACAGTAGCTAGTTCATAATTAGATTGTAAGTTTAGGGACTGATGACCCTATAGTTAAGTCCCTAAGCTCTACAAACATTTGAAATGTGGCAATTAATGAGACAGTTCATAATTATCTGGCTGCCTAAAACCAACCCCAGTCCAGCAAAGTTACCCGATTGTCGGCATAGCTCCAATCCCCAAACAGAAGGCAAGTCGTAGCTGAGTCTGCAAGGTGGAAACAGCTTGATGAAAATAGGTTCCCGCTATAATAATAATAATTTCGTGTGGCTCATTGGCCTGGTGCAAGTCTTTCAATTGGACGCCACTTCGGCGACTTGCGTGTCCCTAGCCTACCCCAGTTATCCAACCGGGCTAAGGAAAGGGGACCTACAGCTTAGCGTGGAATCCGAACCACGTGTCGTTTCTGGCGACTCCTCACACCGTTGAGAGGTGAAGGATGGGTTAAAGTGCAGACTGAAAAAATCCGAGGTTCGATACGGCTACCAATCACAGTGCAGGCGACTGAAGTCCCGACGAAGTTTTATGCGAGTGACCAAACGTTTAGAGGAGTCGTCTGAAAAACGGAGACAAAGTTTATAGCACAACAGGACAGATCAGTCGCTAATAAAGCCTAGAGAACAACTGGCTGTTGGAAATTACCTGCCTTAATCGCCTAAGAACTGACGTTACACGGTGCAATATAAACATGAGGAAGTGGGGCAACAAGGAGAGCGACTCCTTGTACAGGGTTACCGACATCTGATGAAGAGCACAGAAATAGGCAAAACCTGCACAGTAACAGACATGGCCCCCACATTCGATTGCAGGCGTTGCAGCCAACATCAGAGAATTGCTCTCCCCTCTGTCTGTTTACTAATGTGTGCAGTAGTTAGTTATTGCAAGTTTATATCTTAATCACGCTCTTTTTAGAATGTACTTTAACTTGCTATAACAAGGTATAAATTTGATACGGTAAGCTTCATTTACAAAATTATTTTACTTAAAATTTAGACTTTACATACAATGGCCACAGTTGGTCTATAGTCAGAATTTGGTTCCGGGATAGGGGTGGGGGATCATCCAATTAAGTATACTTTTCAATTACTTTATGAGAAATTCGATGAATAGTGAGGGTTTTTGGAGGGCGGGTGGTATTGATCATCCCCGCCCCCCCACACGGCTACGGTCCTCACCACAGTAAGCCCTAGTTTAGCTTAACAGAACACTTGTTCATACTTCTGGCAGACACTGCACCAGGTAAGGCGGAATTGCTATACATACTCATATTTGCAGGAAAAAAAAAACTACCACTACATTACACAGAAAGGTGATCCATCAATACCTTTTCAAACCATGCCAGAAGTAAAGTCAAACTGCAGCGCCAACGACATGACTTGAGAACGAATCAAATGTTGTTTGTAAATGTTTGTATAGCTTATGGGACTTAACTACGGGGTCATCAGTCCATAAGCTTACATACTACTTATGAACTAACTAATGCTAAGGACGGCACAAATATCCATGCCCAGGAGGGATTCGAACCCCCGACCGTAGTGGCCGTACAGACCGCGACTGGTGCCCCGCAGTCCCCTCGGCCACAGCGGCCGGCGAGAACGAATCCCTAAGCGGTACTACAACCAGACTAAAATGGGCAAAGGAACTAATTATATGATGTTTTTATAGCTGCTATCTAATCTAAGTGGCATTTAATACTAGAAGAATCGCATGCAAGCTAGTACGTAAAAGAACCTCTGGGGCCAAATTGGGCCCATGAAGTTTTATTGCTTCTACGGCCAGATTGTGAAAGATAATTCATTGTAACCATAATATGTATTTGTATTGATTTTTAACAATGGAAGGTCCAGATTGGAATGCTGATAATATGAGGATAGCTAGAAACTCACCATAAAGATGATCTCTGAGCTGCCAACACACTCATATTCACATTCCTAAGACTTGTAAATTTTCGGCCATGACCATCGTCAGGAAAGATCACACTCACTCACACATTCAATCTCTCAGGCATAACTTATCCATAATTGGCCGCAACCAGTGTCGGAATGTATGACATTGTTGTCGCATATTGAAACAACAAGGAGACAACAGTTGGATTTATTTCATAAACAGTATTACAAGGAAACATGCCGAAAATACAGAGAAACGGTATGAGGTGCCAAATTGGCCATGCGGGCCTTCTAGGTAATCTAGATATTTTGGAATCTATGTAAAATAGAATGCAGAAAACTTTGGTCACCTTAGTTAATAGACACGTATAATACCAACCAATGACAATAACTAAGAGCATCAGTCGAAATAATCGTTTAAGATAAGCAGTTTGTGATAAATATCTACTACAATTTCCTGCAGAATGTTCTGAAATTTCGTTGGATGAAAGATATCCAACATGGGGTGTTTTTTTTTAGTAACCATAAAACTGAATCATTTAGAGCTGGGCTCGGGAGGCTGGACTCATGGGTCCACCCTGCCCCACCCTTCTGAGGGCCATCGTAACAGACCTTATTGAAGTAAATGACAAAGCCATTCATGTGGCTGATTATTGGAAATATTTAGTATAGTTGGTGACCCGGACACGTAAAGTAAATAAGCAAAATATCGTACTATATCACACACACAAATGACAATTGTAATCAATATCTAAAACCGTTACCATACGTAAATTGTGTATGATATCTGACAAGATCAGGCATTGTTTTGAGCAGTATAATTTGAGGTAAAAATAAAAAAAAAATTAGTAGAACAAAAACAGTTAATTTGTTTTAACCTCGAGGTATCTCTTTAATTAGCGTTGTAGCCAAAATATTTTCAAGCATTGTTGAAAGGAGAATCCGAGTATTAATTGAGGACAAATTAGATGAAAATCAGTGTGGATTTAGGCCTCTTAGAGGCTGTCAGGACCAGATCTTTAGCTTCCGGCAGATAATGGAAAAGTGCTATATGTGTGGAACAGGGAATTGTATCTATGTTTCATAGATCTGGAAAAGGCTTATGACTGTGTTCCTAGGAGGAAGCTACTGTCAGTTCTACAAGATTATGGTATAGGAGGCAAAATTCTGCAGGCAATTAAAGGGCTTTACGTAGACTGTCAGGCAGCAGTTAGAGTAGATGGCAAATAAAGCTCATCGTTCAAGGTAGTTTCAGGGGTAAGACAAAGCTGTAACCTGTCACCACTGTTGTTCATATTATTCATGGATCATATGTTGAAAACAGTAGACTGGCAGGGCGAGATTAAAATAGGTGAAAACAAAATAAACAGTATCTCATATGCGGATGACTTAGTTGTAATGGCCGATTCGATTGAAAGGTTGCAAACTAATATTTCAGAGCTCGATCAGAGGTGCAAGGATTATGATATGAAGATCAGCATCTCCAAAACGAAAGTAATGTGTGTGGGAAAGAGATTTAAACAGATTGAGTGTCAAATAGGAGGAACAAAGAACAGGTAGACAGTTTCAAGTACCTGGGATGTATTTTCTCACAGGATGGCAACATAGTGAAAGAACTGGAATCGAGGTGCAGCAAAGCTAATGCAGTGAGTGCTCAGCTAAGAACTACCCTCTTCTGCAAGAAGGAAGTCAGTACCAAGACTAAGTTAGCAGTGCACCGCTCTATCTTTCGACCAACTTTGTTGTATGTGAGTGAACGTTGCGTGGGTACAGGTTACATTATTCACAAGGTAGAGATTACAGATATGAAAGTAGCAAGAATGATTGCAGGTACTAATAGATGGGAACAATGGCAGTGGGGTGTCCATAATAGGGAAATCAAAGAAAAACTGGGAATGAACACCATAGATGAAGCAGTTAGAGCGAACAGACTGAGATAGTAGGGTCATGTTACACGCATGAGAGAAGCAAGGTTACCTAAGAGACTCATGAGCTCTGCAGCGGAGAGTAAGAGGAGTCGAGGTAGACCAAGAAGAAAGCACTTAGATTCGGTGCAAAATGATTTTGAAGTAAAAGGTATAACATCAGCCGAGGCATCAATGTTAGAATTGAATAGGGGATCATGGAGGAATTTTATTAGAGGTACTTTGCTCCAGATTGAACGCTGAAAGGCATAATCAGTCTCTAATGATGATGACATCCTTATTCCAGGGAGGTATTCAATTGATCGAAACCGGTTTTAAATAAACCTGTAACTGTTGGCTGTTTACTGTTCTGACCTAGAAACACAGTTGCTGCAATGGATATAACATATGACATTTCGATGGCCAGCTGGCAGCAATTGTGAAAATCCAACACTGTTGAGCATGTAGGAGTTGGTGATTTCCTGTGACCAGTTCCAGCAGAGTATAAAGTTTCCACCTTCCATTTGGAGCCGTCCAATTTCTCCGTCAGCGCCAGAATCACACCTTGTTTACTGTTCTTATGCAGCGTGGCGTGGAGCGCTCGTGAGGTGTTGGAGGGCCTGGCTTCGCGCCGCTGCTACAGAGTAGGCTGCCTGGCGCGTCCATTACGGCCTCCCAGCCAATCATTAGGGATGGCGGTGGCATTGTGGGCCCCGCAGATCGGCCCCCCTGTATCCGTGCCCCTCCCTCGCCCCCACCTGTTTTTCGGCCCTTTCATGCTGTCAGTCTTCAGTATTCCCGGAAACCCGCTATCAATAACCGCGGCGCTGTCGCGCTTCTGGGAGGCACAGCGGTCCCCAGCTGCCGTATCCTGCGGTCGCAAGCGCGCTGCACGAAAAAGACTGACGACCAATCCACTGCCGATGGCGTACTGAAGCTGTGGCTTAACGTGCGAGGCTCATGAACGTTTCATATGCAACCAGTCGCAATCTTCAATTTGGTAGCTTCATTCTACCCAGTGCTTTAGTTGGGCTGGTACGGGGCTGTACGAGGTGCATTTTCTAATTAACTACTCATCCGAAATCGATGAAACTGGCGTCACTTCTCAACGTAATCGCCCTGCAGACGTACACATTTTTCACAACGCTGACGCCATTATTCCATGGCAGCGGCGAAGGCTTCTTTAGGAGTCTGTTTTGACCACTGGAAAATCGCTGAGGCAATAGCAGCACGGCTGGTGAACGTGCGGCCACGGAGAGTGTCTTTCATTGATGGAAAAAGCCAAAAGTCAGTAGGAGCCACGTCAGGTGAGTAGGGAGCATGAGGAATCACTTCAAAGTTGTTATCACGAAGAAACTGTTGCATAACGTTAGCTCGATGTACGTATGGGTTGTCTTGGTGAAACAGCACACGCGCAGCCCTTCCCGGACGTTTCTGTTGCAGTGCAAGAAGGAATTTGTTCTTCAAAACATTTTCGTAAGCTGCACCTGTTACCGTAGTGCCCTTCGGGACGCAATAGCTAAGCATTACGCCCTCGCTGTCCCAGAACATGGACACCATTCGGTTACCCGAAATTTTTTGGTGGCGGTGAATCTGTGTGCTTCCATTGAGCTGACTGGCGCTTTATTTCTGGACTGAAAAATGGCATCCACGTCTCATCCATTGTCACAACCGACGAAAAGAAAGTTCCATTCGTGCTGTCGTTGCGCATCAACATTGCTTGGTAACATGCCACACGGGCAGCCTTGTGGTCGTCCGTCAGCATTCGTGGCACCCACCTGGATGACACTTTTCGCATTTTCAGGTCGTCATGCAGGATTGTGTGCACAGAACCCACAGAAATGCCAACTCTGGAGGTGATCTGTTCAACAGTCCTTCGGCGATCCCCCAAAACAATTCTCTCCACTTTCTCCATCATGTCGTCAGACCGGCTTCTGCGAGCCCGAGGTTGTTCCGGTTTGTTTTCACACGATGTTCTGCCTTCATTAAACTGTCGCACCCACGAACGCACTTTCGACACATCCATAACTCCACGCCACATGTCTCCTTCAACTGTCGATGAATTTCAATTGGTGTCACACCACGCAAATTCAGAAAACGAATGATTGCACGCTGTTCAAGTAAGGAAAACTGACTGAAATTTTGCTCGTCAAGCAGAGCTATCCCCCCCCCCCCCCAAAGCCACTCCTAGTTACGCCACTGCTGCTTACTGTATTCGTCCCTCGGTCTCCCTCTACGATTTTTACCCCACACACTTCCTTCCAATGCTAAGTTGACGATTCCTTGATGTCTCAGGATGTGTCCCACCAATCTACCCCTTCTCTTAGTCAGAATACGCCAAAAATTCCTTTTCTCCCCAATTCTTTTGAGCACCTCCTCATTAGTTACCTGATCTACCCATCTAATGTTCATCATTCGTCTGTAGCACCACATTTCAAAAGCTTCTGTCATCTTTTTGTCTGAACTCCTTATTGTCCACGCTTCACTTCCATACAATACTACACTCCAGACAATTGCCTTCAGAAAGGACTTCCTAACATTTAAACTAAGATTGGATGTCAGCAAATTTCGCTTCTTCAGAAACCCTTTTCTTCCCATAGCCATTCTGCAATTTATATCTTTACTTCGGCCATCATAAGTTATCCTGCTCCCGATGTAACAAAACTCGTCTACTACTTTTATTGCCTCATTACCTAATGTAATTCCTTCATCATCGCCTAATTTTCTGACGCTACATTCCATTATCCTTGTTTTACTCTTGTTGATGTTCATCTTATAACATCTTTTCAAGACATTGTCCATTCCATTCAATTGCTCTTCTAGATCCTTTGCGGTCTCTGACAGGATTACTATGTCATCGGCAAACCGCAAACTCCTTATTTGCTCTCCCTGAACTTTAATTCCCTCTCCAAATTTTTCCTACCATTCCTTCACTGCTTGCTCAATGTACATATTGAACAACATTGGGGAAAGGCTACAACCCTGTCTTACTCCCTTCCCAACGTCTGCGTCCCTTTCTTGCCCTTCGACTCTAATAACCGCTGTTTGGTTTTTGTATAAGTTGAGTATAACTCTTCGCTCCCTATACTTTACCCCTGCTACATTCATAATTTAAAAGAGTGTATTCCAGTCGACATTTTCAAAAGCTTTCTCCAAATCGACAAACGCTAAAAACGTACGTTTGTCTTTCCTTAGCCTATCTCCTAAGATAAGTCGTAATGTGAGTACTGCCTCCCGTCTTCCAACATTTCTCCTAAATCCAAACTGATTCTTCTCCAAGGTCGGATTCCACCAGTTTTTCCATTCGTTTGTAAATTATTTCGGAAATAAAAATTGGAAAAGTTTTAGGTTCGTTGGAGTTGCGATCATAATTGTCGCGCGTTGAAATTGCACTTTCGCACAATTACAATGGAATCTGACTGGCGGTCATATGTTCAAATCAGCCAATTCCGAGACAGAGGAAATGATTCTTACCGACTCCAAAGCGTTTAAGACCCTTGCTGCAAAGACCAACATTTTGACTTAATTCCCATTGATCAAATCATGAAACACTGCACAACTTACGTGTGTTTTCATGCTTAGCACGACACGTTTTGAGAACGACTCACTGTCAAAATAAAATATTTACCGTAAATATTATGTTTACTCAAGTCTTTTCGCACTGTTGTCAGTTTAAGATTGTAGACTAATGTGTCGCAGCACTAGTAGGAACTGAAAGAAGCGTATTTTAATCTCTTTGACCAATGCTTCTTCAACCGGCTGGACGTGTACATGTTCAGCTGTTGATAACCCTGTCAGTTTTGCTTCTTCCGGCGGCAAACGCTTGGTTCCGTCTTTAAAAGTCCCACCAAGTTCCATTGACCGCATTTTATAGTGATTTTCGTGTGATATAAGTCTGCTTTTAATTCCCGGCAGCAACACGTACTCTTGTCTTCTGCAACGCCACTCCTGATGAGTTACGATAAGATATCGCTGTCTAAAGCTGATGGGTGGTATCCTCATACACTAAACCCTTGAATACATTTAAAATGAGTTTCGAATCTGTAAATTATAGCTATATTTTTATAGTCTATTCACGTACCTAAATCTTTACTTTCTTGATTTTCTAAAAATGGCCATTTGACTCATTTCATGTGGAATTACCAGAGTACCGCTTAAAATTTTTTTCCTTCGAGCCGAGTACCACCAACTAACGCACTGCCGTTAACTACCTTTCAAGAACAAATACGGATGAGCAAGCACAAAAACCGAGCCATTCGTCAGAGCATGAAGATCTTGCATATAGCTGCTAAGGGAGAGAAACACTAAATCGAAATATTTGAACATTTCGACCGTTTCGGGGGGCTGAAATAATACAACGACGAAGCGGAAAATTTATGATGGACTGGGATTCGAACCCGAATATCCCGCTTTGGGCCAGCGGTTTCCTTAACCGATTAGGCTATCCAGGCACGCTTCGCCTTCCAATCTAAATTCTGACCTTCTAGCCCCTTGCCCATTGATTCCTCTTGCTAGCAACCTATATTGGATTCTGAAGGTAACACTGTTAAAATATAGGGACCGAATGCGGACCTTTAACTTGTACAAAAACCATATAGTACTGAGTAGTTGAGAAGGAAGTAATGGTTGTAGACTTTCCCCGTAGCTATTGAAACGCTACGTTGAGCAAACAAGGAGAAATTTTAAGAAGGAATTAAACTTCAGAGAGATAAAAGAAAATTTGCGGTCTGTAGATGTTGTGATTCTGTCAGAGGCAGGAAAGGACCTGAAAGAATAATTAAACGGAATGGACAGTGTCTTAAAAAGAGGGTATAATATGGATAATATCTAGAAAAAAAACCAAGGCTGTGGATTGAAGCTGAAGAAAATCAGGCAGTGCTGAAAGAATTGGATTAGGAAACGGAGCAATAAAGGTGGTAGATGAGTTCTGTTATCTGGGTAGCAAAATAATTTCTCATGACCGAAGTAGTGAAGATATACAATGCAGGATGGCAATGGGAAGAAAATCATTTCTTAAGAAGTGAAATTTTTTGACATCTAAGGCAATTGCCTGGAATGTAGCCTTGAACGTTATTGAAACATGAACAAGAAAATGTTGATTGAAGCTTTTGAAGTGTGGTGGTACAAACGGATGCTGAAGATTAGATGGTTAGACCGCGTAACTAATGAGGAGGTACTCAACAGAATTAGGGAGAAAAGGAATTTCTGACACATACTGACAAAAAAAAACAAAAAACAAAAAAAAAACAAAAAAAAAAAAAAAAACAGATCGATCATTGGGACACTTTCTCAGACATCAAGAAATCATTAATTTACCATTGGAGGGAAGTGTGTGGGGGTAAAAATCGTAGAGGAAGACCGAGGGAGGAATACAGTAAGCAGATTCAAAAGGATGTAGGTTGCCGAACGTATCCGCAGATGAAGAGGCTTGCACAGGGCAGAGTAGCGTGGAGAGCTGCGTCAAACCAGTCTGTGGACTGAAGACCAAAACAACAACACAGAACATAAATATTATATTGTTAATGTTAGGTTTTATTTGCAAATACTTCTAATAACTTTTCTTATAAAAGTATTAAAATTTAATACATACCTTGAAACAGAAATGAAATAAAAATTCTCACCACAGAAAGGCTGTCAGGCTTCTAACGAGAAAGATCGCAGATAAGGAAAAAAAAAAAAAAAAAGACTGCTGTTAAGCGCCGTAAGACACAAATGTCTATTTCATCCTTACTTCTTCGACAGCCTCTACTATCTTTTTCAATTGCCCAAAACACAGAGAAGTACGTCTTGGATAATTAAGGAAAAAGTCTGTATGACATCTAGTCTGGGAACCAGGAGTCTGTCTGTTGCCAATAGTAGTGCAATCGATTTAGTTCCCTGTTGTAATGGAATTACGCCGCGTCTGGTCAAGTTTTGATTCGAAGTAATTAATTTATTCACCATCAAAGTTTAGGTTGTTTTTTTTAACGACCGGTTTCGGTTTATATCAATACCATGTTCATTCAAACTATGTCGAAATGGCCGTATATACCAGTTTACTTAATAATTTTCCAGATCCTGAATAAACATGTGTCACCTTAAACTGTCACATGTGTAAAATGATAAACAGGATTTCGTGTCCTTCATGGTAATATCATCCAAACAGACATTTTAAACATTTTATGAATTTTAGCTCCAGCTCCAACATACCCCTGGACTGAATTTGAATAAAGTTTCATGATTCAGATTTTAATGAAATTTAAATAAGTAGGTCTAGGGACTAAACAGAGAGAAACTGAAATAATGTGAGAGTTTAATAAACAAATACTAGTATTTGTCGAGAGGGAAATCATAAAAGTGTGTTTTTATGATTGCGGCGTACAAAAGATTTTGAGTTAACAACAATTAGGTAACTGATAATTCTCATGCTTAGGATAATTTAAAGAGTGATACTAGCCCGTGATTAGTGAAACTTTTTATTTAATTTTGTAGTACAAAGTTTCGTAAGCATTTTACGTACAGTTTACGATGAAGGACAGCTTTAAATATTCTTTATTAAGATAAGTTCTTTGACTTGCAATCTGTGTATAGTAAAAATAATGCCGGAATTAAGTACAGTCAAGCTCACATCAGTAAATTGCACATCAAGTAACATAGAGCATAGTTAGAGTTTTTTGTTTAGTTTTTTTTTTTCTTTTATTTGCTAGGAGGCCACATCCATCTTCCATTCTTTTCCCTGTGCGCTCAGTCCCGGTTAGATCACCAATCTCAATAGACCACCAGGGCAAGATCTTTGGTCGAGTTGCAGAGGTCTTCCTTCTCCGGATGTGATGAGTTATAATACTTCCATTACTTACACTGGTGATCAATATCTGGATAGTGGTAAAGGACTCTTCCATCATTAAGAGAGTTTGGGAAAAAGGAGACATCACAAATAATGTGGCTCCATCGGTGAAGCGGATACTTACTTCTTTTAAGGGGAAGAGAGGAAGGTAGTTCAATTCACGTTCAGGATATTCATTCGGATCAACACCCCGAACTTAAATGATGAACTGTCAATGTGTCTTAACGTTTGCAGATTGAAGATGCAACAAGAAATAAATCAAATTGATACGATGGCTAGGGGGGGGGGGGGGGACTGGACTTCCTAACCCTCCCAACCCCGTTTTTTCTACACCCCTGGGGTTCTTTATTGTTTTGACGTACGTAAATGTTTCACCACTTGTACTCGTATAGGACTCGAACGTTGCGACTCTTCTGTAACTGATGTATAGGGATAATAGTAGTGTACGTTCTCTTACTCATTGGGACGGTGATGAAAAGCTTGAAAACATCAACACGTGGTTTAAATCAAATATACTGTTGTTGAGTGTTGACAGGACTCATTACTCATAGAACTCCTGAAGGAACACAATAGGCAGCTCAAACATTTAAATATGAGGTTCGTTTTTAAACTGCGAACCCACTTTTAAGTGAGTGAGAGAGTATTTGAATCCCGGAATCAAAGAATTCTGCCGTATGACACTCAATTTTTGTTTGTTTCTGACGTTTGTCAGTAACAAAGTGATAAATTACTAATCTTCAAACTTGTGGATCATTTTGATGCAACTAATCGATAGTGAAGAGCCTATTTTGGCGAATTACCTCATCTTCCTCATAACAAAATGTCGTCCACATCAAAACGGGCGGTTCAGTATTGACGATCTGCATTAGAATTTTTACTGACAAACTTTACTAAAAGAGAACGAAAAATGACGGTCAAACGACAAACTTTTTTGTTGTTGGCATCCAAACTTCAGAAATGTTTAAATTGATATTGTCCGTCTTGTGTATGGACGATGGTGCTTCAACCGTAAATATATAGTAATGAATAATAATACTGTCAGCTGCATTTTCATTTTATTACTAATTGGCAACTAGTTTCAATGGTCGAAGCCATCATCTTGAGGCCCTTATAATGTTTAAATATTCATGGTGACTATGTTGGAAAATGAGAAAAACTGCATATTGTTGTTTGTCATATAATTTACGTTCATAAGTAAAGATTCTCTTGCTCCACTAGAAATCGAAATGCCCCTCGTGCGCGAAGCCAAATAGTGTGATATTTTGTGTCATAGTAGAACTCCTCTAGGAAGACTCATACTGTTGTTGTTGTTATGGTCTTCAGTCCGGAGACTGGTTTGATGCAGCTCTCCACCCCACTCTATCCTGAGCAAGCCTTTTCATCTCCTCATACGAACGGCAACCCACATCCATTTGAATCTGCTTACTATATGCGTCTCTTGGTCTCCCTCTGCGATTTTTACCCCACACACTCCCCTCCTATGCTAAATTTACAATTCCTCGATGTCTAAGAATATGTACTACCAAACGATCCCTTCTTTTAGTCAGGGTATGCCAAAATTTCCTTTTCTCACCAATTCTGTTCAGTACCTCTTCATTAGTTATGCGATCTACCCACCTAATCTTCAGCATTCTTTTGTAGCACCACATTTCAAAAGCCTCTATCCTCTTCCTGTCCGCACTGCTTATCGTCCATGTTTCACTCCCGTACAAGGCAACACTCCACACAAATGCCTTCAGAAAAGACTTCCTTACCCTTAAATTAATATTCGATGTTAGCAAATTTCTCTTTTTAAAAAATGCTTTTCTTCCCATTGCCATTCTGCATTTTATATCCTCAGTATTGCGACCATCGCATGTTATTTTACTACCCAAGTAACAAAACTCATCTACCACCTTCATTGTTTCGTTACCTAATCTAATTCCTTCAGCATCGCCTGATTTTCTAAGACTGCATTCCATTATTTTTGTTTTGCTCTTGTTAATGTTCATTTTATACGCTCTCTTCAACACACTGTCCATTCCATTCAACTGCTCTTCCAGGTCCTTTGCTGTCTCTGACAGAATTACAATGTCATCAGCAAAACGCAATGTTTTTATTTCTTCCCCCTGAACTTTAATCGCTATTCGAAATTTTTCCTTGCTTTCGTTCACCGCCTGCTCGATATACAAATTGAATAACATAGGAGAAAGGCTACAACCCTGTCTTACTCCCTTCCCAACTGATGCTTCCCTTTCATGCCCTTTGAGTCTAATAACTGCGGTCTGGCTTTTGTACAAGTTGTAAATAACTCTCCTTTTCCTATATTTTACCCCTACTGACTTCAGAATTTGAAAGAGTGTATTCCAGTCAACATTGTGAAAAGCTTTCTCCAAATCTACAAATGCTAAAAATGTAGGTTTGCCTTTCCTTAATCTATCTTCTAAGATAAGACGTAAAGTGAGGATTGCCTCCCGTGTTCCTACGTTCCTCCTGAATCCAAACTGATCTTCCCCGAGGTCAGCTTCTACCAGCTTTTCCATTCTCCTGTACTGTAGATACAATGAATTATCGCAGTTCAGCTGCATTAACAGAATGCTTTATTGTGAATGAAACACACAAGATAACTGAGATATTCTGCAAATTTATTGGTTTTCGAACCAGTTTTCTACTGTTACGCTATCATCAGGTAAACATTACAAAGTTAAGTTTCAAAGATCTTAAGTTGGTGGTATCGCGGCGGAGTGGCCGAGCGCATTGAGATGCTGTGCTCCGAGGCGCGAGGCCGTTCCCCTTCGGAGGTTCGAATCCTCCCTCGGGCATGGATGTTTGTTTTGTCTTCGGTATAAGTCAGTTTATAAGTAGTTTGTAAGTTTAGGGACTGACAACCCCGCAGTTAAATGCCATAAGCTTAACAAACATTTAAACATTTTTTTCTTAAGTTGGTGGATATATAACTTTCAAGGGAGACTAGTGCTTTCGTTCGTAACTAACCTAAGGGAAGTTATTACAATTCGGGTTGTGGTGTAAATTCCTGACACTGATAAAATATGTGTAAATATAATAAATTGCGACATTATCCTAAGATATATAAATTGAAAAAATAGAAATTGGCTGAAAAAATAGACCAAAAATTATCTTAAACAGTTCCAATCTCGGGAAAGATGGAAGCGTTGTGAATATATGTTAATAGTTTTAACTGGTAACATTAAACTTGACAAAAAATTATCTTAACACGTCGAATGTCTGGAACATGGAAGCGTGTGTCAAAGTGGAATGAAAAATTTGTAAATATGTGTTAAAATTTTAACTGGTTAAGCTAAACCATGGTTACTAGTAAAATAACGTATTACAATTTATATGAGGTAAGCAGGCAAATAGTTATGATTATACGAGTATTTTATAATTAGTAAAGTAAGGCATTACAGTTTATGTCAGGTAAGTAGCAAAACGGTTGTGATTACCAATAAATTTGCAGAATATCTCACAGTTACGTTGTGTGTTTCATTCACAATGTAGGCTATAAAATAGTCTATCAAGAACCGACGGAAGATACAGTGAATAAGAATGCTTTATTAGTGCTGTAATTTACAAACGCTGATACTAGTGTATCATGCATACTTTGTATTCACTAATAGAATACGTCAACACTTTTGAGGAAAATTGAACTGAGAGGAAGAGCACCTTTATGTCACGCATTACTTGTAATACGAGGGTTGTACACAAAGTAAGTTCCGTTTCTATTTCTCTCCGCGGCAGCGCTACGATCACAGTTACCAAACCGCGCAGCAGTTACTCTGACTCAAGCAGAAGACATGTACGCCATTTTCAGATCGCTGCTGCCGACGTGTGCTTTGCAGTGCTTCTTTATAATGTCAGCCGTGATTGAAGATGCCGCCGCGTGTGAAATCAGATCTGTGATTCGTTTTCTAAATGCAAAAGCAGTTAACCAAACGAAATTCATCGGCAAATCTGTGAGGTATTCGTACAAAATGCTGCGAGTGATTCAGTGGTTAGAATATGGGTCAGACTGTGCAATGAAGGACGTGATCAAGTGCACGATGAAGAACGAAGTGGACGCCCGTCTGTGGTTACTGATGAACTGGTTCACACAATTGAAGAGAAGATTTAGCACAGCCGTAATAAAGTGCTTCGGCTATGGAACTTCCGCACATCTCACGATCACTAATTCATGAAATTGTTACTGAAAAACTGAAATTTCAGAACCTTTGGTCATGTTGCGTACCCAAAATTCTTAGTCAACAACGCAAAAAACAATGGATGAATAGTGTATTTTAGCTTTTGAGTCGCTACATTGAAGAAAGCGATGGTTTTCTTTCTCGGATAGTCACGGGGGATGAAATTTGGGTATCCTACGACAGCCCTGAAATAAAACAGCAATCAGTGGAATGGAGGCACACTTCATCCCCAGCGAAGATGAAGCCTAAGCAAATTTTGACACCTCGAAAAGTTCAAATGTTTGTTAAGCTTAAGGGACTTAAGTGAGGGGTCATCAGTCCCTAAAGTTCCTTATACTAAAGACAGCACAAAAATCCACGCCAGAGGGGGGATTCGAACCCCCGACGGGGAACGGCCTTGTGCATCGGAGCATAGCGCCTCAATGCGTTCGGCCGCTCCACCGCAGCACCTCGAAAATTCATGTGCACCGTTTATTAGAACAAAAAAGTCACTTTACTGATTTATTTCTTACCACGAGGCCATACAATCAATCCACATAGTTACTGCGAGACCATTAAGAAATTACGCCGTGAAATACAGAACAAGCACCGAGAAAACTGTCATTTTATTTTATTTTATATTTTATTATTATTTTTTTCCACGATAATGCCCGACATCACATGGCGAATGTGAGCAAACAGCTCTTACGGGAATTTCGCTGGAATGTGTTTGATCATCCTCCGTACAGTCCGGACCTCGCTCCTAGCCACTTTCACCTCTTCTTAAACCTAAAATCTGTCCTTGGTGGTCAAAACGTGTACGATGATGACGAGCTGAAAGAACATGTTAGCACATCGTTGAATACATAGGCGGCAACCTTGTATTAAGAAGGCATACAAAAACTTGTGCCACGCAATGACAAGTGCCTATAAAATTTCGGAAGTAGAAAAGTAGTTTAACAGTTGTAGATTTTTGTGCAGTAAATAAGTCTTTTTCTGTATCGTTCGTTTTATATAACCAAACGAAACTTACTTCTTGTAAATACCCAGTATTTGATTTTCCTTGTCCTTAGCAATGTTTCTTCTTTTAAAATGATACAACGACAGTTAAAGTTGCTAAAAACGTCCATTTATTTAAACTAGTATTGATTGTGGTCTAAATTCGACCAGTTTTGTTTGAAAAGTCATGAATATGAAAAAAAATATAATTGGAATTTATGTAGCACTGCAAATTTATAGGTTTTATGTGAATGCTATGAGAATAGGTGAGAGAAAGGGCAGAAATGAAACAACAGAGAATGAAAGACACAAATAAGGGAATTAATTGCTTTATTTCTCAAGTTAGCATTACAAAACTTCAATGAAAACAATATTTTTCGTAAAAATCCTTTCATCATACGCTAAATGTCCTTATTCTCTATGTTCACAAATATAAAATTTCAAACCATCAAAGGATCGAACTCTACATGCTACAACATATAGATGGCCATGCGTGAAAACTGGTTTTCTAAATAGAATCTCAACTTTTTCAAATGTTTGTCCTTGTTAAATTACTGAGTTCATAAACTGAATTGTTTGATTATATTTAAAATTTAAAAGTTAAGAATTGAACATTGCGAAGAATTAAAAAAAAAAAAAAAAAAAAAAACAACAACAACAAAAAAACGAGTGCAGTGAAAATCGAACTTTACGACTGGAATTCCAAGCGCTACCTGACTGAGCTAATTTTACTTATACCAACATGCCACCCACAGCGGAATATAATATAATGGCAAAATAATGGAGACTTGGGAGTATCATCCTACAATTTCATTCTCTTTTTACCACTCTTAACGGCTAACTGCATACAATTTTTTTATTCGCAACATCTATGACAAACCACCTTTCAAATTATAAACGTTTCATAGGCCTTCTTGTATGATTAATATTAAAATTCTGTATCCTTTGTTTCATGTTAGCGTATTTATATAATGACTAGTAAAAGCCCGGATGTCAACAGAATTATCTGCTGTTCTAGATATTATGAATTGTTATCAAGAAAATCTGTGCAAAAGTGTCTGCTAATTCAAACTGAATTACCCAGGGCAGGCGGCGAGGGAGACCCTTTGGTTACTGATCTTCATCCAGATTCTGCTCAATTTTACATTTTATTCGGTTATAAATTATTTTTGTTAGTATTTCATAGTACTTTAAAAAAATAGTGGAAATTTTAGCGATTATGAGAGTAGGGGCATTTTTGATAGTGGTTTTCTGGAGGTTTTTGCGCTTCAAAATGATGAAAAGCTCACTTTAACTGTTGGCAACACTGTAGACTTGCGTGTAATAGTTCGCGGTCGGGAGCGCTCACTTTAGTTCGCGGCTCTGCCGCGAACTAGTTCGTTCTTTTAGTTCGTCCGCTCCCAGTGACGGCTGAGCGGCGTGGTCTGCGCATGCAGGTGGAGGGAGAAGTTCCCCCACCTAGCTGCTTCATGCGCTTGCTGCTTGAGCCGCTAACGATTTCACACAAACCAAAAGAAACAGTTTGTAGATAATTTCTCGCGTTTAAGTTTAGAGTTCTTTCTATATCTTTGGATTATGGAATTTATTAGTCAGATATTGCAGAGTGCAGAATATTACAAAACCGAAATTTTGTAGCACTGAAGTATGTAATCTAGCAGACAGACGCTCACCTCGAAATGACTGATGAGCAGAAGGCAAACAAGTGATTTGTAATTCTGCTACGCGCCCTCTCGCTATTGCCCGTCGCTCTTCGGAAAAGAATCCAACGAACTAAGAAGCGAGATACGTTTGGCATAGTAGTTCGCGACCGGTAACGCATGTTTTAGTTCGCGACTGATTGCACATATTTTAGTTCGCGACCGGTAGCTCTCCTTTTAGTTCCCGACCGATCACGCATATTTTAGTTCGCGACCGGTAGCTCTCCTTTTAGTTCGCAGCTCGGCCGCGAAGTAGGTAGCTCTTTCTACTTCGTCCGCTCTTTTTGGCTTTTGCTATCGCTACTAAAAGAACTCTTTCTTTTGTTATGACAGCTTTTCTATATAATCGTCACTGTTGGCCAAGCGTGTGCTATTACCCGTATTTTTGGGCAATTAGACATCAATTACTTAAGCAAATAAACCAGTTATTTACACGAATGGGTGATACAATGGTATTCAACTACTTTGCGTACAGAGTAGTCGTAGTATTTTATTTTTTAAATGGATTTGTTTATTTATTTAATAGATCATTGAAGGAACATTACCTAGAAAATATGCTAAATTTTCATGAATAAAAATGCAGCCGCGGTGGAGTAGCCGAGCGGTCTAAAGCACCTCGCTGCGGAGCGCGCGGTTTCTTGCCGTGGGGGTTCGAATCCTCCCTGGGGCATGGGTGTGTGTTGTCCGTAGGTTAGTTTACCTAGGTTTAAGTAGTTTCTAAGCTACGAGACTGATGACCACGCAGTTTGGTCCGATAGATTTACACACACACACACACACACACACACACACATACACACACACACACAAAATAAATAAATAAAATAAAATAAAAATAAAAAAAGGATAAAAAATAAATAAAAATAAAAATGCACTTTTATAAATGAGTTTTTAGACACTGCTGAATACCTTAGAAAAGAAAATTTGTGGCAGTGAGCTATGAAACTACAGCTGAGCTGCGTCTCAGCTCGAAATGACGGTGACTGGCAGAAGGGAATCGCGCGATTCTGCGCGCTCTCGCGTCCTCTCGCTGTTCCCCGCCAGTCTTCGGAAAAGGAGTGGACGAACTAAGAGGAGAGGGATCTGCGAACTAGTTGGCGTAGTTCGCCTGTGGGAGCGCTCTTCCGAACTAGTTCGTTCGCGAACTACACAAGACTAAAACACTGATTACAAGTAGTACATACTTCGTTGTCGCGGTCCACAGGTTTCTTGATAGAACTCAGCCTCACGTTAGTATTTCGTTTTTTGGTTTCACTCTGTGCCGCAAACGTAGCGTTTGAAGAAGCAGGCGACCTTTTTTTTCCTTGCAGACGTTGCCGGTGCCAAACTGAGGAGGCTTCTCAGTGTCAGACGCATGGAGCGCGTCACTCATC
This sequence comes from Locusta migratoria, assembly GCA_026315105.1. Classification (NCBI taxonomy): domain Eukaryota; kingdom Metazoa; phylum Arthropoda; class Insecta; order Orthoptera; family Acrididae; genus Locusta; species Locusta migratoria. Next base: position 6,467,473 of record CM048754.1, read on the forward strand.
ACTTTGTGAGGAGGCGGTCCCCGCGACTGACATAAGCAGGAAAGCGAGTACACGAGGCCAGCCACGCTGACTGGCACCATTCATCGAGACCGCCTCATTCACACGGGACGTCCAGTTTCCCAAGCGCCGTGTGATCCAAACCAAAGGGACGAAGCCAAGAGCTTCGGGAACTGACACTTTTGAGAAAAATACGTTACGTTTGACAAAAGTGTAAACTTGGTGTGTGCCCTGAGTGCCTGAAACAATTTCATTGTACGACAAATACAAAATAGTGTACACTCTTCAAGTATTCTTTGATATTATTGATAGAGGTTCCATGTAAAATGTAGTAGTTTTCGTACTCACTATCCCCATTTGAGGACACCTTCCTATTCGTCTGTGAATTTTTTTTATTTTTTTTTATTTATTTATTTTTTTTTTAGATAAATTGTGATGAATTCTGCACAAGATAGCTCTTAAGTTACAAAATAATGTATCAGAAATTTTGTTCATTGTCGGGTTGATATTTCGTGCATGAGAGGGTTAATTCTTTCCATATTCACAGAATATATGACTTCAACTGCGAATGGGCAAAGCTGAAAATGTGTACCTAGCTTGGATTCGAACCCGGATCACCTGCTTTCTAAAGCGGTTGCGCTGACCCCTACACCACTGGGGACACAGTGATCAGCGCACCTGCAAGGACTAACTAAGCACACCTCCCGTCAGACACAAATTTCCAGCTTTACCCTGCCCACAGTACTCAAACTCTTAGTCACTGAGTACTAATTCCCGTAAGAGTAAGGACTCCAAACTTGCCCACCCCTTCCCACTAACGAAAGGAACATTGCCTGTCACTGGCATATTATATATATACGTGTGGTGTCTATTTCGAAAGAACAGACGTCACTTCATATCCTGCAGGGAGTTTTTTTTTTTTTTTTTTTTTTTTTTTTTTTTTTTTTTTTTTAATGTTCAAATGTTTGTATAGTCTATGGGACTTAACTACGGGGTCATCAGCGCCAAAATTACAAACTACTTATGAACTAACTAAGACTAATGACGGCACAAATATCCATGCCCGAGGGGGGATTCGAACCCCCGACCGTAGTGGCCGTGCAGACCGTGACTGGAGCGCCTCAGTCCCCTCGGCCACCGCGGCCGGCGTTCTTTTTTTTTCATATTCGCAGAATATATGACTGTGGGCAGGATAAAGCTGCAAATTTGTGTCTGACGGGAGGCGTGCTTAGGTAGTCCTTGCAGGTGCGGTGATCACTGTGTCCCCAGTGGTGTAGGGGTCAGCGCAACGCCGGCCGCGGTGGCCGAGGCGACTGAGGCGCTCCAGTCACGGTCTGCACGGCCACTACTGTCGAGGGTTCGAATTCCCCCTCGTGCATAGATATTTGTGCCGTCTTTAGTATAAGGTAGTTTATAAGTAGTTTGTAAGTTTAGGGACTGATGACCCCGTAGTTACGTCCCATAAGTTGTACAAACATTTGAAACATTTGGTCAGCGCAACTGCCTAGAAACCAGGAGACCCGGGTTCGAATACCGGCTGGGTACACATTTTTCAGCTTTGCCCATTCGCATTTGAATTCATATATTCTGTGAATATGAAAGCATGTCATATTTATCGGAGAATAAATAAGATTGTCTCGTATAATGTACAAAATTATAAGTGCAGTATCCAGCAAGCACAGGTGCTCGTTGGCATTAGGAAGGAAGTGAGATTATAGAATGAAACTTTCAATCTGCAGCGGAGTGTGCGCTGATACGAAACTTCCTGGCAGATAAAAATTGTGTGCCGGAACCGGGACTCGAACCTGGGACCTTTGCCTTTCGCGGGCAAGCGCACTACTGACTGTGCTATCCCGACACGACTCACGATGCCGCCTCACAAGTTTACTTCCGCCTGTACCTCGCCTCCTACTTTCCAAACTTCACAGAAGCTCTCCTGCGAAACACGCAAGACTAGCACTCCTGGAAGAAAGGATATGGTGGAGACATGGCTAAGCCACAGCCTAAGGGATGTTTCCGGCACACAATTTTAATCTGCCAGGAAGTTTCAAGATTATAGAGTTTAACGCCCCGTCGACAGCGTGGTCATTAGCTTACGCTCGGATTGTTTGGGTAAGGATGGGTAAGGAAATCGAACGTGCCCATTGAAAGAAACCATCCCTGCATTTCCCTGGAAATCACGCTCGCTGGTAGTATCCTAACAAAGAAAGACAGTAATCCCCACAGACGTTTAATGAACAAAGTAAGACCAATTGTGTGATTGGATTGAGGAGTTCCTAGATAACAAAATGCAGCATGTCATTCTCAATGGAGAGAAGTCTTCCGAAGTAAGAGTGATGTCAGGTGTGACACAGGGGAGTGTCGTGGGTCCGTCGCTGTTCACGATATATATAAATGACCTTGCGGATAACATAGGAAGTTCAGTGAGGATTTTTACGGATGATTCCGTAGTATATAGAGAGATTTATAAACGATTTAGGAGACAATCTGAATAGCTCCCTTAGACTGTTCGCGGATGATGCTGTCGTTTATCGGTTAGTGAAGTCAACAGAGGATCAAAAGCAACTGCAAAGCGATTTAGACAAAAATTCTGCGTGGTGCGAAAATTGACAATAGACACTAAATAAAGAAAAGTGTGAACTAATACACATGACCACTAAAAGAAATCCACTGAAATTCAATTACGCGATAAATCAGTCAAACCTTAAGGTAGTAGATTCTACCAAATACTTAGGAGTTACAATTACGAACAACTTTGATTGGAGAGAACACACAGAAAATATTGTGGGGAAGGCGAACCAAGGGTTACGTTTCATTGGCAGAACGCTTCGAAGTTGCACCACTGCCTACATCACACTTGTGCGTCCTCTCCTGGAGTACTGTTGCCCAGTGTGGGATCCTCACCAGGTGGGACTGACGGAAGACATTGAGAAGGTTCAGAGAAGGGCAGCTCGTTTTGTTTTATCACGTTACGGGAGGAAAGCGTCACGGAAATGTTGCACGAATTGGGGTGGAAATCATTAAAAGAACGACGTTATTCATTGCGACGTGATCTGTTTGCGAAGTTTCAATCACCGACTTTTACTTCTGAATGTGAAAATATTTTGCTAGCACCCACGTACCTAGGGAGGCATGACCATTCCAATAAAGTAAGAGAAATCAGTTCGAAAACGGAACGATTTAGGTGTTCTTTCTTCCCGCGCGCTATTAGAGAATGGAACGGTAGAGAAAAGTTATGAAAATGGTTAATGATCCCTCTGCCAGGCACTTGAATGTGATTTGCAGAGTATCTATGTACATGTGGATGTAGGTGATTGTAACAATGGAGGATTGTATTGAAATGCAGGAGGATCTGCATCGAATTGCTCATGGCGCAGGGAATGGCAATTGAATCTGAATGTAAACAAGTGTAATGTGCTGCGAATACATAGAAATAAAGATCCTGTATCATGTAGCTACACTATAGCAGGTCAGCAACTTGAAGTAGTTAATTCCATAAATTATCTGGGAGTAGGCATTAGGGGTGATTTAAAATGGAACGACCATATAAAATCAATCGTCGGTAAAGCAGATGTCAGACTTAGATTCATTGGAAGAATACTAAGGAAATGTAGTCCGAAAACAAAGTAAATTACAGTACACATGGTCGCCCACAGCTTGGAAGAAAGGATACGAGCTTATGGAATAGGTTCACAGATTTGTGACTGGCTGGAAGACTTCCTAAGTAATAGAACGCAATACGTTGTTCTGGACGGCGAGTGTTCATCAAAGACGAGTGTATCGTCAGGCGTGCCCCAGGGGAGTGTGATAGGACCGCTATAATTTTCTATCTATATAAAGGATCTGATGGACAGAGTAAGTTGTAATTTGCGGCTGTTTGCTGATGATGCTGTGGTGTATGGGAGGGTGTCGTCTGTAACTGACTGTAATAGCATACAGGATGACTTAGACAAAATTTCTAGTTGGGCGAGGAATGGCAGCTAGCTCTCAATGTAGAAAAATGTAAGGTGATGCGCATGAGTAGAAAAAGCAATCTCATAATGTTCGAATACAGCATTAGTAGTGAGCTTCTTGATGCTGTCGCGTCGTTCAAATATCTGGGCGTAACATTACAGAGCGATATGAAATGGAACGAGCATGTAAGGATAGTTGTGAGTAAGGCGGACAGCCGACTTCGGTTTTTTGGGAGAATTTTGGGAAGATGTACTTCACCTGTATAGGAGACCGCGTATAAAACGCTTGTACGACCACGTCTTGAGTATTTCTCAAGTGTTTGGGACCCGCAGCAGATCAGTTTAAAGGAAGACATAGAGGCGGTTCAAAGGCGAGCAGCTAGATTTGTTACCGGTAGGTTCAACCAATGCGCGAGTGTCACGGAAATGCTCCGGCAACTCAATTGGGGGATCACTGGAAGATAGACGACGTTCTTTTCGTGAATTTCTGTTAAGTAAATTTAGAGGGCCGGAATTTGAAGCTGAGTGTAGTACGATCTTGCTGCCGGCTACTTACATTTCGCGTGGTGATCACAAAGAGAAGATAAGAGAAATTAGGGCTCGTACGGAGGCATATAGGCATTCTTTTTTTTTTCCTCTTTCAATTTGGGAGTGGAATAGGAAAGGAAATGCCTAGTAGTGGTACAGTGTACCCTCCGCCACGCACCTTACGGTGAATTGCGGAGTATGTATGTAGATGTAGATATGGTGGAGACATGGCGTAGCCACAGCCTAAGGGTGGCTTGCAAGGTTCGGAGGAGAACCTTCTGTGAAGTTTGGAAAGTAGGAGGCGAGGTACTGGCGGAATTGAAGTTGTGTGGCAGCACTGTTAGTCGTGTCGGGATAGCTCAGTGGTAGAGCGCTTGCCCGCGAAAGGCAAAGGTCCCAGGTTCGAGTCCCGGTTCTGGCACACAATTTTAACTGCCAGGAAATTTCAGAATTAATGATAGTTCCCGTAATTGAATAGTTTCTCCCATCTCTAATGCAGTCACGCTTATGTCGTCACATATAGTCACTATTTCTGAACTTAGCCATCATAGCTAGAATTAATTATAGAATGAAACTTTCACTCGGCAGCGGAGTGTGCGCTGATATGAAACTTCCTGGCAGATTAAAATTGGGTGCCGCAACCGGGACTCGAAACTGGGACCTTTGCCTTTCGCGGGCAAGCGCACTACCGACTGTGCTATCCCGTGCTATCAGTGCAGCAGCAGAGGCTGTGGCTAAGCCATGTCTCCACCATATCGTTTCTTCCAGGAGCGCGGCTGAGCAAGCACAACAACAGTGAGATTCCCAGGTTCGAGTCCCGGTTCCGGCACACAATTGTAATCTGAAAGGAAGTTTCAACGATTAACGGATTAACGGTCCACTTTGACGAACGCACCATTTTGTCTCGACTCGAGTACGAACATGTTTCGGGAACGTGGCTGAGCAAGCACGACAGTGAGATTCCCAGTCGTGCAGTCGTCATCCGCTGCTGATTGCGTTCCTCACGCACCGCACACATTACGCACGCGTCACGTATCGGGGAGATATCGCAGCGACGCAAAACGCAGTCCGTGCCGAATCGACGTCTGAGCGAGCGCCGATACCGCACAAAGCCTCCCACACAATAGGCGGGGCGTCATGGCACGGCCCTCCAGGGCTGCCAACAGCCACCTGACTCATCTAATGATGCGAGCGAGCTGCGTCTGGCTAGCTTCACCACACCTCCCCAGACCACATCTCAGGGAGCAGACGCCGGTTCAATGATAGACTGACGTTGTGCTATGGCCTGGTACGACTCAAAATTAGTCTTGTATAGTTCGCAAACGAACTAGTTCGGAAGAGCGCTCCCACAGGCGAACTACGCGAACTAGTTCGCAAATTCCTCACCACTTAGTTCGTCTGCTCCTTTCCCGAAAACTGACGGGGAACAGCGAGAGGACGCAAGAGCGCGCAGAATCGCGTGATTCCCTTCTGCCAGTTACATTCATTTCGAGCTGAGATGTTCAAATGTTTGTACAGCCTATGAGACTTAACTACGGGCCCATCAGTCCCTAAACTTACAAACTACTTATGAACAAACTAATATTAAGGACGGCACAGATATCCATGCCCGAGGGGGGGGGAGGACTCGAAACCCCGACCGTAGTGGCCGTGCAGACTTTTGACTTGTGCCGCAGAACGCTCGGCCACCGCGGCAGGCGAGCTGAGATGCAGCTCAGCCGTAGTTTCATAGTTCACTGCCACAAGAAATCTATTTTAAAAAGAAAGTACTGTATGCAAAGTAGTTAAATATCATTGTATCACCCGTTCGTGTAAATAACTGGTTTATTTGCCTAAGTATTTGATGTCAAATTGCCCAATATATGGGTAATAGCACACGCTTTCGCAACACTGATTCATTATATAAAAAAGCCATCATAAAAAAGAGAGCTCTTTTAATAGCTGTAGCAAAAGCTAAAAAGAGCGGACGAACTAGGAGCAGCGCACGAACTAGGAGCAGCGCACGAACTAGGAGCAGCGCACGAACTAGGAGCAGCGGACGATTGTGCCAAACGTATCTCGCTTCTTAGTTCGTTGGATTCTTTTCTGAAGACCGACGGGCAACAGCGAGAAGGCGCGTAGCAGAATTAAAAATCACGTGTTTGCCATCAGCTGATGAGTCATTATGAGGTGAGCGTCTGCCTGGTAGATTACATAGTTCAGTGCTTCAAAATTTTTGTTTTAATGTGTTCTACGCTGCAATATCTGACTAATAAATTCCATAATGCCAAGATATAGAGATAACTCTAAACTTAAACGCGAGAAATTATCCACAAACTGTGTCTTTTGGTTAGCGTGATATCGTTAGTGGCTCAAGCAGCAAGCGCATGAAGCAGCTAGGTGGGGGAACTTCTCCCTCCACCTGCACGCGCAGACCACGCCGCTCAGCCGTCACTGGGAGCGGACGAACGAAAAGAGCGAACTAGTTCGCGGCAGAGCCTCGAACTAAAGTGAGCACTCCCGATCGCGAACTATTATGCGCAAGTCTACTCAAAATAGTTTCGATGTTCGACGAGCACTGTCGTTTCCAACCTGGTCTTCTTCTTCAGCACTAATGCCTTAGGCAATATATCTGATCGGCCTTCATATACACGTACACTGTTGCTTCTATCTAACGAACCTGGCACGGACCCCATACTGATTGAGATGCGGCGGAGTGGCCGAGAGCTTTGAGGCTCTATGCTCCGATGCGCGAGACCGTTCTCTGTCGGGGATTCCAATCCCCCCTCTCGCATGGATGTTTGTGCCGTCTTTAATATAAGTTACTTCATAAGTAGTTTGTAAGTTTAGGGACTGATGACCCCGCAGTTAAGTCCCTTAGGCATGACAGACATTTGAACATACTGATGAACAATACTCAAGTGCTGGCCGAATGAGAGTCTTGTAACCTATTTACACTGCCCGGAATGGCCGCGTGGTTTAAAACGTCATGCTACGAATTAGGAGGCCAGTACCGTCAGAGGTTACAGTCCTCCATTCTCCATAGGGTATGGAGGTGTATGTTACTATAAGTAGTTTGTAAGTTTCCGGAGTGATGAGCATAGCAGTTTGGTCCGATACATTTCCTAACATTTGAACATTTTTTTAGCCTACGTCCTTTTTTGACGGTCCACACTTCTTGAGGATTCTTCCGATGTTCATTGTTTTTCTTGTAGTCTTCAGTCCGCAGACTAGTTCGATGCAGCTCTCCACGCTACCCTGTCCTGTGCAAGTCTCTTGATCTGAGAATACGTACGGCAACCTACATCCTTTTGAATCTGCTTACTATATTCGTCCCTCGGTCTCCCTCTACGATTTTTACCCCCCCCCCCCCCCCCAACACTTACTTATAATGGTAATTCGACAATTCCTTGATGTCTCAGAATGTGTCCCACAAACCTATCACTTCTCTTAGTCAGGATATGCCAGAAACTCCCTTTCTCCCCAATTCTGTTGAGCACCTCCTCATTATTCACGTGATCTACCCATCTAATCTTCATCATTCCTCTGTAGCACCACATTTCGAAACCTTCTATCATCTTTTTGTCTGAACTCCTTATCGTCCACGTTTCACCCACATACAATGCCACACTCCAGACAATGCTTTCAGAAAGGACTTCCGAACAATTAAATGAATATTGGATTTCAAGAAATATCGCTTCTTCAGAAACGCCTTTCTTCCCACATCCATTCAGCACTTTATATCTTTTTTTATTTCGGACATCAGAAGTTATCATGCTTCCCAAATAACAAAACTTATCTACTACTTTTTTTGCCTCATTACCTAATCTAAATTCCTTCGGCATCGCCCGACTTTCTTACACTACCTTTGTTGTATTCTTGTTAATGTTCATTGCATAACCTCCTTTCAACGCAATGTCTATTCCATTCAGTTGCTATTCCATGTCCTTTACCGTCTCTGACAGAATCACATTGTGATCGGCAAACAATTTTTTTCCTTTTCATTTCTTCTCTCTGGACTTTAATTCCTTCTCCAAATTTCTCCTGGCATTCCTTCGCATCTTGTTAGGTATCTCCTGTGTTATCCAAGGATTTCTTTAGACCTTGTCCTTCTGCCTATATGATCCTCTGCGGCCTTCACTATCTGTTCTTCTGCTGTGTTACTTTCCCCTGTTTCAACCAATCATTACCTTATGCTCCTTCTGAAAATCTCAACCACCTCTGCTTACTTCATTTTGTCCAGATTCCATCTCCTTAATATTCTACCTTTTTGCAGTGTCTTTAGTTTTAATTTCAGTTCATAACCTATAAGTTATGGCCTGAGTCTTACAGTTTAAAACCAGGTTTCTAAACCTTTGCCTTATCCCAGTGTCTCCTGGTCCCTTCTACGTATATTACCTTCTTTCATAATGAGTAATACACGTGTCTGTGATACTTAAATTAGGCTCTCCAAAATTCTACCAGGAGATCTCCTTTTTCATTCCTTTTCTCCAGACCATATTAACCTACTACATTCCCTTCCCTTCCCTACTGCCGAGTTCCAGTGCCCCACCAGAATTAAGTTTTCTTTATTTTCTCATACATTTCTTCGATTTCCTCATCATTGGCAGAGCCAGTTAGAATATAAACTTATACTACTGTGGTCGGTGTTGGCTTCGTTTCTATATTTCCTACATTAACGCGCTCACTATGCTGTTCATAGTATCTTCCCCGCATTCATATTTCCTTATTCGTTATCAGACCTAATCCTCCGTTACCACCATTTAATTTTGTATTTATAACCCTGTACTCACCTGAGCAAAAATCCAGTTCATCCTGCCACCGAACTTCACTAATCGCTACCATAACTAACTTTACAAATTTCTCTTTAGAAATTTTATAACCCCTCCCCGATTGAGGCAGTTCGCAGTAACTGCATAGCAAAGCCTCATTGGCTGACGTTACAAGACCAGCTAAGTCAATCATCCAGATTGTTGCTCCTGCAATTACTTCAGGAACCACACGTTTTTCTGGCCTCTCCACAGATACCCCTCCACTGTGATTGCACCTATGGTACCTATTTGTATCGTTGAGGCAAGGAAGCCACTCCACCTCGGCAATGTTCATGGTTTATGAGGGTGGGCCTGGTATGAGGTAACGATGAGCACTGTCATTTTCATTCTGGTCTTCTTCTTTAGCACTTAACGGGTGAGGCAACGTGTCTGTTCCGGCTCCACATACGCATACACTGCACCTTCTATAAACCCAACCTGACACGGACGCCACAATAATGAGCAATATCAAGCGCCGACCGAGAATGACTTCGGCGCGCAGAATGACCGCGCGGTTGAAGGCGTCATGCTACGGACTGGGCGGCGGTTCCCGACGGAGGTTCGAGTCCTCCCTCGCTCATGTGTGTGTGTGTGTGTGTGTGTGTGTGTGTGTTGGTGTACATTAGCTAAAGTATTTTCTAAATCTAGGGTCTGATAACCATACTAGTTTTTTCCAATGCTGTCGTTGTGGTCTTCATTCTGAAGACTGGTTTGATGCAGCTCTCCACCCTACTTTATCCTGAGCACGCCTCTTCAAGAACGGCAACCTACATCAATTTGAATTTGTTTACTATAGTCATCTCTTGCTCTGCCTCTGCGATTTTTACATCACACACTTCCTTCCAACGCTAAATTCACAAATCCTTGATGAGTCCTTCAATCGATCCTTTCTTTTAGTCAATGTGTGCCAGAAATTCCTTTTCTCCCCAATTCTGTTCAGTACCTCCTCATTAGTTACGCGAACCACCCACTTAATCTTCAGCATTCTTCTGTAGCGCCACATTTCATAAGCCTCAATCCTCTTCCTGTCCGCACTGTTTATTGTCCATGTTTCACTCCCATACAAGGCAACACTCCATACAAATGCCTTCAGAAAGAACTTCCTCATGCTTAAATTAATATTTCTCTTTTTGAAAAATGCTTTTCTTACATTGCCGTTCTGCATTTTATATCCTCTGGACTGGGACCATCATATTTTACTAACAAAGTAACAAAACTCATCTACCTCCTTTATTGATTCGTTACCTAAGCTAATTCCTTCAGCATCACCTGATTTTTTAAGATTGCATTCCATTAACCTAGTTTTGCTCTTGTTAATGTTCATCTTATATGCACCTTTTAGCACACTGTCCATTCCATTGCTGAATGTACAAATGGAATATCATTGGGGAAAGGCTACAAACTTGTCTTACACCCTTCCCAAACACTGCATCCCTTTCATGCCCTTTCCTTTATAGCTTGCTCAATGTACAAGTTGAATAACATTGGGGAAAGGCTACAACCTTGTCTTAAACCCTTCCCAACTTCTGCATCCCTTTCATGCCCTTCAACTCTGATAGTGCAATAGGTTTACAAACATTTGAACGTTTTTGTAGCCTACTTTCTCTCTTGACAGACTACACTTTCTGAGGATACTTTCACTGAATCTCAGTCTGCCGTGCTCCGTCCCCATTCTTAATCTGAAATCGTCGTACATATCAATTCGACCCTTATGTCTCCTCCCAGGCATTTCAAAGATCTAACTGCTGCCAGCTAATGTGCTACTATTGCGTAGTTATGTAATAAAGAATCTTTCTTTAAAAGTAAATGCAGCACTTTGCTTTCGTTTACACTAAGGTTCAACTGCTATTTCACGCAAATCCTCCTGCATTTCCGTTCCTTTTTCCAGCTTCATCCACAGAGTACGCGAAGGAACTTGCCTCCCTTCTTGCAGTGATGTACCGTAGCTCTCTAGAAGGGCGTAGCGTTCCGAAGAATTGGAAAGTGGCGCAGTTCATCCCCGTTTTTAACAAGGAACGTCGAAGAGATGTGCGGAACTATAGGCCTATATCTCTGACGTCGGTCAGTTGTAGAATTTTGGAACATGTATTATGTTCGAGTATAACTACATTTCTGGTTCAAAATGTTCAAATGTTTGTACAACTTATGGGACTTAACTACGGGGTCATCAGTCCCTAAGCTTACAAACTACTATTGAACTACCTAAGACTAAAGACGGCACAAATATCCATGCCCGAGGGGGGATTCGAACCCCCGACCGTAGTGGCCGTGCTGACCGTGACTGGAGCGCCTCAGTCACCTCGGCCACCGCGGCCGGCTACATTTCTGGAGCCGACCGCGGTGGCCGAGGGGACTGAGGCGCTTCAGTCACGGTCTGCACGGCCACTACGGTCGGGGGTTCGAATCCCCCTCGGGCATGAATATTTGTGCCTTCCTAGTTCGTAAGTAGTTCATAAGTAGTTTGTAAGTTTAGGGACTGATGACCCAGTAGTTAAGACTAGTAACTGCTCTGTAGGAATCAGTATGGGTTTCGAAAAAGGCGATCGTGTGAAACCCAGCTCGCGCTATTCGTCCACGGTTCTTCAGATAGATGCTGTGTTTCGTGACTTCTTCAAGGCGTTTGATACAGTTCCCCACAGACGTTTAATGAACAAAGTGTGATTGGATTGAGGAGTTCCTAGATAACAGAATGTAGCATGTCATTCTCAATGGAGAGATGTCTTCCGAAGTAGGAGTTATGTCAGGTGTGCCACAGGGGAGTGTCGTGGGTCCGTTGCTGTTCACGAAATATATAAATGACCTTGCGGATAACATAGGAAGTTCACTGAGGCTTTTTGAGGATGATGCTGTAGTATGTAGAGAGGTTGTAACAATGGAAAATTGTATTGAGATGCAGGAGGATCTGCATCGAATTGACGCATGGTGCAGGGAATGGCAATTGAATCTCAATGTAGACAAGTGTAATGTACTGCGAATACAGAGAAAGACAGATCCTGTAATATTTAGCTACACTATAGCAGGTCAGCAACTGGAATTACTTAATGCCATAAATTATCTGGGAGTAGACATTAGAAGGAATTTAAAATGCAACGACCATATAAAATTAATAGTCGGTAAAGCAGATGCCAGACTAAAATTCATTGGGAGAAATCTAAGGAAATGCAGTCCGAAAAACAAAGGAAGTAGGTTACAGTACACTTGTTCGCCCACAGCTAGAATAATGCTCACCGGTGTGGGATCCGTACCAGGTGGGGTTGATAGAGAAAGTAGAAAGGATCGAACGGAGAGCAGCTCGGTACGACCTTTTGGCGAAGTTTCTAGTACATTTACCGAGGAGTCTAGCATTATATCTCGCGAAGAAATCATGAAGATAAAATCAGAGAGATCAGAGCCCACACAGAGGTATACCGACAATCTATCTTTCCGCGAACTATACGTGACTGGATTAGGAGAGAGAACCGATAGTGATACTCAAGGTACCTTCCGCCACACACCGTCGGGTGGCTTGCGGAGTATGGATGTAGATGTAGCCTCTCGAAGTTATCTAAAAGGTAAAGCAGTCAACAATCCGAAGATTGGTTTGAACACCACAGTGCTTTACTAGGCACGGTCCTGTTTGGAGGTGGTATGCCGTTGCCTTCCTCCGACCTTCGAACTGACTTACCCAGCCAGTTACAGGGGTACCTACAGTTTAATGCGGGTTCCGAACCACGGTGCTACTCGGTATTTTTCACGAGCAATAGTGCCAGAGGTGAAAGAAGTGGAAAGTGACAGATAAAAATCCTAGAAACTAGCGGGAATCGAACCCGCGACCTTCGGATTTGTAGTCTGGCACTCTACCACTGTGCAACCGAGGAGCACACCGAGGTTATCTATGACGTCATTGAAAAGGACTCATTTGGAGCACGCGAGAACTCACATTCACGACTGTTCTCTCCGTTGAGAAGGGCCGCGCAGAAATGGCCGTGAGATTTAAGGCGTCTTGCACTGGAGTGCGTAGTTCGTCGGATGCACGAATGTATAATTAGTTTAAGTACTTTGTAGGTCTAGGGCCCGATGACCACTGCATGTCGCAGAACGCGCTATGGCTCGCTTTCGTCGCTGACGCAAGACGTCTCCTAGACGGGGGAACTCTACCACGGGCTGGCCGGAGAGAAAAGTAAGCTACAGCGACTGCGACGGCGCTAGGCGGCGCGGCCTTGATGGATGGCTCCTTCTCGTCAGCGCGGCCGGCCTGGGGTGGAGTTTTTCGGCCGCGATTTCGCCGATGTGCGAGCACACGCATGTGCGTGCGTGCGTGGACGGTGGGGGCGCTGGAAGATGAATGGAAGCGCGAATAAAACTCGATCGACAGCGGCGCGAGAGATCGACGGCTGGCGCTTTGCCTCGATACCGCTAATGACGGCGTGGGTCGGCGGCCAGCGAGATAGGCGGGAGGCCAGCCCCACGCTAGAGGCGTCGGGCGCGCTGAACACACTCGGCCCGAATTTCATTATCGCCGCCGACCGCGAGGGGTGAGGGGTGAGGGGCGAGGCCTACCCCCGCGTGCGGGACCGCGGGGGTGGATTTCTGACCCCCCACCCCCAACCCCCTGTGTGCGTGTTAGGGCCCGGCGCATACGACAGTCCAAAAGCCCGCCAATGCTCGGAATGAGACGTTACACACCTCTGCCCGCCGCGGTTGCAAACCACTGTCTGCTTTCTCTCCCAGCTCGCCCGGATGCTACATTCAGCGGTGGAATCCGAAAAGCCGGCCGCGGTGGCTAGAAGACTGAGGCGCTCCAGTCATGGTCTGCACGGCCACTACGGTCGGGGGTTCGAATCCACCCTCGGGCATGGATATTTGTGCCGTCCTAGTTCGTAAGTAGTTCATAAGTAGTTTGTAAGTTTAGGGACTGATGACCCCGTAGTTAAGTCCCATAAGCTTTACAAACATTTGAACATTTTTTTTAATCCGGAAAAAAAAAAAGAAAAAAAAAATACTGATTTCGACGCGCGGAGAAGAATTTTAGTCCGAAGCGTTGGTCTACTTCTACATTAGTCCAGTACGGTTAAACCTAAAAATTAGATAAATCGGAAATAAAACTTTTATCCATTGTGTTGGAACCTGCGACTGTTTCTTGAATAGGTTTCAGAAGTTACTGCAACCAGTCGTCTTTTGTTTCTTCTTAATGAAGATTTATTTAAACCATTACCGGTTTCAAACTGCCTAGCAGCTCAACTTCAGATGGTATACATTTATTTCGAATCACATTTGTATCTGTGGCAGGGCAGAAAACGAGAGAAAAAAAAAGTAAACACTAATTTTGGAAGGCTATACTGAATAATTACAATGTAAGTCTGTCTTCAAGACATTACTTACAGTTATGCGCTTCGCATTAATTTATCCATATTTGGTCCGCTTATGGATAGGATTTCACTACACTTCCTTTCCATCAACACACCACAGCAACTCCCACGACTTGTAAGTGGTACCACTTAAAAGTCGTGGGAGTTGCTGGTACCGCTTAAAAGTCGTGGGAGTTGCTGTGGTGTGTTGATGGAAAGGAAGTGTAGTGAAATCCTATCCATAAGCGGACCAAATATGGATAAATTAATGCGAAGCGCATAACTGTAAGTAATGTCTTGAAGACAGACTTATATTGTAATTATTCGGTATATCCTTCCAAGATTAGTGTTTACTTTTTTTTTCTCGTTTTCTGCCCTGCCACAGATACAAATGTGATTCGAAATAAATGTATACCATCTGAAGTTGAGCTGCTAGGCAGTTTGAAACCGGTAATGGGTTAAATAAATCTTCATTAAGAAGAAACAAAAGACGACTGGTTGCAGTAATTTCTGAAACCTAAATCGGAAATAATTGCTACAAAAGGTTTTATTGCTTTAATGGCTTCAGTTGTGGTGCATTATGACTATCCTAGGTTTTCCCTCTCAGCGGAGTTGTGCATAAGTAGTGGGGAGCAGAAATGTACCCGAAAACGGGTATTTTTTGGTTTTGTGATTATATCTTGTAAATGACACAAAATATCAGAAATATGGTGGATTTAAAAGTTGTAGAGCATGAAATTCTGCATTGTATGAGACAATCCGCGTATTTTTAGGAGCACCCATTTCCATACTAGTGCTCTTCAAAATTGGACCAATTTCACATGTTCATGAAAAATTTTCGTTTTAGCCTGAACTACGTTTTGACCAAATTTGGAGACAGATGTATTTATATAGGTCAGCTCTGATTTTAATTTAAAATGCACCGTTAGGAAGAGCAGCTTTTGCTTCACTAGAATAATGTGAGTGCGCAGCTATCACGCGCCACCTGTCTGCGTCCTCCCATTAGGCGCCAAAAGCTTCGCTCGAGTGGCGCTGCTGACGGTCTGGAACGGTTTGAGGCGTTCGAGTGGCACTTCTGACGATATCTGACTGACCGATCAGGTGTTCGAGTCGCAGAGCTGATAGTTTGCGACTGTTTGTTTAAGTCAGCGGATTTTCGTCAAACTGTTTTCTGACTGACTCCAAAGCGTTTAACAAGCCTCCTCCAAAAGACAAGCCCGTATATTTACGAAGAGGTTTGTGTTACAAGTCTTCGATTTTCTCTCGATTGAAGCTGAGCTTTGTATATTAGACAGGCATTCTTTCAACTTATGTGGCCTTCTAATACAGTACGTCCCCTTTTTATTACACCCATACGTACTATAAATGAAAGGTGTGGAAATTTTCATAACATATGAATTTAAAGATGAATGCCTATGTTTTTACAGTTGGGATTGTGATATATTTGCCTGAAAATGAAGTCAAAATAGTCCTACTGAGATTTGCTGAGCCATCTGTAAATGAAGTGATTGACACACGAGAATAATGTAGTTCACAACAGGCATTAGCAGTGATAGATTTTTATAACCGACATCTAGCTTTATATGTGCCACTATAGCGTCTCACAATTACTGTTCCGTCTGTTTCTCCTTGTGGTTATATATTATAGAAATCTATTAGTGCCAATGTGGGCATTTCTACACTAAATGTGTAACTTCTGGGAAAATCATGTACGATGATAATTCTTGCACAACACCTGCAAATTTTTGTATATTAATTTGTATGTTTCATTTTTTAAAATTTTATTGTAACTCATAATAATGGGACAACATGCATATGAAGTTGTATGTTACCAAATATTCCTTTCACACACAACTATCCTAATTTACCTCATTTTTGTATGAGGTTTTGTCAGGTTAAATTGGCTACATTATTTATAAATGGGGGGACATATTTACGTATATTTTGCATTTTGTCGAAGTTTATGATCAGAATGTATTTCTAATGGCGGAATTCACACTGTCCGTCGCCGGTCCGTAGCCTAACGTCAACGTGAGCTTTCTCAAGAAGAATGTTCTGATGGAACGGTCGTCTGGTAACATCGCGACTCGCAAGTTAACCTAGTTTCGTCACGCGAATTTCATTTTATGCTCGATTGATACAGGAGAATGTGTCTTGTTAATCTTTATTATTATAATTTGGTTTAACGGTAAATTGCGAATGTTTGTTGACGACTTAAATAGTTTTCTCAATTGAGAAATACATAACATATCGGTAGTCATAACCTCACTTTCAACATTGGTAGAGAGCAAAGATGCCAACTAGCGCTATGGGTGGCCAAACTGCGAAACAGGAGAAATAAGCGTTCGAGCTGGCTTCGGAGTTGGAAACTGTCGAAAAGTGCGCATGCGCAGTGGAGGCCTTCCAAATCGTCAGTAACTATCAGGAACTATCAGCGTTTGGGCCAGTCGAACGAACGTAAAGTTTCTTGACCTGACGGGGCGCACGACGCCACCCGCGGACAAAAGGACAGGTCCGTCCCAGGTAAAAGCTTCTTCTGGCCGGGTTTCGCCAGTTCCCACCTTTTCTGCATGGGTGCACGCCAAAACGACGCAGTTATTTACCCATAGCGAACCACACTCCACGCGCAGTAAGTGCCGGTGTATCGCGCGACAGCGACGTGCAGCGTTACGAGATCTCGCCGCCCTTGTCCCATCGTCTCTGTTCAGTGTTCAAATGTTTGTTACGCTTATGGGACTTAACTACGGGGTCATCAGTCCCTAAACTTACAAACTACTTATGAACTAGCTAAGACTAAGGACGCCACAAATGCCGGCCGCGGTGGCCGAGGAGACGGAGGCGCTTCAGTCACGGTCTGCACGGCCACTACGGTCGGGGGTTCGAATCCCCCATCGGGCATGGATATTTGTGCCGTCCTAGTTCGTAAGTAGTTCATAAGTAGTTTGTAAGTTTAGGGACTGGTGACCCCGTAGTTAAGTCCCATAAGCTTAACAAACATTTGACATTTTTTTGATTGACGGCACAAATATCCATGCCCGAGGGGGGATTCGAACCCCCGACCGTAGTGGCCGTGCAGACCGTGACTGGAGCGCCTCAGTCCCCTCGGACACCGCGGCCGGCAAAAATTAGGTTGTAGCGGGTTCCGAACCACTGACCTTTTGCGTCACAATCCAACACATTGTCCACTACGCTGCAGCCTACCGTTTCGTCTCTGTTACTGTAAGTAAGAGCACCATGTTTTTGCATATTAATACATACATCACATATGCGTCATCTTCTCAAGAAATCTCATGAACAGCTTAAAGAATTCTTCCAATATGACCTGGCACCCTATCCTCACTGTTCGATGCATCTGGAATGAGAAACACTCCTAAGTCAGTGTTATATGACTTGTTCACACCACGGAATGATGTAAACCTGGAAGAAGCAGCATTTGTCATCGATGGTGGATTTCATCTCCACCTAAAAAAAAAAAAAAAAAGGCACTACAGCCGAAGTACGACAAGTGTGTTGTTCGATGGCTACCCGGAAGACCTGCCCACCAAGAGAATCAATTACGCTGAGCACCTCCGCCAAAGTAAAAGACTCACTACTCCTGAGGGACATCTTTACCGAGTTAATGGTGGTAACTATGACTCAGGAGAAATTTCTTTACGATGACAGAAATAAAGCACGTCTCATTAGCCTCCTTATTTCGAGGCTTGAAGATGTAGGCTTCGCAGTAAAGCGAGCTAATGAAGACAGAGACCAATTACTAACACACAAATAATACAGAATACACGGTAAAACACCTAAATAGATATACGACCCCCCACCCCCTGTGCTTGTGGGAGCCTGGCGCACACGACAGCCCGAAAGCCGGATCCCGCCACTGCCCGGAATGAGACGTTATACAGTGTCCTGTGAAGTTCGCACCCCTTTTTTGGAAAATGTAAATTTTTTCCAGAGTTCCAGACAGATATACAATAGTTCTGGAGTTCTCTGTACAAAATTTAAATAGTTCTGCAAAATTTCGAAGAAAAAATACGAAAAATTACCACAAAATTTAGTTTTTTTCAAAATAATTTTTTTCCTAATAGTACAAACATAGTTCTGATCACAGTTCTAAATAGCTCTCAAAGAGTTCTACAGGAAATCCTAATGACATTTTTCTGTGCAGATTATACTTCATGAGATAATTGCAATAATGGGGAATCCATTTACACGCTACTGTGAAGTTGGCACCCCTTTTCTCAAAAATGTGCATTTTTTTCAGAGTACTAGGCAGGTATGCAATAGTTCTGGAGTTCTCTGTACAAAATTTAAATAGTTCTGCACTAATTCGCGTAAAAATTACAAAAAATTATAACAAATTTTAGTTTTTTCCAAATAATTATTTGCCTATAAGCGTAAACATAGTTCAGATCACAGTTCTAAACAGCTCTCAAAGAGTTCTGCAGAAAATCCTAATGATATTTTTTGTCCAGATAATAGTTCATGAGCTAAATGCGTAAATGAGGGACATAAACTACACAAAATTGCGCCAGAGTCGTGTGAATATGGCACCCCTTTTTTCAAAAATGTAAATTTTTTCAGAGTTCTAGACAGATATGCAATAGTTCTAGAGTTCTCTGTACAAAATTTAAATAGTTCTGCAGAATTTCGTGAAATATCGCAATTCTGAATAGTGGGAGAGCTGTGAAGTTGGCAACCCTTTTTTCAAAAATGTAAATTTTTTTCAGAGTTCTAGACAGATATGCAATAGTTCTGGAGTTCTCTGTACAAAATTTAAATAGTTCTGTAGAATTTCGCCAAAAAAAATAGTAAAAACTACCACAAACTTGAGTTTTTTTTAGTTTTTTAAAATAATTATTTGCCTATTAGCGCAAACATTATCTGGGCAAAAAAATATAACTGGGATTTTCTGTAGAACTCTTTGAGAGATATTTAGAACTGTGATAAGGACTATGTTTGTACTATTAGGCAAAAAATTATTTTGAAAAAACTAAATTTTGTGGTAATTTTTCGTATTTTTTCTTCGAAATTTTGCAGAAATATTTAAATTTTGTACAGAGAACTCCAGAACTATTGTATATCTGTCTGGAACTCTGAAAAAAATTACATTTTCCAAAAAAGGGGTGCCAACTTCACAGGACTGTTATTCTGCTCTGCCCGCAGCGGTTGGAAACCACCGTCTGCTTTCTCCCCAGCAGGCGCGGGCGCTATATTCAGCGGTGGAATCCGAAAAAAAGATACTGAATCCGACGCGCGGAGACGAATTTTCGTCCGGAGCGTCGGTCGAGTCTACTTCTACATATTCACAAAGCGACATATGTTCCGTCGTAACGCATTATAATGTTATTTTATCCATTTTTGACCCACTTTAGGTTACTGTAGTAACACTGAAAGTGGGCCTTTGCGATCGTCTTTTGACAGTTCAAAATTTAAATAAAAATAACGGCTTAACTATTCATCTGACACGAAAATTCAATAACTGAATTTGTAGATGAGAAAATTCTCTACAACTTTGCTCTGTTATGTTTTTTTTTTTTTTTTTTTTTTTTTTTTTTTTCCATATATCCCACCATTTCGGAGATATTTGAAAAAATAACGGCGATTTGAAACTGTATGTTTGTAACGTGTTCCCGCTTTTTAGGTCGTGCCACCGATCCGCACCAAATTTTACAGACTAATTGTTGGCTGCCACCGACCAGAACCTTCTTTTTGCAAATGTTTCTGACATAATAGGCCGTTTGCGATGGCCTTTTGATAGCAGAAAATTTAATTGGAAATAACGTCTTAACCGCTCATCTGAGATGAACATTGAATAAATGTGTAGGCTATGTAGACGACAAAATTCTCTGCAGCTTATTTTCTCTTATGGATTTTTTTTTTTCATAACGCTCACCATTTCAGACATATTTGCAAAAATAACGGAGATTTGACACTGTCATTTGATTTTACGTAAGCCAGTACAGGAAGAAATGATGAAGTCGATAAGAGTATAAACTACCACAATAAGGCAGGTGATAATATTTTAACGGAAAAAGATAATGAAAATATGGAAAAGATAAAAAATGTTCAAATGTTTGTACAACTTATGGGACTTAACTACGGGGTCATCAGTCCCTAAGCTTACAAACTACTTATGGATTAGCTAAGACTGAAGACGGCACAAATATCCATGCCCGAGGGGGGATTCGAACTCCCCTGACTGTAGTGGCCGCGCTGACCGTGACTGGAGCGCCTTAGTCACCTCGGCCACCGCGGCCGACTGGAAAAGATATCGAAATAATAGTTTCAGAAAATTTATCATTCAGGGGGTGAAACAGGGGATAAAACAATTTTTAAAAATACGTCGCTACTAAGCCAATTTTAAACCCAGAATTACAAAAAATTTATTTGCATACTTGGTTGGAATTTAAAAGACACATGTTGGGGTATTTTTCGAAATTTAACTTTTAAGGGGTGTCATAGGGGGTTGTTGTTGTTATGGTCTTCAGTCCGGAGACTGGTTTGATGCAGCTCTCCACCCTACTCTATCCTGAGCAAGCCTTTTCATCTCCTAATCTTCAGCATTCTTCTGTAGGGTGTCTGGACACTTGCCACGCCGGACACTTGCCACGCCGGATACTTGCCACGCCGGACATTTGCCACACTTTTACCTGCTCCGAAGGGTCGGGTGCCCCTGTCTCCTCCTTCTCCGCCTCCCCCCCCCCCCCTCTTCCGCCCTTCCCGAGAACTACGTGGACGGTGTCATGACATATGCACACTGGTCGCTTCCGCATTTCGTGGTACGACCGTCAGTATGAAGTTATTACAACGGCCAAGGGCAGGTCTTTTGCCCACTACAATGGTTATGCGATAATAAGGTGTGGATGTGCTTATTCCAAAACAGGATAATTGCAAGGGAAAGCTGCTTTCGAAGAACGTGTTGAACGCAGAGAACACCTGTGAGGACCACCTAAGGATGCGACCTTCATAAGATGTAAAAATAAAAAGAGTGTATCAGACGTCAGTATACTTAAATAACTTAATGGTGAAGCTAGCTGGTCACAGTTCGGTTCACTAGTGTTTAATCAGTACGCGGTGAAATTTGACTCATCGAAGCAAATACATTAAACATCACTCAAATGATCCTCCTGCAAACAGAACTTACAGTTAAATCTACCTCTTTTCAATTTGCAATTTCCTATTTAGGTAAAAGCTCCTACAGTTGACACGTTAAGAGAACTTTTTTCTATCTTCTAATATTATGGCCATACCGTCAAAGATTGTGAGCTCTAAAATTATTCCTGTAACTTCATAGCCGCAATTAGCTCCTAAAATATAATTTTTGTTAAACTGATAAGGTACACTTTATGTTTCAAAAAGAATTTGAAGTTTAGAATTGCACCTAAAATACACAGTCTAAAACAGACCTGCTCTTAAGATTGATAAGTTCAGCAGCTATATTGTTAAAATAATTCCCATATCTCCAAAATTAGACAAGGATAGAAATAACTTTACAGTAGACGTAGAACTCATGAAATACATTAGCAGTAGTCCTTAAAAATGAAAGTTTCTCACCATGTTGTTGATTATCTTCAATCAGGCCAGTAAAAGGTATGGAAACTAGGCAAGGAGATTACTATTCAAATATAATTGTTACAAAAGAATATCATAAACAAATGTATTAGACGTATTTTTCTTATGCATTACAAACTTTTGAAAACATAGTTTATCATTTCGGCTGCAACATCACTTATTTGATAGGGTGATTTGCTTTGCATCACTAAGGGTATTTACTTTTATGTTACGTTTGCAGCAGTTCTCGTTTCGATTTATGGAATATTTACTTCGCCTTATTTGATGAAAGAATTTCTGAAAACTGCATTTAATAACTCCGCATTAGTGGCACTGTCATCAGTATTACCGTCGCTATCGTGCAATTAAGGCATTCACTTAGTCTTTCCGCTGCTGTAGATAACATGCGATCAGAATCTCTCTGTATTTTCCGCCACATTTCTACAAAGAATTTCGTTGTGAAAAATATTAAACGAATGTCGCATTGAAGGCCGCGCTAAATTTCGAGCTTCAGTAAAACATCGGCAAGCTTTCTGTTCTGTTTTATGTACCATGTGGAACCAGTTAAATCTCTTATTAATTTATTTGGTAGGAATCCCTCCAATGCTGTTGATACTATTTCTTTGAATGTAAGCCACATACGGTCTTCACTTACACAGTAAATTTAGAAAAAAATGGAGACTGTCTCCTAGGAAGATGTCAAACGAATTTTTATCTTTTTTCTTTTTTTAATAGACGTATTTAGCGTTTAGTTTTGGTGAATATCTTTGTTAGAGATATGAGCTCGCTACAACTTTGGGTTTACTCATCCCTGTATCCGTCGTGATGCTCAGGACTATTTGTGACTAAGAGCTCAAGTGTGTTCCCGAAACTATTTACAATTTTAATGGGCTCGTGAACTAATTGTTCTAAATAATTTTTAAAAAAAGCATTTAGAACAATATCGGAAGATGTATCTGCCACCCTGTCAGAAGGTGTATTTTTATCAACATACGAATGGTAGATTTAAGTCACCCCCATTGTATGAGTAGTGTACCTGTTTGTGTTGAGACTCAAGTTTTCTATGACCTCTCCAACGGCTGCATCATGAGAGTGTCGGGGTCGGTAAATTAAAATATTCAAATGTCTGTTAAGCTTATGGGACTTAACTGAGGGATCAACAGTCCCTAAACTTACAAACTACTTATGAGCTACCTTGCACTAAAGACGACACAAACATCCATGCCCGATGGGGGATTCGAACCCCTGACGGGAAACGGTCTGGCGCATCACAAAATAGCACCTCAATGCGCTTGGCCGCTCCGCCGCGGCAGTTATTAATTTATTCCGGTACTCGAGTATAACATCTGCTCACACTGACTGACAGGAACTATCGACTTCAGTTTCGCTTGTCAGCTAGTACATATTACGTTGTGCTTTTTGTTTCTTTTGTAGTGCAGATGATAGGAATCATGGCATTTCCATTTAAAAAAACTAGGGTGTTTCCTCAGCGACTCAGCTAAACAACGTAGAACAACAGTGTACTTGACAAGCATAGCATTCCATATTCCTTCATTTCTTTATTTCAAATTGGTATGTCGACGTTAGGTGATCTGTCAAACATAGACGCTCTTATCTATATTTTGTAAACGTATTTTCTGTCGTTGATTTGAACATTGTCCCAATTCACTTTATTAACTAATATTTCGCCGCAAAAGAGCAAATTTATGAAGTGTATCGTCCTTCTTTCCTCCCTTTTTTTTTCACGCAGTTGCAGCAATTAATATATGTACAAATGCCGTGATCAAACATGAATGATAAGCGAACATTCGAATTACCTTTATATTGTTCCTTTCTTGTTCCTTTCATGGCGATGGACTGTTTCTATCGCAATCAGTAAGTGTGGATGAAAGCTACCGTGCAAACGGAGGGAGAATGGATCCATATTTGTGGTTGGATAAAACTAATTACACACTGACATAGCCGACAGTATTGCCTATCGTTTCGCAAAAGTTATAAATATTTCGATTTCGGAATATTGAAAAGAAGTTGTACATTTCGGCAAGATGTCGAACAAAAATATTTCAAAATGTTCAAATGTTTGTAAAAGTCTATGGGACTTAACTACGGGGTCATCAGTCCCTAAACTTACAAACTACTTATGAACTACTTACGAACTAGGACGGCACAAATATCCATGCCCGAGGGGGGATTCAAACCCCCGACCATGACTGGAGCGCCTCAGTCTCCTCGGCCGGCCGGCCGGCCGGCCGAAAAATATTTCTTTCGTATTGGCTGTATCGTCTAAGGTCGGAGACGGAGGTTTGGAAGTAAACAGCAGCAGTACGGGGAAGGGCGTCCCTTGCCTGAGGGACCGCTAATCCGACTACCTGGCGAAGGGTCAGGTGTGGCAAAAGTCCGCCGTGGCAAGTGTCCGGCATCGTTCTGTCGCACCACATTTCAAAAGCCTCTATTCTCTTCCTGTCCGCACTGCTTATCGTCCATGTTTCACTCCCGTACAAGGCAACACTCCACACAAATGCCTTCAGAAAAGACTTCCTTACACATAAATTAATATTCGATGTTAGCAAATTTCTCTTTTTCAAAAATGCTTTTCTTCCCATTGCCATTCTGCATTTTATATCCGCAGTACTGCGACCATCGCATGTTATTTTACTACCCAAGTAACAAAACTCATCTACCACCTTTATTGTTTCGTTACCTAATCTAATTCCTTCAGCATCTCCTGATTTTCTTAGACTGCACTCCATTACCTTAGTTTTGGTCTGTCCATTCCATTCAACTGCTCTTCCAGGTCCTTTGCTGTCTCTGACAGAATTACAATGTCATCAGCTAAACGCGATGTTTTTATTTCTTCTCCCTGAACTTTAATCCCTATTCCAAATTTTCCTTGCTTTCCTTCACCGCCTGCTCGATGTACAAATCGAATAACATCGGAGAAAGGCTACAACCCTGTCTTACTCCCTTCCCAACTGATGCTTACCTTTCATGCCCTTCGAGTCTAATAACTGCGGTCTGGCTTTTGTACAAGTTGTAAATAACTCTCCTTTCCCTGTATTTTACCCCTGCTGACTTCAGAATTTGGAAGAGTGTATTCCAGTCAACAATGTCAAAAGCTTTCTCCAAATCTACAAATGCTAAAAATGTAGGTTTGCCTTTCCTTAATCTATCTTCTAAGGTAAGACGTAAAGTGAGTATTGCCTCCCGGGTTCCTACGTTCCTCCTGAACCCAAACTGATCTTCCCCGAGGTCAGCTTCTACCAGCTTTTCCATTCTCCTGTAGATATTTCGTGTTAAAATTTTGCAACCATGACTTATCAAACTGATGGTTCTGTAATTTTCACACCTGTCTGCACCTGATTTCTTTGGAATGGGGATTATTACATTTTTCTTAAAGTCTGAGGGTATTTCGCCTGTCTCATACATCCTACACACCAGTTCAAATAGTTTTGTCATGGCTGGCTCTCCCAGAGACTTTAGTAGCTCTGAGGGTATGTCATCTACTCCTGGGGCCTTGTTCCGACCTAGGTCTTTCAGGGCTCTCTCAAATTCATCTCTCAGTATAGTATCTCCTATTTCATCTTGATCTACTTCCTCTTCCCTTCCTACAACATCGTCTCTAAGTTCATTTGCTTTGTAGAGCCGCTTTATGTACTCTTTCCACCTTACAGCTTTCCCTTCTATGCTGAGAACTGGTTTCCCATCTGAGTTCTTGATATTCGTAGAGTTCCTTTTCTTGTCCCCAAATGTCTCTTTTATTTTACTGTAGGCGGTATCTACTTTTCCCCTCCTTATACATTCTTCTACAGATTTGCATTTGGCTTCTAGCCACTCCTGCTTAGCCATTTTGCACTTCATGTCGATCTCATTTCTTAGTCGTCTGTACTCCATTCTGCCTGATTCATTTACTGTATTTTTATATTTTCTCCTTTCATCAATTACATTTAGTTACAAGTAGTAAAATCAAATGTTGAAATGTTTGTAAATCTTAAGAGACTCCGTGGTCACCAGTCCCTAAGCCTTACAAACTAATGAAACTAACTTACGCTAAGGACAACGCAAACACCCATGCCCGAGGGGCGAATCGAACCCCCGACGGCGAACAGCAGCGCGCACCTTTGCATGGCGCCTCAAAAAAAAAAAAAAAAAAAAAAAAAAAAGAAAAAAAAAAAAAGAAAAAAAAATGTTCAAATGTTTGTTAAGCTTATGGGACTTAAATTGGGGTCATCAGTCCCTAAACTTTCAAACTACCTATGAACTACTTACGAACTAGGACGGCACAAATATCCATGCCCGAGGGGGTATTCGAACCCCCGACCGTAGTGGCCGTGCTGACCGTGACTGGAGCGCCTCAGTCGCCTCGGCCACCGCGGCCGGCCATGGCGCCTCAGTCCGCACGGCTACAAGTAATATCACAACATTTCATTATGACAGTACTTGAACTGTATCTATGAAAATGTATATTAAGAGGGAGAAACAACTGGTGCAGACAACCAGCCTACGCATGCGAAGCAGCAGGCGATAAGCTAGTATGACATATATGACGCATTGAGCCCAGTGAAATACAAAAACCAGTGAAGTAGTTTGGTCAAAGGTGTTAAAATAAATCTTTGACAATAATTTTGCCATACATTTTTCGCAGTATTATACCGGCATAACACACGCCCTCGGCACGAGTAGTCGACTCCGGCCACAAACTTAGTCGTGTGAAATCCGATTTCAGGGCCGCGTCAAATTTCGGCGTATCGGTGCTCGCCGTTAATCGCGCTCGCGTGTGGGTTTTCGCCGCCGCCGACCGACCCCCCGGTTCGGGGGTGAGCCGCTGCCGCGGCCGCATTCATGGCCAAACACACCCTCCGGTGTCGGCCGCACCCCCCGGCCGGCTGCGACCGCCCCTCCACACGCGCGCGCGCACCCCTCGCGAGATTTGGCGGCGCACAAAAGTTTTGGGTAGAAAATTGCGGAGCCGCGCCCGGCACAATTGGCGGCGGGCGGGGGTGCGCGCCCCCGGGAGCCACCCCCTGGCCGCCACTGGCCGCCCCACCCTCCCACCCGCGGTAGCGGGGTTGACAGTTCGCCACGAGCGGCCAGCCGTCACGTCGCTTTCGTCAGTAGGCCGCTGTGAGGGTAGGTCAGCAGTCAGCACTCAGCAGTGGCTCCCACGCGGCTGGACACCGTCACCATCCGAGCATCCACACTCCCAGGACCGCTAGGCAACGGGACAGACCACGCCGTGTCACAGGTAAGCCCGAGTCCTCTTTTATCTTTTTTTTCTCACATGGAGATTACATGGGTCTTTTATCCATTGTGTAGGAACCTGCGACTGTTTATTGAAATAGGTTTCAGAAATTACAGCAACCAGTCGCCTTTTGTTTCTTCTTAATGAAGATTTATTTAAACCATTACCGGTTTCAAGCTGCCTAGCAGCTCATCATCAGATGGTATAAAATATTACAAGTTACATTTCAATAGTTATGCAATTTACATGTAGTTTGTCCATATTTGGTCCGCTTATTGATAGAATATCAGAACACTTCTTTTCCATCATCATGCCACAACAAATCACACGAATTTTAGGTGGTAAAATTAATAAGTATTTCACACACATTACTTTTTAGTCACTAGCATAACTTACAGCTTGTAAACAAACCAATAATGATTGTAATAATATCACAGATCGATCACTTTATGTAATGCGCGAAACTTGAAATCGATTCCTTTAAAGAGATGGATTAAAAGAAATTTCTTTTTTACTGCTTTATTTATTTATTCTTATATTTCCTTATTCGTATGCTTATCCTTACAGACAAAGAGCTGAAGACATTGTAGCACGCATATACCAAAGATATGGTCTGTGGCATCACATTTCGCTGTATGTAACCTCCTTCCTATAGAGCCGCAAGCGTCATTGCTGGCCTTTCAACCACCATATCTTCCACCCCCTGATAGCTGTCGGCATCGAACTGCTATGGTGTACAACGGGAGACTTCGGACAACAATTACACACAGACCATTCGTTTGCATTCTGTAGTTTTCGCTGCAGAGCGAAATATTGACAAACACGCACACACACGTAGAATTTTATATACACCGATAACTTTCCATTCCAAAATACTTCACCCTTTTATCATTATCAACCCTCTAGCAACAATGAAACCTATAAAACCATTTTCAAAGAGTAAATATAATTTTCAAAGAGTAAATATAATTTTCAAAGAGTAGTTATTGTTCCGCATTTCGCGTTATATTCTTCAAATTACTAAATATCTATCAGATCGCTGTAAAACCGTACCTAAAACCTTCCTCAGGTATAAATTAGTAACTGTACAAATATTTAAGTCTCTGCGTCTTGTCGTTCGGACGTGATACTCGTACACCGAACAGACATTCACATTAATATATATAGATAAATAGCTATCCGATTGCCATAAAACCGTGCCTAAAAGCCTTCCCTGGGTAGACATTAGTAACTGTACAAATTTTTAGCTCCTTATGTCTTGTGGTTTAGACGTGATAAACGTACACCGAACAGACATTCACATTTATAGATATAGAAGATACAAAATTACGAATAACAAAAACTACGTGCATTTTTCGTAAAATTACCATTAGATATAAAAATTGTGTAAGCATTCGAAACAAAGAAAAAATGGACCTTTTACGGCGGCATTCGAACCAAAGACCCGATGGTTATAAAGCGGGAAAGCTACCAGCCGAGCTACACAGAGAGGCGATGTAACTGTTTAAATTATTTGTACTTACATTTACTTGCAAAACTTCAAAGTCTTTTTGTCGAGAATTTTTGAGAGTTGCGTCGAATGGCTTTGGCAGATTGTTATTTTGAGTTCTGAACTTCACGTACCATAAATACCAAAAAATTCTAAACTCCGTTACCGATGTGGTCTCCTTGTCAAATTGTTCAAACAGCATTTATGAGTGCATAAATAGAGCCTATTTACTTTATCCATTACGATTTGCCCATTGACATTGTTAATACCGTCGTACACAACTACATTTTTGTCAACTGTCAACTGTTTGTTAAGCTTATGGGACTTAACTGCGGGATCATCAGTCCCTAAACTTACAAACTACTTATGAACTACTTACGAACTTGGACGGCACAAATATCCATGCCCGAGGGGGGATCGAACCCCCGACAGTAGTGGCCGTGCAGTCCCCTCGGCCACCACGGCCGGCTACATTTTTGTCCTTCATCTGGACTTACTTTTTCATTTACAATGTTATTTAATGAAAATTGCGTCATCAGATTACAATCTTATTCAAATTAACAATTGGCTTCAGTCCTTTCTGTTACAGTATTACAAAACTTTTTTTGTTTCAGATATACGACCTCGCTTTTAGGAGGACACTCAATTGAGAAAAATATTAAGTCGCCATGAAACATTTGCAATTTACCGCTAAACGAAAGTATAATAATAAAATAAAGGTTAATAAGAAACACTTGTGCGCCTCGGTTGCAGAGTGGTAGACTATAAATCCAAAGGTCACGCGTTCGATCCCTGCCAGGTCTTAGGATTTTTATCTATCACTTTCCACTTCTTTCACCTCTGGTCATGTGAAATGTACCGAGGAGCACCGTGGTTCGGAACCCACGTTAAACTGTAGGTGGCCCTATAACTGGCTGGGTAAGTCAGTTCGAAGGTCGGAGGAAGGCAACGGCATACCACCTCCAAACAGGACCATGCCTAGTAAAGCACTGTGTTGTTCAAACCAATCTTCGAATTGTTGACTGCTTTACTTTTTTAAGAAACGTTTGCATGTAATCCGTGTAATCGTCCACTACAACATGAAAATCGCGTGACAAAAATAAGGTCAATTTCCGATGTTAGCAGACGACCGTTCCATCAAAACATTCTTCACGAGAAAACTTAAAGTGACGCTGGCATGAGGTGACGGTCCGGAGACGGCCAGTGTGAATTCTGCCATGAGAAATACATTGTGGAATACGTTGTGATCATAAACTTTGTCAAAACGCAAAATATACGTAAATAGGAAAATGGCGGACTAACTGCAGCGGTGACTCCTATTTCTTTACCGCTATGATTATCGCGCGTGGATTCTAGTGTTATCATACTAGTGACCTCATTCAAATGACAGACGTTCGTTAGTTATAAATAGTGTAACTAACACGACTTAATTGGCTTTGTGATGCTAAAAGAGCAGAAAGTCAGGTCCATCTGTAGAAGGATAAGAGTGGAGAAGCTTCAAGACAACGAAATTAGGCACAAATACATAACAATGATCTCGGAAAGGTACCAGTTAGTTGAACGTAATGATTTACACTCACTGGAAGAGGAATGGTCAAGGTACAGGGACACACTTCTGGAAACAGCTAGAGAATGTCTTGGAACAGTAGTGTGTAAAGGTAGGAAGAAGCAGACAGCCTGGTGGAATGACACAGTCAAGGCAGCCTGTAAAAATAAAAAGAAGGCATATCAAAAATGGTACTATACTAGAAATCAGGCAGGCAGAGAAAGTTATGTTGAAGAAAGAAACAAAGCCAAACGGATAATTGCAGAATCCAAGCAGAAATCATGGGAAGACTTTGGAAACAAGCTAGAATCTCTGGGCCAAACCGCGGTAAAACCATTTTGGAGCGTAATTAGCAATCTTCAAAAGGGAGGGAAGAAGGAATTAACAAGTGTTTTGGACAGATCAGGAAAGTTGCTAGTCGATTCTATAGATGCCTTGAGCAGATGGAGGGAATATTTTGAAGAATTGCTCAATGTGGAGAAACGTTCAATGATGTATCAGATTTTCAGGTAGAATGGGATAGGAACGACGATGTAAACAGGATCTCATTTGAGGAAGTGTAGAAAATGGTCAGTAGATTACAGTGCAATAAAGCGGCTAGGGTGCATGAAATTAAGCCGGAACTCGTCAAATACAGTGCAATATCAGGTCTCAAATGGTTACACAGGATAATTGAGAAGGCGTGGGAATCGGGACAGGTTCCGTCTGACTGGACGAAAGCGGTAATCACGCCAGTTTTCAAACATGGAAACAGAAAAGATTGCAACAACTATCGAGGTATCTCTTTAATTAGCGTTGTAGGCAAAATATTCTCGGGTATTGTTGAAAGGAGAGTGCGAGTATTAATTGAGGACAAGTTAGATGAAAATCAGTGTGGGTTTAGGCCTCTTAGAGGCTGTCAGGACCAGATCATTAGCTTACGGCAGATAATGGAAAAGTGATATGAGTGGAACAGGGAATTGTATCTATGTTTCATAGATCTAGAAAAGGCTTATGGCCGTGTTCATAGGCGGAAGCTACTGTCAGTTCTACAAGATTATGGTATAGGAGGCAAACTTCTGCAGGCAATTAAACGGCTTTACGTAGATTGTCAGGCAGCAGTTAGAGTAGATGGCAAATTAAAGCTCATGGTTCAGAGTAGTTTCAGGGGTAAGAAAAGGCTGTAACCTGTCACCACTGTTGTTCATACTATTCATGGATCATATGTTGAAAACAGTAGACTGGCAGGGCGGGATTAAAGTAGATGAAAACAAAATAAGCAGGCTCGCATATGCGGATGACTTAGTTGTAATGGCCGATTCCATTGAAAGGTTCCAAACTAATATTTCAGAGCTCGACCAGAAGTGCAAGGATTATGATATGAAGATCAGCATCTCCAAAACTAAAGTAATGTCTGTGGGAAAGAGATTCCCAGTGAGCAGTGAGTGCTCAGTCAGTACCAAGACTAAGTTAGCAGTGCACCGCGCTATCTTTCAACCAACTTTGTTGTATGGGAGTGAAAGTTGGGTGGATACAGGTTACCTTATGAATAAGGTAGAGGTTACAGATATGAAAGTAGCAAGAATGATTGCAGGTACCAATAGGGGGTTGGAACACTTGCGCGGAGTGACACTTGCGCGGAACCCGGGGCCCTTGGGGCGGCTAATCGCTTTTCCTGGGTACAGGCATACCAAGAAATCTAGCACTGCTGTTGTCAAGTTTCCACAGTCAACATAACACGAAAATCAGTGAAATTGCACAACCCTTTGCAAGCTGAAGAGCAATATAGTGACTTGTTCTAACACATATTAATCCGTTGAGTGTTCCTCCTGTAAACAAAAAGGTATTTTAATAGTGATAATGTGATTGAAAGTTAGTCTCTGCTACTACAAGACTATGACTTTCCACAGTCATACCTCCTAAAAGCATATTATTCAGAACACTAAGCATATCAAGACACCTGCGCAAGCAGTAAATATATTAGGCATCCTGCACAGATACGTTGATGTAATTGACCACTATGTAGTTAACCCCACTATCACGCAACTTCCATCTCTTTAAAAATAGCTACTATGCTTTTTAATAGGAGATGCAACCTTAAACCTTCAATTAAAAAACGTTACTAATAAGTCAATGAGTATTTTACATACTTAAAGTGTTTATTCGTAGACCCCAAAACGATTTGGCTCTATTCGAATTACAAATACATCTAAGAAATATATGAAATACGGAAAAGAAATATATGAAATACGGAATGTGTAAGGGAATGTCACACACCGAAAAATGCCAAAGATAAATTCTATTTTCCATCACCGTCGTATAGAACCATTTTTACTCCGAACTTGGCATAAACCAACAGGGAGAAACAAGTTGCAAGTCTTCCAGGAAAAATGAAGCGAAATTGGCAGCCAATAGTTGGTTATAAATTACATTGCCTGTTTACTGTATAAATATAAATTACGGAATACGTGGAATTCCTGTTCAGTACAGTCAAAAAGGTCTAAGGTAATAGGCAGTGGTTTACAATCAGATATCCGTATCACTCTCCTCCTCAAGAAGTCTGTGTGAAGATTTATATTCAGAACATTCAAGAAAAAGGTGTTGAAACTACAAGAAGCAGCTCATTTACTCAGCAAGGGAAAACGTTATGGTGCCCGTAAATGTGAATGGCTATATCTCTTGTAGTAACATTTAATTTTTGATAAAATGTTAAAATCCAATAAACCAGAATTTTGTTTTTCTAAACTCAGTGCCAACTTTTTTTTGTAGAAATTTTTGCAGGAAGTAGTCTTGACGTGATTTCATACTTCTATGCATTAATATTATCAAATATGTTATTTGTGTCACAAATTGCGCGACCGGTCCGGTCGGAGGTTCGAGTCCTTCCTCGGACATAGGTATGTTTGTTTGTACTTTGCCTAAGTTATTTTAAGTAAGATTAAGTAGTGTGTAAGTCTAGCGACCAATGATCTAAGTAGTTTGGCCGCATAAGACTACACATATACACGTAATTTATTTATTTCATAACCGCATTTAAGTACTAATAATTAAAGAAACTTAAAAGAGAAATTTGAAGTAAACACTGAAAACAAATGATTGATATTTCTCATGAGATGAATGCACACAACCGTTGTCTTATGTCTTGTGAATGTACCTACAAATTCTGCCATATGAAAATTGTAGTGTGAGTCCCAAATATGTTTTTATGTAATAACATTAAAAACATATTAAAAATTCAGAACTCGAAAATCAGTGGACTTGAAGCGTTTTGTGTTGCTACATCATTACATAGTAGACACGATTTTAAAATTTGGTTGCTATCGCCAAAGTAGACGAAACGTTAAATTTTTTGGTGTAATCTTCGCCGTGTAGACTGTATGTTGTAGAAGTCTACGTCGAACCTAATCATACCTCTGAGGAGAGAACGTTGTTTGCACTTCTCCTGCGTTTCCAGTCGGCTGTGCTGTGCTACGTAACGACATCGTACCGTTCCACTTTACCGAGAGCTATATATGTGTTGGTGTGATGTCTGTTCTTTCGAAATAAGACGTGACACCAATATATGTATCATTTAGACGCAAAGATTCTGGGTTCTGGTTTCATCGCTAACGCGATTAACAACGTTAGACCTCGTGTGTAAACAAAATGTTCAAATGTTTGTATAGTCTATGGGACTTAACTACGGGGTCATCAGTCCCTAAACTTACAAACTACCTATGAACTACTTACGAACTAGGACGGCACAAATATCCATGCCCGAGGGGGGATTCGAACTCCCGACCGTAGTGGCCGTGAAGACCGTGACTGGAGCGCCTTAGTCTCCTCGGCCACCGCGGCCGGCGTGTGTAAACACTTAAAGGTTATGAGTGCCACTGGAAAAATGCATAAGTAACACCTGTTGTTTGAGACTTGAAGATGACCTGAAATTAGCCGAAATCGATATCTCATAATAAACATAAGGTGTAGCTGTCTATATTTCATAATGCTATTCCTAACATATTTAAAAGCTGCTCAAAACCAACTACAAAAAACCTTTATAATGAGATTGTATATAATTCCACGATCAAATTGTGTTTTAGTTATTTGTAGTAATACATCCAAAGATCTGCCCTTGCTTTTAGTGCCTTGATCAGCTGTTTATTTTTAGAGGTATTACTAGGGACAGGAAAAATTCGCATTTGCGATAAATGCGAATATAGATGCGAATTCTGACTCAAAATGCAGTAAATCCGAAATTGTAGTTAGCAACAGTTGCGCTCAATTCCGATTTCATCACATTCCTCTTCACATGGTGCTGTATTGTAAATCGAGTGATATTTGTATGACGTGTTATCTCCCTGTTGAATGAGGCTGTGATATCTCCGGGCCGTTACTACTGCTCCACCTCGCTCGGTGGGCCTTTCCCTGAATACGGCACAGGTAGCGGCTGGAGGGCGAGGAGTAGGGGTGGTGTATCCCTACTTCTGGAACACCCTGTTCACTACCTGCAGCGTCCGGGTCTCCGTGCAAGTGTCTACAAATTCCCTTTCCGCGCAAGTGTCACTCCGCGCAAGTGTCACAAACTCTACCAATAGATGGAACAATGGCATGAGGGTGTCCATAATGAGGAAATCAAAGAAATGGGAATGAACACCATAGACGAAGCAGTTCGAGCGAACACACTGAGATGCTGGGGTCATGTTACACGCATTGGAGAAGCAAGGTTACCTAAGAGACTCAAGAGCTCGTCAGCGGAGGGTAAGAGGAGTCGAGGTAGACCAAGAAGATAGTACCTAGATTCGGTGCAGAATGATTTGAGTAAAAGGCATAACTTCAGACGAGGCATCAAAGTTAGCATTGAATAGGGGATCATGGAGGAATTTTATTAGAGGTACTATGCTCCAGACTAAACGCTGAAAGGCATAATCAGTCCCTTATGATGATGATGCTCCCACGTATGATGTGCCCTTACAGCATCACTTCACCGTTCAGGTGTGAAACTACAGGGCTGACAACTGCGCAGTTTTGATGATTACATCTAAATGAAAACGGCCACTCTTTAGTACGGCAATACCACGCCAGGGGGGCTACAATAGACGTCTCTCGTTTCGACTTCCATATACATGGAAGAGACCAGGAGATACCAGAAGGTACCTGATAGATTCATAATGGTGAGACATAGATGTGGCATCCGGGTTTTGAACTTCAAGACATTATCAGAGACAGACTCTTAACCATATCTGCAGAATGAAACTGAATGAACTGCATAAAGGTAGGAAAGTAAGAAGATGGGACGTGGATAAACTGAAGGGAACATAGTTAGACAATAATTGACAGAAATGGGGTGAGGGAGGGGCAATAACAGAATAGAAAATGAATATGTAGCATTAAGAGTTGAAATAGTGAAAGCAGTAGAGGACCAAAGGCAGTACCTACAAAGATCCACGACTACCGCAGGAAATAATTTAATTGAAGAAAGAAGAAAATATAAAAATGTCGTAAATAAAGCAGCTAAATTGGGGTACAGACGACTAAAAAATTAGATTGACAGGAAGTGTAAAGTGGCTAGAGACAAATGCAAATTTGTAGATTATATAACTAGGGGAAAGATATTTATACCGCCTACAGGGAAATAAAATAGACATTCGGAGACAGGAAAATCAGCTGTATGGATATCAAGAACTCAGATGGAAAACCAGTTCTGAGTAAGGAAGGGATAGCTGAAAGGTGGAAAGGGTACCTAAAAGGGCTCTATAAAGGAAATGAACTTCGAGCCAATATTGTGACACTGAAAGACTTAAGTCGAAACAAGGGCCCTGGAGTAGACGACATTCCCTTTGAGGTTCTGATGACAAAAATGTTTCACCAGGTGTGTAAGACGTTTGAGACAGACGAAATCCCCTTCTTAGCTTCTTGAAAGATGTCTTGAGAAAATGTTTGGAAATAACAGGGACGAGAACTCTTAGTCTTCAAAATAGAAAGACTCCCGAGATTGACTGTACATGAATTATTTGAAGCATGTTCTGTTATTCTTCAGAAGGCCGAAAACGCGTTCCCATCCTGCATTGCCATGGAGTGTGTTGAGACTAGAGACCACTACTGTAGAATTTCGGTTATAGTTACAGAAGTCCGTCGACTCTATGAATTCTACTTGGTTTCCAAGTTGAAACACTTGCACCATCCCGATTTGCAATCATACTGTCGTCTACGTACAGGTCTCAAACTCTTCATCTTCAATTTTGTCTAACCTTAAAGACGTAATTTCTTACTGACGAAAAGAAAAAGAATTTATCTGTATCCTGGAGATCATTAACTATGTTCTACGACTGAATGCCAATAGCTAACTGACTACCACGTTTTTTAATCTTTCGGAGCAGAGCCTGTCCAACCCTAAGATTCATATGGAAGATCATCCGGGTCTTAAATTCAATTCCAATGATGACACGAACGCTACACTGTTAAAAGTACCAATGATATCAAAGAATGAGTTTTCGACTATTGTAAACTTGCCTCCAACCCACGCAAACAGTGGATATTACGGAAGTGGTGCGATTATCGAATAGCCTATTAACGTTTCAACTTTTTCTCTGCGAAGTGATAAAATAACACCGTAAAATTCTGCAGTTTCTGTAAATTCTACCGATAAAGAGAAACATTGTTAGGTATGCTACGGTATTCAACTGTTGTTATTGTGTTTCTATTAAAACTAGTTTTGCCTGTGGTCGAAAATCGACCAGTTGTGTTTACAATGGTCACTGGGGATAAAATTTTACGTATCATGTCTGCGGCCTCGCGTGATTATGTTGGCATCATCAACAACGCGATAGAAAATCTTTGCCCATTTGTTCGAATCACATAGAATGACTCGATTAGTGTATCGTACAGATAATGAAGTAAACAAATAATGCTGTTCCTGCTTTATGGTTGACAGGGTCTTGTATGTACCCTCGTCCGCTCAGTAAAAATAATTGCCCTCGTAAAGGGAAGATTCCACGAGAAAACACCAGCGTTGTCAAGTGATTGGCTACAATGAAGACTCACAGGATTCTCACCATTCAGCATCTGTTGCCAACATTATCATAGGAGGCCGCTGGGATATTTGGTAAAATTTAACCGGCACTGGGAGGTATGAAACGTTATCTTTTACGTGTTAAGGAAAAATGGAAGTATATACTTCTCATGCCATTTTCGAATTATATAACTTTCATTAGCATAATATTTGAAATGGAACTACAATTTCGGTGTTCGCATATTTATACAACGCCAAGAAATAATGTTATTTCGATACTGCGATATTCAGAATTCCAGAGTTGACAACATGTCGACTTCGTAGTTCCGCTACATGCCTCTCCCGGCGCATCATCATTTATATCGGCATTCTCGACTTCGTAGTTCCACCCGAGCACCGCTAGATGCCTCTTCCGGCACATCATCCTTTACATCGGCATTCATATGAAAACATCCATTTCCTTTAACCACTCTTAATCACTGCGAAAATGAAGCATTTGAACGGCACGAGAAAGTGAGTTGGGAGCACTCCATGTTTCGATATTCACTTATTTTAATACGTTATTTTAATACTGCAGATGCGCTGCATTACAGCGTCTTTGGTCGAGGCGAATAGCCAATCAGTGAGCTGATTGTAGGAATTGATCCAAGCTGTAGATAGGAAAATTTCTGCTTCCTTTTACCATTTTCAATGGCTAAATGCACACATAATATTTATATTCGTGAAATCTACGACAAACAACCTTTTGAATTAAGTAACTTTCATTGGCTTTCTTGTACGTATAAATTAGTAACCTGTACCACAGTTTTCGTGTTAGCTTATTTATATAATGGTGTAGCTTGTGGTATAACGCAAAAGTTTCGCGTGGGAGTGACGGAGACCATTATTTTTGGGATCGAGTGTTAGTCCAAGCGTGGATGCGTGTAGTTCGAGATCAAACCTGTCTCTTCCGAGAATACGGCCTAAAATGTGACGCTTCTCTAAGGGACATAAATAAATAAATGCGCCGTCTAAAAATCACCTGACTTAATCGACAGTGAAACATATACAGTCACGAAATCTTCCGCTGATTTTTCGTTATACACCACGACAGTAGGGTTCCAAGCGGCCGGCAAGGTACATTTCTGAATAGGATATCGGGTGAGTGCGAATAGTTTCGTTTAAGTTGATTTTAAAATGGCTTATAACCAACAAAAGACCCGACAGTTTCCAAAAGACGTCTGTTTTCTACTCAGAAACGTCGTCCAAATCACCGAGTGTTGAACGTAAAAAAATTTATGTGAAATGTAATACCAACATTATTTTCTGTACCAGAACAGCCACCAAAGTCTTAGTTGTAGGAAAATCCTCACAAGCATGGCAGCAGAACGGCGGAAAAAAATCTACCATTGATGCGCAAACGGCAAGAATCTTCAAGACATTCGTTTATAAGCAAAAGTAAGCACACTCAATTCGCGTTTAAACGAAAGACGAGAGAAATGTAAAAAATGTTCGAATCATTAGACGCAATAATGAACTGTTACACGTCAACGAAACTGCCTGCAATGTAAGAACAGACCTTAACAGGAATTTATATTTCTCTTACGTTTTTATTCTACTACTTCCTGCGGAATAAGCTGCCAGTATACAGATATTGGTAATTGCTTCATGAATAACCTGTTGTTTATATAATCGAATAAGGGAAATTCGGCTGTTTATAGATTTAATTCTCGATTATGACTGTCTCCCGATAGTTTACTAATGCTTCGAACGCAAAAGTTACAGAAACTATTTGATTAATTAGCTACAAAATTCATCTATACATCTTATAAAATACACTGTTTGTATGTATGTATGTTGCCGCGGTGGAGTAGCCGAGCGGTCTAAGGAGTCACGCTGCGGAGCGCACGGTTGCTCGCAGTCGGAGGTTCGAGTCATCCCTAGCGCATGGATGTCTGTGTTGTCCTTAGTTTAGTTTACCTTAGTTTAAGTAGTTTGTAAGCAACGGACTGATGACCACGCAATTTGGTCCGATAAGAAAATAGGAATGCGGGTAAACTACTATGAGCAGCAAAGTGATCGCATTATCATTGTCAAGATAGATACGAAGCCAACACCGACAACAGTAGTACAGGTTTATATGCCAACTAGCTCTGCCGATGATGAGGAGGTCGAAGAAATATATGAGGAGCTAAAGGTAATTATTCAGACAGTTAAGGGAGAGGAAAACTTAATTGTGATGGGAGACTGGAATTCGGTAGTAGGAAAAGGAAGAGAAGGAAAAATAGTAGGGGAATATGGACTGGGCAGGAGGAATGAAAGAGGAAGACGCCTGGTAGAATTTTGCACGGAACATGATTTAATCGTAACAAACACGTGGTTTAAAAATCACAAAAGAAGGTTGTATACGTGGAAGAGACCAGGAGACACCGGAAGGTATCAGATAGATTTTATAATGGTAAGACATAGATTCCGGAACCAGGTTTTAAACTGTAAAACATACCCAGACTCTGACCATAACTTGTTAGTCATGAACTGTAGGCTGAAGATGAAAAAACTGCAGAAAGGTAGAAAAATAAGGAGATGGGACTTAGATAAATTGAAGGAAAGTGAAGTTCTGGAGAATTTCAGAGGGACATTTAGGCAACAATTGACAGAAACAGGAGGAAATAAAACAGTAGAAGAGGAATGGGTAGCATTGAGAGATGAAATAGTGAAGGCAGTTGAGGACAAAATCGGTAGAAAGGCAAGACCTACAAAAAATCCTTGGATATCACAGGAGATACTAAATTTAATCGATGAAAGAGAAGATATAAAAATGCAGTAAATGAAACAAGCAAAATGGAGTACAGACGACTAAAAAATGAGATTGACAGGAAGTGCAAAATGGCTAAGCAGGAGTGGCTAGAAGCCAAATGCAAATCTGTAGAAGAATGTATAACAAGGAGAAAAGTAGATACTGCCTACAGAAAAATAAAAGAGACATTTGGGGACAAGAAAAGGAACTCTACGGATATCAAGAACTCAGATGGGAAACCAGTTCTCATCAAAGAAGGGAAAGCTGAAAGGTGGAAAGAGTACATAGAGCAGCTCAACAAAGGAAATGAACTTAGAGACGAGGTTGTAGGAAGGGAAGAGGAAGTAGATCAAGATGAAATAGGAGATTACTATATTGAGAGATGAATTTGACAGAGCCTTGAAAGACTTAGGTGGGAACAAGGCTCCAGGAGTAGATGACATACCATCAGAGCTACTAAAGTCTCTGGGAGAGCCAGCCATGACAAGACTATTTGAACTGGTGTGTAGGATGTATGAGACAGGCGAAATGCCCCCAGACTTTAAGAAAAATGTAATAATCCCCATTCCAAAGAAATCAGGCGCAGACAGGTGTGAAAATTACAGAACCATCAGTTTGATAAGTCATGGTTGCAAAATTTTAACACGAATTATATACAGGAGAATGGAAAAGCTGGTAGAAGCTGACCTCGGGGAAGATCAGTTTGGATTCAGGAGGAATATAGGAACCCGGGAGGCAATACTCACTTTACGTCTTATCTTAGAAGATAGATTAAGGAAAGGCAAACCTACATTTTTAGCTTTTGTAGATTTGGAGAAAGCGTTTGACAATGTTGACTGGAATACACTCTTTCAAATTCTGAAGTCAGCAGGGGTAATTATAGGGAAATGAGAGTTATTTACAACTTGTACAAAAGCCAGACCGCAGTTATTAGATTCCAAGGGCATGAAAGGGAAGCATCAGTTGGGAAGGGAGTAAGACAGGGTTGTAGCCTTTCTCCGATGTTATTCAATTTGTACATCGAGCAGGCGGTGAAGGAAAGCAAGGAAATATTTGGAATAGGGATTAAAGTTCAGGGGTAAGAAATGAAAACATTGCGTTTTGCTGATGACATTGTATTTCTGTCAGAGACAGCAAAGGACCTGGAAGAGCAGTTGAATGGAATGGACAGAGTGTTGAAGAGAGCGTATAAAATGAACATTAACAAGAGCAAAACAAAAATAATGGAATGCGGTCTTTGAAAGTCGGGCGATGCTGAAGGAATTAGATTAGGTAGCGAAACAATGAAGGTGGTAGATGAGTTTTGTTACTTGGGTAGTAAAATAACATGCGATGGTCGCAGTACAGAGGATATAAAATGCAGAATGGCAATGGGAAGAAAAGCATTTTTGAAACAGAGAAATTTGCTAACTTCGAATATTAATTTAAGTGTAAGGAAGTCTTTTCTGAAGGCATTTGTGTGGAGTGTTGCCTTGTACGCGAGTGAAACATGGGCGATAAGCAGCGTGGACAGGAAGAGAATAGCGGCTTTTGAAATGTGGTGCTACAGAAGAATGCTGAAGATTAGGTGGGTAGATCGTATAACTAATGAAGAGGTACTGAACAGAATTGGTGAGAAAAGGAATTTTTGGCATACCCTGACTAAAAGAAGGGATCGCTTGGTAGGACACATTCTTAGACACCGAGGAATCATAAATTTAGCATTGGAGGGAAGTGTGTGGGGTAAAAATCGCAGAGGGAGACCAAGAGACGCGTATAGTAAGCAGATTCAAGTGGATGTGGGTTGCCGTTCTTATGAGGAGATGAAAAGGCTTGCTCAGGATAGAGTAGGGTGGAGAGCTGCATCGAACCAGTCTCCGGACTGAAGACCATAACAACAACAGATTTACAAACATTTTTTTGTGTATGTATGTTCCACATCTCCTCGTAAACTACTGGATCGATTTCAAACAAACTTGGTACACATGTTCCTTACTATCAGTCAACAATCGCTGCTTGGTAAGAACCACCTACGTCACATACTTAAGGAGATATGACGTCATAATGACATTCGTGGAAAACGGCAGCATCATGTGATAATATTCTACATCTACATCTACATACATACTCCGCAATTCACCGTAAGGTGCGTGGCGGAGGGTACACTGTACCACTACTAGGCATTTCCTTTCCTATTCCACTCCCAAATTGAACGAGGAAAAAAAGAATGCCTATATGCCTCCGTACGAGCCCTAATCTCTCTTATCTTGTCTTTGTGATCTTTACGCGAAATGTAAGTAGGCGGCAGCAAGATCGTACTACACTCAGCTTCAAATTCCGGCCCTCTAAATTTACTTAACAGAAATTCACGAAAAGAACGTCGTCTTTCTTCCAGCGATCCCCAATTGAGTTGCCGGAGCATTTCCGTGACACTCGCGCATTGGTCGAACCTACCGGTAACAAATCTAGCTGCTCGCCTCTGAACCGCCTCTATGTCTTCCTTCAAACCGATCTGCTGCGGGTCCCAAATACTTGAGCAATACTCAAGACGTGGTCGTACAAGCGTTTTATACGCGGTCTCCTTTACAGGTGAAGTACATCTTCCCAAAATTCTCCCAATAAACCGAAGTCTGCTGTCCGCCTTACTCACAACTGTCCTTACATGCTCGTTCCATTTCATATCGCTCTGCAATGTTACGCCTAGATATTTGAACGACGCGACCGCATCAAGAAGCTCACTACTGATGCTGTATTCGAACATTATAGGATTGTTTTTTCTACTCATGCGCATCACCTTACATTTTTCTACATTGAGAGCTAGCTGCCATTCTTCGCACCAACTAGAAATTTTGTCTAAGTCATCCTGTATGCTATTACAGTCAGTTACAGACGACACCCTCCCATACACCACAGCATCATCAGCAAACAGCCGCAAATTACAACTTACTCTGTCCATCAGATCATTTATATAGATAGAAAATAATAGCGGTCCTATCACACTCCCCTGGGACACGCCTGACGAGACACTCGTCTCTGATGAACACTCGCCGTCGAGAACAACGTACTGCGTTCTATTACTTAGGAAGTCTTCCAGCCAGTCACAAATCTGTGAACCTATTCCATAAGCTCGTATCTTCGTTAGCAGTCTGCAGTGTGGCACCGTGTCGAACGCCTTTTTGAAGTCGAGAAAAACACAATCCGCCTGTTGCCCTTCGTCCATGACTCGCAAGATGTCATGTGAGAAAAGGGCAAGCTGAGTTTCACATGAACGATGTTTCCTAAACCCGTGCTGATTCATGGAAAGAAGCTTTTCCGTTTCAAGGAAATTTACTATGTTCGAACTGAGAATATGCTCCAAAATTCTACATGAAACTGATGTCAACGATATTGGCCTGTAATTGTATGGGTCAGTTCTCTTTCCTTTCTTATACACGGGAGTCACCTGCGCTTTTTTCCAATCACTAGGAACTTTGCGCTGAATTAAAGACTCGCTATAAATGCAAGCTAAGTAGGGGGCCAATGCCGCAGAATAGTCTTTGTAAAACCGAACTGGTATTCCATCCGGACCAGCAGACTTTTTCGTATTTAGCTCTCTCAGCTGCTTCTCTACACCGGAAATACCTATTGTTATGTCCCCCATTTCGGAATTAGTACGTTGATCAAATGATGGTATATTTGTGCGGTCCTCCTGCGTGAAAGATTTCTTAAAGGTTAAATTTAGAACTTCAGCTTTCCGTTTGCTTTCTTCTATTACTGCCCCGGAATGATCAACTAGTGACTGGACAGTGGGCTTTGACCCGCTTATCGATTTTACATAGGACCAGAATTTTTTCGGGTTCTCGGAAAGATCTTTTGGTAAGGTATGGCTGTGATAATTATTGTATGCTTCACGCATCGATCTTTTTATAGACGCACGAATCTCTACTAACTTTTGCCTGTCATCATTTGCGTCTTCTTTTTTGAATCGAGAGTGCAACAGCCTTTGCTTTCTCAGCAGCTTTCTAACATTATTATTATACCACGGTGGATCTTTTCCATCCTTAATCGTCTTTACTGGCACATATTTCTCTAACCCTTCATTAACAATGCATTTAAATTTAGTCCACAAGTCCTCTACATCCATAGTCCCAGAATTAAACGATGCCCATTCATTTTCTAAGTGCGATCGTAACATTTGCTTGTCGGCTTTTCCCAACAAAAACACGCTCCTAGCCTTCTTGACTGGTTTATGAACTTTGGTCACCATCGACGCTATGATGATATCATGATCACTAATTCCTGTCTCTACACAGACATCGTTAATAAGGTCAGGCCTGTTTGTGGCTATAAGGTCTAGAATATTTCCATTGCGCGTGGGTTGCCGGTTTAACTCCTCAAGACAGTTTTCGGAGAATGTGTCCAAAAGTAGCTCGCAAGACTGCTTGTCTGTACCGCCT
The DNA here is from genome assembly GCA_026315105.1 of Locusta migratoria. Taxonomy (NCBI): domain Eukaryota; kingdom Metazoa; phylum Arthropoda; class Insecta; order Orthoptera; family Acrididae; genus Locusta; species Locusta migratoria. The sequence goes on from CM048754.1 coordinate 6,512,045, forward strand.
GAAATGTAACTAGCGAGGTACCAATCTATACTCTTAAGGTTGAAGTCACCTCCGACTAATATTGCATGGCCCGGATACCTATGCACTACCTGGTGTAGACTTTCCTTGAATGATTCTAAAACTGCTACAGCAGCACTGGGGGGCCGGTAAAAACAGCCAACTATTAACTTTACTTCTTTTAGACCTGTTATGCGTGCCCAGATAACTTCACAATTACTTTCAACCTCGATCTCAGTAGAAACAATATCTTTGTCCACAGCGATGAACACTCCTCCTCCGGTTGTACCAGATCTATCTTTCCGATATACATTCCACGCTTCGCTAAATATTTCTGAACTTTCCACATCATCATTTAGCCAGCTTTCGGTGCCTAAAACTATCTGAGCGCAATAACTTCCATGCAGCGCTGCAAATTCGGGAACTTTGTTTCTAATACTCTGTAAGTTCGCGGCTAATATTTTTATGTTCGAATTTTTGTTCCGAACGTGGCCTGAATTCGCTGTTTGAATGCTGACAGGCGAGTGCTCATCAGAGTTAGCGCCTAGCCTAAAAAAAACCCATGTGCACTCCACAAGTACTCTGCTACCCGAGTAGCCGCTTCCTTAGTGTAGTGCACCCCTGATCTATCTAGGGGCACCCTACAATTCCCCACCCGATAACGCAGATCCAGAAATCTGCAGCCATGATTGTCACAGAGTCGGCGAAGCCTCTGGTTCAGACCCTCCACTCGGCTCCAAACCAAAGGACCCCGATCAACCCTGGGAACAATGCTGCAAATCGACAGCTCTGCTTGCACCCCGCGTGCGAAGGCAGCAGCCTTCACCAATTCCGCCAGCCGCTCGTAGGACCTGAGGATGTCCTCAGAACCCAAGCGACAAGCGTCATTGGTGCCGACGTGAGCTACGACCTGCAGTCGACTGCACCCCGCACCCTCGATAGCCGCCGGCAAGGCCGCCTCCACATCTCGGATGAGGCCCCCCGGCAAACACACCGAGTGCACGTTGGAATTCCTTCCAGATCTGCCTAAGGGGCTCCATCACGCGCCTGACATTGGAGCTCCCAATAACTAATAATCCCCTCCCCCCGTGCACCTGCTCGGACCCTGCTGAAGGAGTGGCCACACTTTCACTCACAGGACGAACGGGCGCGGACGGACGTCCAGCCCCCACATTAGCCTTCCGCCTCGAGCGACGCGAACGCCGTACAACCCGCCACTCCCCTTGCGGAGAAGGCGGCTCGACGACGTCCGGTACACCTGAAGGTGCCTCGGTAGCAGGGACAGGGAGCGAAGAGTGAGACACCTGAGGTGTCCCACTCGACGCACCAGACTCCCCACCATCGCTGCACCCCGAGATAGCAGCCTGAAGACGGCTGACCGTAGCCAACAGCACGCTCAGCTGTTCGCGAACCGCGGCCAACTCCTCCTGCGTCCGCACACAGCAGGCACACATCCTATCCATCCTATCGATACAATTAACAGCAATTAATAACTTTAAAGGAGCCTAGTATTCTAATGAAGGCGGCTGGCTGCTGACTTAACTGTGGTCAGTGGTAACTACACTGTCGAATCAACAAAACTGAGTCCGGCAGCTTAGCGCTGTTAACGCTGCGGCTCTCGTGGCAGCTGGCACTGGACTGCTCCTAAAGTAATGGACCGATTTCAACCAAATTTGGTTCAAATATTCTTTAAGGCCAGGAATCATTCGCTGTGGTTGCAAAAACCACCTACGAAACGTGGTTCATACGTCATATGCATTGAAAACTGCTCAATGTTGCGGCGCGTGATAGAGTTCAAAATGTTCAAATGTTTGTTAAGCTTATGGGACTTAACTACGGGGTTATCAGTCCCTAAACTTACAAACTACTTACGAACTAGGACGGCACAAATATCCATGCCCGAGGGGGGATTCGAACCCCCGACCGTAGTGGCCGTGCAGACCGTGACTGAAGCGTCTCAGTCTCCTCGGCCACCGCGGCCGGCCGTGATAGAGTGACTTTATTCGACAACTATTTGATAATGAAAGCCCTAAGCGACTTCCAATAAACTTTGAACATAATTTGAAATTTTTACTCAACTTTTTATCGCTGAAAACCCGAACAAAATAATGAAAGGAAAAAAGTTTATCGTTCGCTACTTTTCCGATGTTCATGATGTATACCTACGGGATTTAGCACGACGTTACAAGTATTACTTCTGCACTGTAACTTGTATTCGCGAGACAATTCACAGACAGTACTCATGTTCCTTCGATGCTATATCACATTTCGACATATACCGTAGTTCATGAGATACGAAGTCATAAACAATCTGGTTCATGAAGAAACCGCATCACTCGTGAGGTTTCGCTTTGTTACGTCTTTACTGATAACACCTTCACGACATATTTTGCAGAGATGAGGCACATATACCGCTGAATGTACCTTCAAATGTACATAATAGTAGGACATATAATTCAAGAAATATGATGTGATAAAAAATGAAATGTCCGAATCTGTTTTTCCACATCTCCTCGTAAAATAATGGGCCGATTTCGTCCCCCAGATGGCTCACAGTTCTTTGGTGAGTACGTGCGTGGCGAGCACGGGCCCCGAGCTAATGCAGTCTTCCTTCCTTCTTTACTTCCGCGACTGCATTTCCTTTCCCCCTCCCCTCCTTTCCTATCGCCATTCCTTCCCGTCCCCACAGGGGAACTGATAACCTCAGTAGTTTAGTCCCCCTATCCCAAACAAACAACCCAACCCAACCCAATGGGCCGATTTCAACTAAACTACGTACGACACATTGTTCAGGAGATATGATGTCGTAAACAATGAGTCACAAAACGTTTCCCATCACAAGTATCAATTACTGTTTATAGTTAAGTTTTGTATTAAATTTGTGTTTTATTGCTGTTTTTCTTTCTTTGGATACTGCAGTCAAAATTCTGCACATTATGCATATTTCTTTGTTATACTGTTTCATAATTTCTAATGTTTTCATGGATACATGAAATTTTTTTAAAGGTTTTTTTTTCGTTTCTAATATAACACTGGAAAAATACCTATAGACTACCCGGGCAATGCCGGGTTTATCAGCTAGTTACAAATAAATATTTACGGCTTTTTTCCAAACACTAGGAGCGCTAGTGTCGCAGCAACTGTCAGTTGGTAACAACTTTCACAGCAGTGAGTGTCCCGACTGTGTATGTTAGACTGTGATTAAGCCCCTTATACACGATCGACTTTCTTGTCTCAACCGATTGTTAGGATTAAATTATGTTCCATGCAAAATTCCCCAGTCCATATTCACCTACTATTTTTACTTCCCTTCATTTTTCTATTACCGAGTTCGATTTCCTTAACTGCCTGAATAACTTATTATAAATTTTTCAATCTTCTCATCATCGACCGAGCTAGTTGACATATAAACCTGTACGACTACGGTCGGTGTTCGTTCATGTTTATCTTGACTCCGATAATGCCATTAGTGCTCTGCTCATAGTTCTTTACCCGCAATCATATTTTCTTATTCATCATTGGACTTGCTCCTGTGATACCCCCTACTGATTTCATATTTGTAACCCTGTACTCACCTCACCAGAAATCCAGTACATCTTTCCATCGAACTTCACGAATCCCCACTATGTCTATCTTCAACGTATCCATTTCCCTTTTTACATTTTCTAACTTCTCTACCCTGTTAAGGGATCTAACATAATACGCTCCGATCCGTAGAATACCAGTGTTGTCTTCCCAAATGACCACATCCTACTGAGTAGTCCCCGTCAGGAGATCCGAATCATGAATTTATAATTTCTGTCTGGTTTCTGTACAAGTTGTTTATAAATTGTCGTTGCTTAATTTTTACCCCTGGTACCTTTAGAATTTGAGAAAGTGTTTTCCAGTCAATATTATCAAAAGCTTTCTCTAAATCTACAAAATCTAAAACTTTAGATTTGCTTTTCCTTAACGTATCGTCTAGGTTAAGTCGCAATGTGCGTAATGCCTCGCGTCTTCCTACATTTCTCCATAACCAAACAGATCTTCCGCGAGGACGGATTATATCAGTTTTTCCATTCGTCTGTAAATAATTCAAGTTAATATTTTGCAACTAAGACTTAATAAAGTGATACTTCTGTAAATTTCACACCTGTTTGCAGTTACTTTCTTTTTTAATTAGAATTATATATTTCTTGAAGTCTGAGGATATTTCCACTGTCTAATACATCTTGCATATAAGGTGGAAAAGTCTCTTCCTGGCTGGCTTTTGTAGCTGGAACTTATTTTCCAATAAATCTGTTTGATATGTATTGCTTTTAATTCTCCTGTTTATTTTTTGAATATTTTTAAGTTTGAAAAATGAAAGTCAATAGAATAAGTAAATACAGGACTTGTCGAAAGGTACTAGCACGTTTTTCTTATGGTGTAACAGAGCAAAGACTTCAATTATACGATTTTTTCCTAGCTTTCGTCTTTGATAAATCTAGAACAGAACAGAGAAACGGAAGAATTCGAAGTATTATTCATTGTGCTCCCGCAGATGGGTGATGACCGGTGTTCGAGAAAGTCCGTCTTGATTTTTTAGTCCAAACGTAAGTGTATTCTGGCTCTATTTGCTACACGTATTTCGTCGTCTTCGAACTCTTCAGTAAAAAGGCATTTAAGCCACACTCTTTCACGCTTACTGGATCTTAAGTAATGTTATCATCCTTCGCTAGAATGATATGACTGGGAACGGAAACACGGACTGTGTGATGCAAATGTGGAAATTGAGTTCATTTTCGATTACACATTTCGACTCGAACTAGGCTCTCGTTCCTCAGATTAATACATTTACCCTTCTAAATCATCCCTGAATGTACTCATAAAATGTTTATTAAGTCACTAGCTGTAAACCCGGCGTTGCCCGGGTGTTTATTTATCCTACGCTCTCGTAGTCGACATCCGCTTCCCCCCTTTCTCTGCATCCACCTCTTTCTCTCCCATCTCTTTGTTCGTTTCCACCTTTCCCTCTCTCGGGAATGTTTTCTGCAAGGTACCCTCCGTCATGTACCATACAAACATTTATGTACCCAGTGATCTTCCTCTTGGTTTAAAGCTGGCCGCGGTGGCCGAGGAGACTGAGGCGCTCCAGTCACGGTCTGTACGGCCACTACGGTCGAAGGTTCGAATCCCCCTCGGGCATGGAAATTTGTGCCGTCGTTAGTCTTAGATAGTTCATAAGTAGTTTGTAAGTTTAGGGACTGATGACCACGTAGTTAAGTCCCATAGACTTTACAAACATTTGGAACATTCTTGGTTTAAAGGTCATGTGTGCAAAAATTCATAAAGATTGGAGTAGAACTATGCATTTTGTAAAATTCCCTAAGTTAAGTACCATCCACCATGCAACGAACGAAATTTTATACAGACAGTGACATTCATCTTGTTTTTAAGGTAGAGTGTGCAAAATTTCATCAGTATCAGAACAAAACTATAGATTTATTTGCAATAGAAACAGAAGGTCACATTGAAAAACTTACTTTGTTGTTCTCGAATATTCCAATTTCATAAAACTCTTGTTCTCAGAATAACGAAAACAAACAAAAAAAAAAAAAAAAAAAAAAAAAAAAAAAAAAAAAAAAAAAAAAAAAAAAAGGATCTGTAAAATCGGTCGATCCGTTCTCAAGTTGGCGCGACCAAGAAATTAAGCGATCCATTTTTTTGATGGAAAGTACCTTCCCGCATGCACGTATGAAACGTAAGGTAGGCGGTGACATTCATCTTTGTTTTGAAGGTCAAGCGTGTGAAATTTCGTGAAGATCGGAATGAAACTGTAGATTTCGTGAGTCTGTAGGGAAAGTATGCTCCACCATGCACCTATCGCAAAATACTTTCTTAGCAGACGTTTTCCACCTATAAACTACATTCCTGCCAAGTTTCAGCTTCGTGGGTGAAGTAGTTTTCGAGATTTTAGTCAGTGAGTGAGTGAGTGTCCTTTCGCTTTTATAGGGATAGAGATTAAGAAAACAGATTGGTTAATTTTGGATGCAAGAGAATTAAGGCAGACTTGCATACAAAAATAAATAGTAACATGCAAATCTGTAATTCTAACTTTATCTGATACAAGGTCACGCCTGATGCTATAGTTTTACAGCATCTACGCGAAACTGTTTTGAGCGGTACACTTCTTTTCTGTTCATCATTTTGTGTGTGTCGAGGGGGGAGTCAGTTACAAAACGCTTTATAAACATCCGAAATTACATGCAAACTTTTTTGCAGGTCCCTAACTACTCCCATTTTCCAATAATTGACGCATTACTCTGGGTATTCTCACGCGGTGGTCTCTCGTTATTTATGACGTCATATCTCCTGAGCTATGTGTCGTGCTCTTTTGCTATTAGAGCAGGAACTTTCGTGGGCGTACGGTGAACAGTTCACCAAAGTTTCATTGCAATTGAATGAATGGTTTATGAATACTTAGAAGACATACACACAAACATTCATTTTTATATACATAGATGTGGTGCCAAGATGTAACTATGTCAGCTTCAGTCATCTTAAGAGTTTAATGGGATAACACCTACCACACCTACACCACGGAATTCGTCGACGACAGACCATAAGCTTGCCCTGCCATTGAATGTACTGTATAGCTACGGCACCAAAGGTTTACTATATTTGTTGTGTTCTCTCATTTCCAGGCAGTTAATCGTTCATCAGGAGCAGCAGTGGTCTTCACCCACCATCCTCTTAATGTGGCGAAGAATCCATCAAAGAAAGTGATCTCAGCAGCTAACTGCTACTCTATGATCTAGTCAGACTGCCATAGGGAAAACTATTAACGGACGCCTCAACTTCGAAGTGATAAATGTGGTATTTTGTGCACAGCAAGGTGTTCCAGATGTCACTGGTCAGTGCAAGGGGCCTATGAACGTCTCATACATAAGGACCACTTTTGACTGAAATGAATGTGCCCTTTAATGAGTAAGTTCATGTCATTCACTGTAATTGGACTTTAAGGTGAATTGCTTCCTTTAGTTTTACGAAAATGTCCGGATCTGCCACCTCATATTACCCTGGTGGTGCTCCAATGCCGGGACACAATGGGGTCCATATCAGTACATCGCCTCCGGTACAGCAATGGCCAATACAATATCATGCGTACCAGGCCCAGAGGTACCAACAGCACGAGGTCAGACTCCAACCACAGGGCCATCAACTGTCTAGTCACCCCCATCACCATCAGAGCCAGTCTCAAGACTTGGGGGCGTATGAACACAGCCACGTCGCACCAGCCTCGAACAGTCAGCATCAACCACAGGCCCATCAGTCGAGACACGTTCCAGCTCCCCCAGCATACCCATCCCAGATTCCAACGAGGCCTCCCTCTGGTGGAAGAGACGGGGACGCGACTAACGCTGGAACCTTCGACATCAGATACGCCACGAACTTCTTTGCCCAAATGCATTATGATGCTGTCACCAATGGTGAAGATATCTCTAGAACAGTCGCCCCTTTTCCCTCACAAGAGGCCAGGACTTGTGAGAAGTTCAAGGACGTGAGTAACAGCCGTTCAACAATGACAGCACCACCGAACCTTTACCTTCCACCAGTAGAGAGTGCCAACAACAAAATGGACGCACCGGAGACTCCAATTGGAATGGCAATGAAGAGTTCGGCAGTGTTAGAGGCGCCATTACCTCGTGATGTTAGCCCACCTCAACTTGCCGGACAGACACCGTTCAGGGACCACTTCAGCAACATGCAGCGTTTTGGGGAGCCCTTCTCGGATCTGCAGTCGTTCAGGAGGAACGACGAAGCGTCCAGCAACTGCCACATGAGCTCGCCACCATCGGCAGCCACTGCCTCTTTTGCGTCGTGTTTCCCGAAAGTTCTGTACAGCCCAGAGTCATTTCAAAAAGAGGAGAAGAGCCCAAAATCAGAAGGTGGCTCCTATACGGACGGCGCGAATACGACGTCAAGTCCATCGCCACCTGTTCAAGACCGATGTCCACCCGTACCAAGTGTGGAGATGGATGTGCGACCGCAGTGCTCTTTCTTCTACCCGTGGATGAAGACACAGTCTGGTAAGTACCATAAAAATCTCTTTTTGCTCGTCATCTGCAGTTTCATTCCTCCTAAAAAAAAAAAGACTCATATTCACGATTTCATATCCCTGAAGAGGGTCTGCTTTCAACTGTACTAACCTCTTGTCATCCACATGTAATATTCTTGCCTCTCATGGTTCTTCCTGAAACCATTCCTGATTCCATACCGAAGTTCAAACACACCTCTGACTGCAAATTACAGAATTAAATGATCACTCTAGAACTGTGTGTCAGGACAGGATTCGATCCAAGTACCTTTGCCTTAAGCGGGTAAAGGCAATGGCCCTGAGTTTGAATCCTGGCCTGGCACAGTGTTAATCTGTTAGGAAGATTCATACCAGCCCATAGCCCGCTGTAGGTTGAAAATGTCATTCTGGAAAAATTCTCTATGCTGCGGGTTAACCACGTCTCCAAAATAGCCTTTCTTCCAGAAGAGTTAGTCTGACAAGGTTCGCCGGAGAACGTTCATTGTTTTAGAGGTAGGAAGTGAGGAGTTGGCGGAATTAGAGCTGTGATGACGGACGTCAGTAGCCCTCAAAAGGGAAATGTGTGCATATTAAAATCTCATTCAGCAACACAGGTCTGATACAGCTGTTCACGCAACTGTGTTCAGTGCAAGCTTTTTTATGTTTGTATAAGAACGACGACCTACATCCTTTAGAACCTTCCTACTGTATTCGTTTCTTCGACTACCTCTGCGAAATATACACCACACACTTTCCGCCGATGCTAAACAGACAATTCCTTTATGACTCACAGTGTGTTCCACCAATCTATCCCTTCTTTCAGTCAAAATATGGCAGAAGGCGCAGACGCAGACAGATGTGAAATTTACAGAACCATCAGTTTAATAAGTCATGGTTGCAATATTTTAACGTACGGATTATTTACAGAAGGGTGGAAAGGCTGATAAATGTTGACCTCGAGGAAGATCAGTTTCGATTCACCAGAAATGTAGGCTCACGGGAGGCAATACTCACTTTAGAACGTATCTTAGGAGGTATATTAAGGAAAGGCAAACCTACATTTCCAGCTTTTGTAGATTTGGAGAAAGTTTTTGACAATGCTGATTGCAATACATCCTTTCAAATTCTGAAGTCAGCAGGGATAAAATTTAGGGAAGGGAATGTTATTTACGTCTTGTACATTAACCAAACAGCTGTTTTTAGAGTGTAAGGGCATTAAAGAGTCGAAGTAGTTGGAAAGGAATAAGAGTTGTAGCCTTTGTTCAGTGTTACTCAATTTGTGCTTTGAGCAAGCTGTGAAGGGAAGCAAAGAGAAATTGGGTTAAGGAATTAAGGTTCAGGGGGAAGACATAGTAATTCTATCAGAGACAGCAAAAGATCTGGGGGAGCAATTGAACGGAATGAACATTAACAAGAGCAAAACGAGGGTAATGGAATGCAGTCTCAGAAAATCAGGTGACGTTGAAGGATTTAGGTGAGGTAATGAAACAATAAAGGTAGTATAGGAGTTTTGTGACTTAGGCAGTAAAGTAACATCTGATGGTCGCAGTACAGAGGATATGAAGTGCAGAATGGCAATGGGAAGAAAAGCGTTCTTGAAAAAAAGAAATTTGGAAACATCCAACATTAATGTAAGTGTAAGGTAGTCCTTACAGAAGGCATTTTTGTGGATTGTAGTCTTTATGAAAACTGGCCCCATTGGAATACCCTTAGACAACACGTCAGTGACTCGACTGGCTTATCCGGACGATGTAATCCTAATCAGCGGCAGTCGGGAAGAGATGAGAAGAAAGACAAGCTCGTACTGCCAGATTACCAATAAAGCAGGCTTGCAAGTCCGTGAAGACAAGACGCAATACATGGTCCTAAGCAAGTCGGCTAGCGATGGGCAATCTCCGATTCAAAAGGGCGAGTACTTTCAAATATCTTGGTAGCCTCTTTAGTGATGAGAACCTCTGTGAAATTGAAACAAATGCAAGAATTGTTGGAGGCAATAGAGCCTTCAGGATGTGCTGAAGAAAAGGTCCCCGACAAGAAGTTTCAAAACCATTTTGTATCAAAGTATGATTATGCCAGTGGTTATGTACGGTTGTGGAAGCCTCACCCTCAGAAGAACAGATGACCAGAAACTACTGGTTTTCGAACGAAAAATCCTCCGAAAAATCTGTGGTCCTGTGATAGATCCACAAACAGGAAAATGGAGAATTCGAAAAAAAAAGAACTAAAAGAGCTTGACGCACAGCCGGATATTATAAAAAGAATGAAGAGAACAAGATTGACCTGGGCTGGACATGTAGCAAGGATGAGCGAAGGGAGGATACCGCATGATGTGTTGCTGGGAACAGTAGCTGGAAGGAGATACCGGGGACGACCACGGACAAGATGGAAAGACAATGTTGACAGAGACACCGAGGACATGAGACTAGGAGCAGGTGATTGGTTGCAAGAGGCTCACAACCGGGAGCTGTGGAGGAGGAGTGTAGAGCAAGCATACGGTCACTAAGGCCCAAGCCACGGATAAGTAAGTAAGAAAGTAAGTAGCCTTGTACTGTAGTGAAACTTGGGCGATACATAGCTTAGACAGGAAGAGGATAGAGACTTTTAAAATGTATTCCAGAAGAATGCTGAAGATTAAGTGGGTAGATCGCGTAGCTAATGAAGAGGTACTGAGCAGAACTGGGGAGAAATGGAATTTTTGGCATACCTTGACTAAAAGAAGGGGCCAATCAGTAGTACACATTCTTAGACATCAAGGAATCGTCAATCGTCAATTTGGCATTGGAGGGAAGTGTGTGGTGTTAAAATCGCAGAGGAAGACCAAGAGATGAATACAGTAAGCAGATTCAGACAGATGTAGGTTGCCGTTCTTATGAGGAGATGAAGAGTCTTGCTCATTCTTCATACTGAAGACCACAACAACACGAGAGAATTTTCTCTTCCTCCTATGCGTGTACGTTATTGGCGCAGTGGAAGAGCGTTCCAAGGCGCCTTACTGCAGAGCGCGCGGTTGCTCGCCGTCTGATGTTCGAGTCCTCCCTTCAAACTTTTATATCCTGTTTTGACTGAACTTCTTACCAAGTGCGTTTCACTTCCGTATAATGCAATTGTTTTCACAACGAACTTCCTAACATTGAAATTAATATTGGACGTCATCATAATCTCTCCTTCAGAAATGCTTTCGGCATTTCGTGTCTTCTTTACTTCGGCAATGACAAGCTACTTTGCTACGGAAATAACAAAACTCATCTGCTACTTTTATTGCCTCGTAACCTAATTCCGTCAGCAGCTCTTGATTTTCTTGGACTACATTCTATTACCCTTGTTTTGCTCTTATCTATGTTCAACTGTTTATCCATGTCCTTTGCTATCTAAGAGAATTACGTCATCGGCAAACAGCAAAGTATTTATTTCTCTTCCCTGAACTTTCATTTCTTCTCGAAACTTTTGCCTTGCTTTCATTCGGAGGTTAGTCAATGTACGCATTGTATAACATTGGGCAATTGCGACAGTCCCTTCCCTTTCATGCCATTCGACTCATAGATGCTCCCTGATTTTTCTACAAGTTGTGTATAATTTCTGTTCGCTGTATTTTACTCCTGCTACCTTTGGAATTTTGTAGAGTGTATTGTACTGAACGCTGTCAAAAGCTTTCTCCATCTCTATAAAAGCTATAAACGTACGTTTGCCTGTCCTTAAATATCGTCTATAATAAGTCGTAATGTGAGTATTGCGTCATATGGTCCTACATTTTTCCGAAATCCAAGCTGATCTTCTCCTAGGTCACATTCAACCAGTTTTTCCATTTTCTATTTTGCAGCCGTGACTTACAGTGGAAGACCAAATGTATTTACGTTTCGATCATCTATAAATGTTCAGATTTTTCTAAACGTATTGGTTCAAACTCTTATGGTCATCAGTCCCTGGATTTACAAACTACTTAAAATAAATTACACTAAGGTCAATACACACATCCATGCCCGAGAGAGGACGCGGAACTCCGACGGGACCGGCCGCCTAGTCCGTAGCGTGACGCCTTAGACCACGCGGCCATTCTGCACGATTGTCTGCATATACATCTACATAAATACTCTGCCAATCACATTCAAGTACGTCGCAGAGGCTTCAACGAACCGCTTTTATGATATTTATTTCTATCTCTAATAGCGCGCGGAAAAAAGAACACCTACATATTTTTGTTTTTGATCTTATGTCTTTATTTTATTACGATTATCATGTCTCCCTACGTAGGTGAGTGCTAATAAAATATGTTCGCATTCTAAGAAGAAAATCCGTGGAAGGTATTTCGCAAATAGAACTTTCCGCAACGAATGACACCTTTCTTTATTGATTTAAGTGTCTGGCAGTAGATACATAGTGCGCCTTTCGTAATATTTCTCCACCGTTCCATTCTCCAATTGCGTACAGGATAAAGGTACACCTAAATCATTGCGTTTTCGATCTGATTTCTCTTATTTTGTTTTGAAGATCATGTCTCCCTGTTATTTCCGTGCTAAGAAAATATGTTCGCATTTTCAGGAGGAAGCTGGCGAAAGAAATTTTGCAAGTAGATCTCATAGCAACGAATAATGTCTTTGTTTTAATAATTTTCATCCCAAGTTTTCATGCTTTCCATGAGATTCTCTCCCCTGCACCGGGAGAACATAAAACTAGCTGCCCTTCTCTGAACTTTCTCTAAATCGTCCGTTAGTCCCACCTGGTGTGGATCCCACAATGCGCAGCAATACTCCGAAATAGGTCGCACAAGTGCAGTGTAGGCAGTTTCTTTGGTAGGACTGTTGCATCTTCTAATGGTTCTGCCAGTGAAGCGTAGCCTCTGGTTCTCCTTACCTATAATATTTTGTAATAGCATTCGAGGTTGTATGTAATGATTTGTATGTCTAAGAAGTGTGTGGCTTAGACCGCTTCATTAATGAATGTGTGTGTGTGTGTGTGTGTGTGTGTGTGTGTGTGTGTGTGTGTGTTTGTGTGCGTGTGTGTGACTACAGGCAATTGGCAACAACAATTGTGGCCACGTAGTAAGAACTGAAAGGTATTCGTAGCGGATTGACCACATGAAACTGAATACCACATACCAGACAAGATACACTTCAAGATACACAAGACGTAATAAATTACTACCTTATGCCTGATGAACTTTTCATAAACTTTGTTGTTTATATCTCAAGAACTATGCGTCGTACTGTGATATAATTTCTGATGTAAAGTTAGCGGTATATGTTCATACTGGCTCTAAAACGTGTCGCAAATGCAATGGGTTATGTAGAGGTAATTAATAGTAACGTCATGCCGAATGCTGTACTTTTACTGCGTAAACCACGAAAGTGTAGTATGCGAAAAATTTCTATGCTTTAATCGTTTTGTTTGGGTTGTCAAAAAAAATGGTTTTGTAAAGGGGTGAAAGTATGTGTAAAGTCTGTTGCAAGTCACTAAGTGCCGTAATTTTCAAACAGCGGATGAAGTCTCGTTCTGCAAGCGTGGCATGATTAGACTGTTTTTGTGATTGTCATGGTTTGTGACGTCATATCAGCTGAACTAGATGTCGTAGGTGGTTTTCAACTCTTCGTCTCTTAGTGTTACCGCATGGGAATGTCATCTTTACCTTTCTCTCCAGGAACAACCATTTGTCAAAAGTCTACAAACAGCACTGCAGGACTTTTCAAGTCATTGTGACTAGGATGTCTACCATTACTTCGACGAAACATTGAGCATTTGGTTATAATGCATTAACAAAATATGTATTGTTGTTGGATGTCTAAGTTTGAGTACATGCAGAAAGACCTTCAAATTATTACACCAAAGCAATTTGAATATTTCATCAATAAATTGTTGTTAAATGTCTAAAGTAGTAGTTTGCAACTGATGATAGTTACGATAAAGGAAACATATCCTGCCCAATTATACCATACGAAATCATCACAAATTCCCCTCAGAAAACTATAAAAATTAAAATTTCTAACATATATAAATAATATAGTCATTATGTATAGAAATGTGCAAACAAAATTTTGTTCATGAATTAATATTGTTGTTGAGATATAAACAATAAAGTTCATGAAAAGTTCATCACGCATGAAGTAGTAATTTATTACATCTTGCGTATCTTGAAGTGTATCTTGTCTGGTATGTAGTATTCAGTTTCATGTGATCAATCCGCTACGAATACCTTTCGGTTCTTACTTAAAAGATTTTTAGCGACAAGGTGATCAGGGAGTGGCGACAAGGAATTGAAAGGAGTGGGCGGGATACGACTGGGGTGCAACAAAAAAGGAATACGAGTAGATTGCCTTGCATTCGCGGATGATACTGTTTTACTGTCAGAATCATTAGAAAAGGCAGTGAACCAAACCAAAGAACTACAGAGACAAGCAGCTAAAACAGGCCTACAGATCTCTATCGAGAAGACAGAATGTATGACCAACTTCACGGAAGCTTCTGGATTGATGGCAATAGACAGAGGGAAATTCAGAAGGTGGAAAAATTCAAATACCTAGGAGAATGGATAGACACTGGACTGACAGAAAATGATGCAACGGAAGCACGAATAAACAAAATTAATTTAGCATATAAACTGACAATGAACATCTATAATAATAAGAATATTTCTATCAATGCAAAACTGGAACATTACTAGACAGCGATCCGCCCTGAAGCTTTATATGCAGCAGAAACACTTAGCCTAATAAGAACTGGAGTGATCAAGAGGCTAGAACTGGTGCAACGAAAGATTGTCAGGAGGATATTAGGACCTCGAAGAACAGAAGACGGTCAGTTTAGAAATCGATCCAACCAGGAACTCTATTCCAAAATAGAAAAATATCCGACATCATTAAGAAAAGAAGGTGCGAGTTCTTTGGACACATTTGCAGAATGGACCAGGGGAGGTTAACACAGCAAATTTCACAATTCTTGTTGTACAAGAAAAGCAAAATACGGTTGGTTTAAGAAGTACAAAGGGATCTGGAAGAAATGGGAATACGAGATCAAGAAATACACAACAGGGTGATTTTTAAATAAAAAATTCAGGCGTTTGCAGGATTTGAGAACTAGACCGAGAACGAAATCATCGTGGACAGAAGAGCGAAGAAAGATGCAAAGTATGAGAATGAAAGAATACTGGAAGAGGAGGAAGAACGGAAGAAAGGAAGCTGATGTGAATTAACGTGGTTCAAAGATGGCCGAAACGAAAGAAGAAGAAGAAGAAGAAGTTAGGGATTGAAAGTGTTAACCCCCAACAGTCATTGTTTCCTGTCGGTAAGCAGTATTTGTACCAAAGTTGATTGCAATCTGTCCATTAGTTTAGCAGTAGACGTGGATAATATGTACATACATACATTTTTCAAATAGGATGTTAACCTAACCTAATCATCATCATCTCAGCCTTTTCCCACGTCATGTGGGGTCGGCGTTGCTTTGCTGGATCCTTCTCTTCCACAAACGTCTGTCCAGTGCTTCTTCTCTGAGCCATCCTTTCTCCCATAGGTCAGCTACTACCTTGTCTTTCCATCTCAGTTTATGTCTTCTTCTTCTCCTTGAGCCTTCGGTTTCCAGCTCTTCTTGTCGTCATATAGTACTCCCCTCTTCTCTGCACATGTCCATACCCTCCTAGGCTACTTTCTTGGATCTTTCACTGTTCCCTTTAGTCTGTCCTTTCGTGTCACCCAACCATCCACCTTAACAATCTCATTTCTTCCACTTCCATCTTTTACTCTTGGACTTTTGTAACTGGCCAAGTTTCTGCACTATACCGCATCGCAGGCCTCACCACAGACTTGTAAAGCTTTCCTTTCATTCAACAGCTAACCTTCTTATCACACAGTACTTCGCTCAGTTTTCTCCAGTTCATCCACCCACTATTTATCCTGTGCTGTATTTCGGCCTCCAGTGTTCCATCACTTTGTATATAAGAGCCTAGGTATTTAAATTTCTTGACCAGCGCCAGTTGTTCTTCTTGCAGGTCAATATATACATCTTTGACTTCCTTTGTTCACATATATTCTGTTTCCACCCTGCTAATTCTCATTTTCCTTTCCTCTAGAGCTTTTATCCACTGTTAAGCTTGTCTTGAAGTGCCTCCTGGGTGGGTTCACTCATTACGACATCATCGGCAAACAGCATGCCTCAAGGTGCTTTTCCACATCTTTTACTAGTACATCCATGACAATGTCAAAGAGATATGAACTGAGAGCAGATCCGTCTCACTGGAAATGCCTTTGCTGCACCTGCACTGCTCCTGACTTCTGTCGTTGCATCGTCATACATGTCTTGTACCACTGTGATATATTTCTCTGGCACGTATTTGCTTCTGAGACATCTCCGCCACGGCACTCTATTATATGCCTTCTCAAGATCGATAAAGGCCATGTGCAGTTCGGCAGTTTGCCTCTCCATCAGCAATTATACTACGACACACAGTTCATGAGATATGGAATCACTAACAGGTTCGATAAAAACCTGCCTCATAACGCATGACGTTTTGATTTATTACGTCCTTCCTACTAACTCTATTCGACTCGTATTTTACAGACATTTTACATATACACCACCGGATGTACGTTTGAAATAATATCGTAATTCGACATATAGTTTAGTTGCTATGATGTCAAAGACAATGAAATGTATGAAAATTCGCCCTAATTAGCACGGGTTTGTAATTTACTAGGTCTTTACTGCCAACTCCATTTACAACACACTTCGCAGGAAATTTGCTAACAAATGTTTCTATAGTCTATGGGACTTAACTGCGGGGTTATCAGTCCCTAATCTTACAAATTACTTATGAACTAACTAAGAGTAAGGACGGCACAAATATCCATGCCCGAGGGGGGATTCGAAGCCCCGACCGTAGTGGCCGTGCTGACCGTGACTGGACTGTAAAACCCAAACCCTGTACACTATTGCATGGCAAGTCGCATGAGCGATGGGCCTGAACACACCACAGCGATAGAAAAAAAAGGGGGGGAGGGGGTTTGGAACATATGAGGAGCCACTTTTCAAAACGCATTATGTCCACTGGTGGACAAAATTGAGTTTGATACGGAATCCGTATTTTATCATCCGCTCCACACACTCCTGCAATCAGATTGTGTCAAAACGCATTTAACGCTTTGAAAAAGTAGCAGGTGCAACAAATAGCATTTCGTTCTCTGGTATGATTGAATCAAACTGCATTAAGTGCAACAGTTGCCTTTATTTTGTTTTATTAAGCTATGTTGACTGCAATGTAAGACTCGTGGACTATCGCGGTGGAGTAGCCGAGAGGTCTAAAGCACTTCGCTGCGGAGCGCGCGGTTGCTCGCCGTGGAGGTTCGAGTCCTCCCTGGGGCATGGGTGTGCGTGTTGTCCTTAGGTTAGTTTACCTAGGTTTAAGTAGTTTGTAAGCTACGGACTGATGACCACGGAGTTTGGTCCGATAGATTTACAAACATTTGAACATTTGATTTGAACTCGTGGACTAAAGCGAAACCATGTAACCAACAATGATCAGTTAATATTCGTTTTCAGTATTACAGCATTGTTGTGTATAAACGTTAATCATTCTGTCTGTTAGGAAGTCAGGCGTAAAATCATTGTTGTGCTAAGATGGAGAGTATTATAGCCAGTTAATGTGTGACTGTTGGAGAGGAAACGTGGAACGAGAGAACGAATGGTGAGAAAATCAAAACCGGCAGATTGTGCAACAGAACCCAACAAAACACACTTTGTCCATCACTAAAGTGCTCATAGCTTGAAAGTATAAAAAGCAATTTCCTTGTATTAAACACATTTGGATCAACAAGTCCTACGCGAGTATGTGGTGTAAAATTTGGAATAACTTATCGAATATTTTTTGCGGTATACGTTTTTTGCTTCTCCTGAAAAATTTGCTTTTTGGGACATAATAATGTTTGTATAGCTTATGGGACTTAATTACAGGGTCATCAGTCCCTAAACTTACAAACTACTTATGAACTAGCTAATACTAAGGACGGCACAAATATCCATGCCCGAGGGGGGATTCGAACCCCCGACCGTAGTGGCCGTGCAGACCGTGACTGGAGCGCCTCAGTCCCCTCGGCCACCGCGGTCGGCTTTTGGGACATAGTGCGTTTTGAAACGTAGCTCCTCATATTAGTGCAAATTAGTTTAATTAGTTTGTGAGTCTATGGCCCCATGACCAGAACAGTTTGGTCCTTTAGAATTACAAACATTTCGAGCAGGAAGCGTAGAAACGGCGAGGAGTTGCGAGATCTTGCAGCCCCGCTAGAAGGGGCGGGGGTGGGGGTAGGTTGTTAGGGAGAAAGTCGGCTCAGGTAAGCGGGCAACCCTCACCCCTGGGGAGGTCCATTGTACGCTTTAAGGCGGCATCTGCCCGCCGCCGGGGTCAAGCGCTTTCTCCAGTTGGAGGTCCAGACCTTTGGCCAGCGAACACGCACAGTCCGTGAAGTCCTAGTTGTTAGCGCAGGCGTTCGCGGCAAAGACCTTGTAAACTAGACTTCCTAACGACGCTGCTGTCGAGGTATAATTTGAACCTTCGGTCGGCCGCCATGGTAGTGGCAAGCGTCAGATAAATACGTAAATCATGTATTAAATAGCAATGTTCTAATGTTTGTAAATCTATCGGACCGAACTGCGTGGTCATCAGTCCGTAGCTTACAAACTACTTAAACCTAGGTAAACTAACCTAAGGCCCCAGGGAGGACTCGAACCTCCACGGCGAGCAACCGTGCGCTCCGCAGCGAGAAGCTTTAGACCGCGCGGCTACTCCACCGCGGCTATTAAATAGCCGCAGCGGGATATATAGACTATTTCACTAAGAGTGTTTGCCTCTGTAACTCATAAAATAATAGGTGACGGGAAATTTTAATGCGGTAGGTCAACACAAGAAATGTTACACTTTCTGCGGAGCTAAGAACATAGTTTATTGTATAATTTTCCAAAGAGCTACAGCACAAAGATATAATTTTTTAAATGGAACGATAGTTTTTTTTTTTCTATCGTGCATTGGATTCGTTGAAACCAGCTGCATCCAAATCAATTTAAACTACTTTCCTATCACTGTTAGTTTGGGAGCTACAACCCTTCAAAGTTCTGGGGGCGGAGGCTGCGATAGCGTAGCTGACTGGCCGAGTGGCTATCCCCTGGGGCACGGCCCACTGTCTCATGACCACGAGCCAGTCAGCTACGCTGTCGTAGCCTCCGCCCCCTAAACTTTGAAGGGTTGTAGCTCCCAAACTAACAGTGATAGGAATGTAGCTTACATTGATTTGGACGCAGCTGGTTTCAACGAATCCAATGCACGATAGAAAAAAAAACCTATTGTTCCATTTAAAAAATTATATCTTTGTGGTGAAACTCTTTGGAAAGTGATACAATAAACTATGTTCATAGCTCTGCAGAAAGTGTAACATTTCTTGTGTTGACCTACCACATTAAAATTTCCTGTCACCTATTATTTTATAAGTTACAGAGGCAAACACACTTAGTGAAACCCCCTGTATACACGTCTGTATTGTTTGACTATTGCAGTGTGCATGAAGCACGATGGTGAAGAGCTGCTCAGCGTACAATTGCATAAATCAATTTAAGAAACGAATAAAAAGATCGAATGCAGTCTTCCCATTTATATTTCTCAGGAATACAAGTAGCCCTACTGTTTGTGTTCAGAGATACTCTTGCTTAACAGTCTGTTATTCAAGACAACATAGGATTGAATGAAATAAATAACAGGCTTTTACAATACTGGTAGCTCTTAAAAAGGAGCTACTTTAGGCATTACTGGTGGACAGGAAGTTCAAAATGTTTCATTTTATGATTGTGTAAAATAACTATTGGGATTACGAAATCAGTTGGCTCACTGCAGTTCGAATTTTTGTTTATGAAATTAATATTAGCAACTTGTAACGCAGAATTTTAAGGTAATCTGTTTTGTGTCCCAACTTCATCGCCGCTTTTGTGTCCCAGCCTCGTCGTAGGTGTCGGTGGCCGAGTGGAACGAGACCGACACAGTAACAAAAATAGCACGCTGGTGCAGGTACGGAGGGGAGCAGCCAGAAACTATAAACACTAGAGTAAATTAGAAAGAGATATATATTGCACAGAATGTAACAATACTTAACTTTTACATAGTACTGCAGAATGTTGATACATAGTTGTTAGAGGCCTGCCTAGTGCCTGTACAGTAGCAAAGTCTTCACTGGTGCCTATCTGATTACGAAGGTCCTAACCGGTTGCTAACTCAGTCCCAAGGGACCGGTGTCTTTCCGTGGTGGCCACGAGCGGGGTTGCAGCAGAGGGCGCTCGTGGCTGTCGTCGTCAGATCGCCGCGCCGTGCGGACACCAACTGATAGGGGTTTGCAGAACTGTGTATATTTCCATATATGAATGACACATAGCCACACATCCGATGCACTTTATGAAGTTGAACCCTATGACAGTAGTTGTTGACTTTTGAACAGTTTACGCAACTGTAAGGTATTTGGCTTACACCATTAAAAACGCTAATATTCTCCCTAGATACCCTAATGCTAAAACACATCCGATGCACTTTGTGAAGTTGAACCCTGTGAGCCGGACGCGGTGGCCGAGGGGACTGAGGCGCTCCAGTCACGGTCAGCACGGCCACTACGGTCGGGGGTTCGAATCCCCCCTCGGGCATGGATATTTGTGCCGTCCTACTTCGTAAGTAGTTCATAAGTAGTTTGTAGGTTTAGGGGCTGATGGCTCCTGTAGTTGGGTCCCATAAGCTTAACAAACATTTGAACGTTTTTGAACCCTGTGACAATAGTTGTTGACTTTTGAACAGTTCACGCAAGTGTAAGGTATTTGGCTTACAGCATTAAAAATGCTAATATTCTTCCTAGATACCCTAATGCAGAAACACATCCGATGCACTTTGTGAAGTTGAACCCTGTGACAATAGTTGTTGACTTTTGAACTGTTCACGCAATTGTAAGGTATTTGGCTTACAGCATTAAAAATGCTAATATTCTTGCCTATACCCCAATGCTAATGTTAGATGCATTAGTTAAGAAAATGTTATGGCGTACTTCGTGTCCTTAAAAGAATCTGGTAGTGGCTGGTTGCTGTATTCACAAGGTAAGAAGCTATTTTTCAGTTATGTATCTGATGGTATATTTCACTTTCACAATCGATTTTTAACATTAGCTGTTTCAGGGAGCCCTGTTTCAGTTTTTGATGCTACGAAATATCTAAATATTGCAGAATACAGCAATAAAGCAAAGACGTAAAGTGTGAAAGACTTTGTACAAAAAATTGTGTGCCAGAACCGGGGACCTTTGCCTTTCGCGGGCAAGCGCACTACCGACTGTGCTATCCCGACACGACTTAAGATGCTGCCTCACAACTTTACTTCCGCCAGTACCTCGCCTCCTACTTTCCAAACTTCACAGAAGCTCTCCTGCGAACCATGCAAGAGTAGCACTCCTGGAAGAAAGGATATGGTGGAGACATGGCTTAGCCACAGCCTAAGGGATGTTTCCAGAATGAAACTTTCACTCTGCAGCGGAGTGTGCGCTGATATGAAACTTCCTGGAAGATTAAAATTGTGTGTTTCGTATCAGCTCACCCTCCGCTGCAGAGTGAAAGTTTCATTCTGGAAACATCCCTTAGGCTGTGGCTAAGCCATGTCTCCACCATATCCTTTCTTCCAGGAGTGCTAGTCTTGCAAGTTTCGCAGGAGAGCTTCTGTGATGTTTGGAAAGTAGGAGGCGAGGTACTGGCGGAAGTAAAGTTATGAGGCGGCATCGTGAGTAGTGTCGGGATAGCTCAGTCGGTAGTGCGCTTGCCCGCAAAAGGCAAAGGTCCCCGGTTCGAGTCCCGGTTCCGGCACACAATTGTAATCTGCCAGGAAGTTTCATATCAGCGCACATTCCGCTGTAGAGTGAAAGTTTCATACTTTGTACAAAAGTTTCACAATCGTAGAATATACTGAGAAAGTGCCGAAAAATCGTGTCTCACGATAAATTCCGTTCATATGCTGCACTTAGAACGCTAAAAAACTGAATGTTATAGTTTGGTTTCGTTAGGAAGAGGAGACGCTGTTGACCAATTTCTATACCGTATGTGTAATAAATTTACACACAACCGATAGTTGCTGTATATTGAAGGAGTCTATAGCTGTTTTTCAGTTATATATTTCAATTAGACATAGTTTTCGCGACTTAACTCAAATAAATACACACTCCAATCAAAAGAATCTTACGCACATTTAAAGTTCGCGCGGAAGTTTGCCACCACAATGGTCGCCGAGGCGCTCTTCAATTTGTTCGCTGTTCGCAGTCGGCCGCTTACGGGATTGTGGGGGCTTGCCCCACGACCGCGGTCAATAGGTTCGTTCGAGCAGCGAGGTGCAACTGCAAACGCCAACTCGAACGCCTATTTTACGTGTTTCGTGGTTTGCCCACCGGTAACGCTAGTTGACTCATTTGCCCTCTCAACCCAAACGTTCAGATGTCAGACACTCAGGGGGGTGTAAATTTGACTCGTGCGCTTTGCTCCTGTTACGTCACCTGGCAGCAAGCGTCGAGCAGCTCCGCAGGAAGTTGTGTTTTGCGCTCGCTCGTTTCGTGACCTGTTAAGTGTTCGGATAGAAAGTAGCTTTCTTGTACTAGGGAACAATTTTTCCATATATTCTTTCTGTAATTATGAGTAAGAATACTTCGGTTGTGCTGTTGCGGAGCGCAATAACAGTGGACGCAAGACGCGAAGGCATTTTGCACCATCGGTTTCCAAAAGATGAGCAACTTCAGCGCATATGGATCTCCCGCTGTAAACGGCAAGACGAGATAAATGTCAAAAATGCGAAAATTAGTTCCGAACTTTTTTGTGAAGCCGATTACAAAAGAGACTTGCAGAATGAATTGTAGGATTCATATCATCGATATTTTTTGATAAAATTGTATGTATGAAAGTAGTATGCAGTTCAATGTTCATAGTAATCAAATGAGTAAAACAAAAGCAGTAATGCGAAAATCGACTGCTAAGATTGCGTTTAACGAAAGTTTTCTTTATATATATATATATATATATATATATATATATATATAAATGAATGCCTCTGTTTGTCCATATGTTATGCCTGTTAATGTCATTCAGTCGATTGCGATAAAACTTCGTCAACTTATTGCAAGAACTAGCGTCACGGGTATAGGCATAGTAAAATTTCGGTATTGGCACTCTAAGGGGGTGAAATCATGATATTTTATAAAAAAAAAAAGAAGCACATTTTCTCTCTGTCTGCTCCTTTACCCTCATATAACTCGAGAACTACTGAACGTATCGTCATGAGGTTTCTTTTAAATTGTAGATCTCACAAAGATCTAAAAAACGTCAGCGAGAGCATATGTCTAACTTTTACGAGTGAAGCATATGTACCATTTTTCTCTCCTAAGGCGCTGGCAACGGATAGCTTCAGACTACATAAATAGTTGCGGGAAATCTATAAAAGTAAGACATGTGCTCTCCTGGACTTTATTTTAGATCTTTATGAGCGCTACAATTTAAAAAAAACCTCATCGCGGTACGTTCAGTGGTTCTCGAGTTAAAGACGTTTAAATATTACCCGTGACAATTCGCGGGGCGGGACGGGTTAGCTAGTTGTTAATAATGTTTGAAGCTTTTCTTTTTCAGTCCTTTGTATGTTAGTATACGTATATATTAATCACAAGCGTGTTCCACCGCTTAAAAGCAATGATTTTTGTCTAATAAGAAAAGAAAAGACGGAGAAATGTGTTCACGGCGGCCATATAATACAGCGGCTTGCTGCCGAGTGACGTAATACAGCGCTAACCAATGGCAGTGAAGAAAACCAAACTGCCATACCTTTCTAGTCTACGTACCTTGTCAGACACTCACATGGCTACCAAACGCTGTATATCGATAGAGTATCAACCGAAACTTCTATCGTGGAGTAAAATGCAGAATATGCGGGCTTGAGGAATGGTCATTCTTTTTCATAATTATTTTTCTCTTATTAATTTCTTTTCACAACAAAAGTCCTTCAAAAGAGATGGTTTTATTTTGTTAGTATTACAAACACAAAATGAAAGAAGTAAATAAAAAAAATATCCTCTTCAACCCAAAAGAAGACCTACCTCATGCATTAAAAAAAAAAAGAGAAATTTGGAGAAGGATTTAAAGTTCAGGGAGAAGAAATAAGAAAATTGCGTTTTGCGTATGACATTGTAATTCTGTCAGAGAGAGAGAGAGAGAAAAGATCTGGAGGAGCAATTGAATGGAATGGACAGTGTGTTGAAAGTAGCATCTAAGTCGAAGATTATTAAGAGCAAAACTAGGGTAATGGAGTACAGTCCAAGAAAACCAGGCGATGTTGAAGGAATTAAATTAGGTAACGAATCAATAAAGGTGTTAAATGAGTTTTGTTACTTGGGCAGTAAAATATAATATGATGGTCGTAGTACAGAGAATATAAAATGCAAAATGGCAATGGGTAGAAAATCGTATTTGAAAAAGATAAATTTGTTAACATCGAATATTGATTTAAACATAAGAAAGTCCTTTCTTAAGGCACTTGTGTGGAATGTTACCTTGTATCAGAGTGAAACATGAACGATAAACAGTGCACACAGGAAGAGGATAGAGGCTTTTGAAATGTGGTGCTACAGAAGAATGCCGAAGATTAGGTGGGTGGATCGCGTAGCTAACGAGGAGGTACTGAACAGAACTGGGGAGAAAAGAAATTTCTGGCATACCTTGACTAAAAGAAGGGATCGATTGGCAGGACAAATTCTTAGACATCAAGTAATTACGAATTGCGTTAGAGGGAAGTGTGTGGGGTAAAAATCACAGAGGGAGACCAGGAGATGAATGTAGTAAGCAAATTCCAAAGGATGTGGGTTGCCGTTCTTATGAGGAGATGAAGAGGCTTGCTGAGGATAGGATATTGTGGAGAGATGCATGAAACCAGTCTACGAACTGAAGACCACAACAACAACATTGTATTGTCATGGTATACAGTTACAAAAAGTTTCATTAGTACTTTTCTTTCGAGTGTTAACAGTTTTTCTTCCTTTCTTTCTAAATGTTAATTTTTCACATCCATATAGCGTACCGGTATAATGGTTGATTGATAGAAACGGACTTTAAAGTTGATGCTACGTGATCGTTGCCTTACAATTTTGCTGAAACTAAATTTCGGTGCGCCTCGGTTGCACAGTGGTAGAGTGCCGAACTACAAATCCGAAGGTCACGGGTTCGACCCCGGCAGGTCCTACGATTTTTATCTGTCACTTTCCACTTCTTTCCCCTCTGGCAGTATTGCTCATGTGAAAAATATCGAGTAGCACCGTGGTTCGGAACCCACGTTAAACTGCAGGTCCCCCTATAACTGGCTGGGTAAGTCATTTCGAAGGTCGGAGGAAGGCAACGGCATACCACCTCCAAACAGGACCATGCCTCGTAAAGCAATGTGGTGGTCAAACCAATCTTCCGATTGTTGACTGCTTTACCTTTCAAACACCATCTTGTTCTCTGTTCCTGAAAGGGCATCTATTTCAATATCTGTTGTATTGTTTTACTGAAAAGAATCCCTAAGTACTTGAAGCAATGAACAGTCTTAAGTGTGAATCCATTTACAGAGGTGCCTCTTTTCTCCTTTTCTTACTTACAACCAGGTATTGTGTCCTGTTTTCTCGGCAATTTTGTAATAATTTTGCGTCATTCTGATCAATTCTGTCTTGGAACGGCTTAGTAACGCTACATCATATGCATAAGCAAGTCTAGTAATGTTACTGTCCGATAGTTGGATCCCTTGCGGATTAGTTTTGATAAATTCTCTATCGATCTTCTCTAGGACAAAGTTAAATAAAATTTGTCTTAGTGTACACCTTAAAATTTTCAGTTTCTCTTACCGGTGTCTTTAAGCGACATACAGTTTCGTCTATAAACACTTCGACTGAACAGATTAATATTCAGGTCATTTCAGATTCATTCAATATATTTAGGAGTGTCTGTCTGTGTATGCTATCATAGGCCTTTTTAAAATCTACGAATGATATGTCGAAATCTACATTCTACTCCCATGCCTTCTCAGTTATTTATCTTAAAGAGAATAAGTGATCTAATGTGGATCTGTTTCTGCGGAAACTGCATTGATAGTCTCCAATTAATTCTTCTGTTTCTGTAATCAGCCTGTTTAACAGACAAATGGATAGGATTTTGTAGGTGACATCTAATAACGCAATTCCTCTGTAGTTGTCACACACGTGGGGATCATTTTTCTTAAATGTAGCGCATAAATTGCGGTTTTCGTGTCTGCAGGAGTGGTTTCAGTCTTCCCAGTTGTTTATATTACAGATTGTGTTTCTTCCTCAAGTTGTGGTCCTCCATTCTTCAGTAACTCAGTCGCCACAAGTCTTGTTATTGATTAATTTCTTTGTGGCTTGCTGTATTTCATTTATTGATGTGGTGGTGACTTCTACCTCAACTGTGGCAATACAGTCACAATGAATGTTGATAGGTTAATAACTAGGCAACAATGTACTTTCTGTGTAATCTATGTTACCTGGATGCATGTATGTTCGCAAATATCATCCAGTGATGCTGTCGGCACTTACTTCGATAGAAAGAAATCGTTTCCACTGCAATCTCTTTTCTGCCCATATTTTGGAAGGAGGTATGATGGTCCGAAAGAACAAAAGAGTCTACTATATGTGGGCACCAATATATTTAAGAGCTATTAGCGGTTGACCAGTATCCGTAGATGTTTTTCCAGTCGTCAAAATGAAGCATTCAACTCTTTAATTTTGATTGGAAAGATGACCATTTGAAATGAACCAACCCCCTTGATTGCTAGGAACTGTTTGGCCATGTTGGACGAGCGTTATCGTGCAACTTCAACATCCACCATAGTAGCCGGACCATAATCCTTCAGTTTTTTTCCCATTCATTCGACCAAAACACACTTGAAAGAAAAGAAATTTGACAAGATTCCTAACAGCCAACGAAACGAGCCAAAGCTTTTGAACAGGGCATGTGCCGCACAATTCAGAGGTGCATAGTGACTATTTTGAAGGACTTTAAGGTGCCTGTTGTTGATCTATCTTAACGTTAGGGACTATTCACCAAAGTCTGTTGTCAGAGGTTGTACATCCCTAGCTTCGAAGGTATGCCTTTTAGAGCTCACTTATGCCAGACTTTTTCCCTTTGTTTTGGTCTATCATAGCTCCACCCAAAAGATGAAAACCAAAGAGCTTGTAGCAGAAATTTGTTTCACACTATCGAAGTTGAGAGGGGTGTTTGAAAAGTCCTTGCAAAAATAATAACTGCTTTTGTGTTTGGGAAAAACCATTTTTATTTTTCCACATACTCTCCTTTTAGACTTAACACAACTCGTCCAACGCTGTTCTAATTTGTTGATCCCTTCCGATTAATACCAATTGTCCTAGCCTGCAGAATAGCTATTAATTTCTCCATTCACCTCTTCGTTTGAATGAAATCTTCATCCCACCAGCCATTTCTTCACATTGGGAAACGAATGGTAGTCCGATTGAGCCACGTATGGAGAAGAGGGGGGACTTTAAACGAGTTGGAATCCTATTCCAGTAATTTTGCCACCACAACTGCTGAGGTGTGTGCTGGTGCAAGCACTCTTTTGTGGACCAATCGCCGGCGTTTTTCTTGCAGCTCGGTTTTCAAACGGTCCAATAACGATGAATAATATTCACCTGTAATAGTTTTACCCCGTTCCAGATAATCGGTGAGGATTATCCCTTGCGAATCCCAAAAGACCGTCGCCATAACCTTTCCGGACGAAGGACCGGTCTTCGCCTTTTTTGGTGCAAATTCTTCCTTGGTAACCCATTGTTTAGATTGTTCTTTGGTCTCATGAGTATAGTAATGTATCCATGTTTCATCAACAGTGACGAAATGACGCTCAAAGTCCTGCGGATTCGTCCTGAACACCGGCAACCCCTCCTTGCAACGCTTCAAATGATACCGTTTCTGGTCAAACGTATGCGGCAACCCATCTTGAGAATAGCTTTCTCATGTCCAAATGTTTATAACATACTTTATGCACCCGTTCATTCGAGATGCCCACAGCATTAGCAAGCTCATGCACCTTAACTCAGCTGTCATTCAGCATCATGGATTTTATCAATAATTTCTGGAGTTCTAACTTCCACAGGGCGTCCAGAACTTTCAGCGTCACTTGTACCCATATGGCCACTCCGAAAATTTTGAAACCACTTATAAACTGTTCTAATCAAAGGTGCAGAGTCACCATAATGTTTATCAAGCTTCAGTCTCCTGAGGCGTTTTGCCTTTCATAAAGTAATGTTTAATCACCATACGAAATTCTTTTTCGTCAATTCTTTGACATTGTAAAATGTAAACTTTCACGGCCGGAATGGTCAAAATTACTAAACATTTCCGGGCTCGACCACGGCATAATAGCCCGGAAAGTTTTAGTAATTTTGAATTCTTTGACAATCACCCGACATCCTTGGAAGGAGGAGGAAGGAAGCTTAGGGTTCAACGTCCCATCGATACCGTGGTCATTAGAGACGAAAGGATGTGGGAGGAAATGGGCCGTGGCCTTTTTTGAAAGGAACCTAAATCTGGGTGTCAGGAGGTGGATTTGAACAACCATCCTCCTGAATGTAAGTCCAGTGTCTTACCACTGCACCTCCTCGTTCGGTCGACTTCCTTTATTCACACGAATGCTAAACACAGGCGCCGGTGGTGCCATCTAGCGGACTTTGTACGGACTTTTCAAACGCGCTTCATAATTTACATAGTGTCCTACGTGAACCTTGACCCAACTACTCTATATCACCACGAAGTCTCTCGATTTTCTTGATGTTCACCCTGAACATTTAAAGCATTTCCAGTGGCCGTAATCACTGCGCTACCAGGATTGTCTCGGTGTGTTCACAGGCGAGATTCCAGGACGCGAGACGGCCAAGCGCACCCGCCAGACGTACACGCGCTTCCAGACCCTGGAGCTGGAGAAGGAGTTCCACTTCAACCGCTACCTGACGAGGCGGCGCCGGGTCGAGATCTCGCAGGCGCTCTGCCTCACCGAGCGCCAGATCAAGATCTGGTTCCAGAACCGTCGCATGAAGCTCAAGAAGGAGAACGGCGGCACGCTGCCCGCCCCAGTCCTCACCCTGGGGCAGACCTTGGCTGGGAGGGTGGCCCTGCCCACCATGGGGCCTCTGGTTCCCAAGTCACCATCGTCTTCACCACTGAGGTCCTCGCCAGATGCTGGCTCCGACGGTGGGGACTGATGACCTCACTATGCCCATGGTAAGCCTGGTGCCTTCCATGTTGAGCAATCCACCCCAATCCACCTCTAGTGTTGGAAACATCACCAATGTCTTCACGACCAACGATAAAACCCCAATACCAGTCCCTGCCTGGCAGGGTATCCATGACGACCATGGCGCCTCTGATGGCCAATCCCAGTGTGGTCTCCACCAGATGCAACATTGCAGACTGAAGACAAAACTCGACTGTGCCCTGTTTCTAACCATGGTGCTTTCCAAGGTCCAGGCGTGGCCCGTGGTCTCTGATGTCGGAATTATTATAGAAGTCTTCACCATTAAGTCCTCGCTGGATGCTGTCTGTGCCTGGAAGAGTCTGTACCATGATGTCTTGACTCTGATGCCTGCTGTAGTTGCCTGTCCCAGGGCTTTGGTACTGGAATGACGAAACCTCACTGTGCTCCGATCGTGGCTGTCGACACATATCCACCCCAGGGCATCCAATGTTGAAACCATCACTGATCACCACTGAGGTACTCACCAGTCTCCACGATAAAAACCCAATACCAGTCCCGGACTGGCAGGGTACCCACGCCGATCATGGCGTCTTTGATGCCCAACCCCAGTCTGGTCTCCACCAGATGCAACATTGCAAACTGATGACAAAACTCTACTGTACCCTGTTTCTTACCATGGTGCTTTCCATGGGCCTGGCATGTCCTGGGGTCAATGATGTCGGAATTATCATAGATGTCTTCACCATTAAGTCCTCGCTGGATGCTGTCTCCAGTGGTGCTGTCCCTGTCTGTGACAGTTTGTACCGTGATGTCTTGACTCTGATGACTCCTGTAGTTGCTTCTTCAAGGGCTTTGTTACTGGAACCTTCATCATCATCACAGGTTAGATGGTGAATTCGACAGTGGACACTGATGACAAAAACTTACTGTGCTTCGATCGTGGCTGTGGTCATCTTCCCACCCTAAGACCTCTGATGCTGGAACCACCACTGATGTCTTCACTACTGAGGTACTCACCAGATGCTGTCTCCAGTGGCTTGGACTAATAGCGAACCTGGCCTACCCATACCCGTCTAAGATGGTCCCAATGTCTGTCATCTCTGTTATCGCCATAGTCATCATCTTCACTAGTGAGGTGTCCATCAGATACCAGTTCTGATTATGTGGATTCTTGTCAACCTGGAATAGTTCATGCCTGCGAAGATCCTCATGCTTGCCATTGCTGCTCTAGTGCCAGCATCCTAAACTGGAAGTCTTTGCTGGATTCTACAGAGTGATGCAGACACCACCATCAAGATGCCAAGGTAATAGAAGGTTTTATCGGAGAACTAATGTTACCAGAAGTGTTTTACCCAACTCATGATCACAAACACAGTACACTTGATTTTACTGGTCAGAGATATTATGTAAATATTAACTTCTTGTATGTCAATATCTTCTGCAATCTTGTCATCTGGTACTGAAAGCAGGCAGACTCCTGAAGTGCTTACTTCATTTCGTATCAATATGGACAGTGTTCTATTATATTGAAGTATAAAAGCAGTGGAAGGAAATATATTACGATTATAGTGTACAAAGAGATTTTATGATAATACTACACTTCTGCTGTGATACTATGGAAATTGGAACAGTGCTGTTAGGCAATAACAAGTGTATTTAAAAGTAGCCGGAGACACTTTGTTCAAGTTACTCGAATAGCATTTTGTACATATTCATAACATACTGTACAGACATTCAGGTGCGAGTCAGAAGGATATATAAGCAAATGATTTCTATAATTTTGTCGCAATGAATTAGTAGAATATATATGCAGCTAATATATTTTTGCTAAGGAACATATATGAGCTCTTGATATGAAATATAGTGTATATATTTTTTATGAAAACTATATGTTATATGTACTAATATTAAGATAACTTTTATTTAGATGTGGTATATGTCATAGTTCCTAGATTAATAATTTAAAGTAAGTTTTATGTGATGTTACGAGACCTGTTGATCAAAGGTCGAGTTTCCTTACAAGGCTGTGAAGCCCTTCCTGAGTGCAAAATCAAAATCTATTTATTATATTATATACATATTGTATGACTGAAATACACATATTCTGACATGAAAACTTTTCATAGGCATGTCTATAAATTTAAATCTCCTTCACACAGACTGGTACTATTTGAAATTCTCGCAGTTCCAACAGCTTACCGACTACACACTGGAGACCCTTTTGTGGTAGTTTTTCAGTTAATTTATTGAGCGCCAGGACTAGAACTACAGTAGAATTGAGAGAGGTTCTTTAGTTTGGACCGTCATTAAGAGAATTTATAAAGACTGGATAAAAAAATTATAATAATAATTTTTTGTTTGGAATAAATTTATTGACAGTGGTTGCACAACTTCAATATTAACAACTCAGTCACTTATGATCTTGTGCCAAATGTCCAGAACAGAGAGTGTAATCCCGAAATCTAAGGATTGGGGATTTTATAGTTACGAAATTTGGAAACTACAAAATCATTTTCATCGTTACTGAATTTATTTGAATTTTCCGTCTGACTGACTCAGTTGTCACCTGATGATGGCCTGAGAAGCCGAAAGCCGGTTTGTGACGAATAAATAAGTTTTTCAGAACATCAGGAAGTTCTTCCTTTTTTATGTTTCTGGATTTACCCATTTCAAATATATTTCTACTCCACCAACTGTTATTTTTTTACCAACAGTTATCGTATCGATCACTTTCACGTAATGCTGCATGCATATTGTTCAAGCTGGTCTGATAAATGCTAATAAGAAAATATACAATTATTTTGTTTCATAAACACACGTTTAAATCTCGGTATTTCTCTTTTCTTCCGTTCTGAAAGGCCGGAAACTCAAAATTCCTTGTCGTAGATAAATTCTTAATTATTTTCGTTATGAGTAGGGGGGAGTAGTACACAGTGAAAATAAAATTACCCTTTTGATTGTTTCGTATAAAATACTACTCACAAAACAAATTTTCTCTATTTACTTGAAAGAACAATACTTTGTCAATATTTCGGAACAAAAAATAAATTTTTTTCGACTAATCCATAAGTGAAATAACAAATTTAAACAACCTCCGCAAATGTTTCACTGTGTACCGTGTATAGTACACAGTGAAACAGCTGCCATTTTTTATATTTATTACTTGCTGAGTGACTTATAAAACAAATATCTTTGTTAAATACAGGTACAAACATTAACATATACAAAACTTTGTTCAGTGAATATTAAGTCCACCAAAATTGATTGGAAAACGAGTATATTGGTGATTGGAGAGTCTCTTAGTAACCATAGGCAATGCAGGTTGCAAAATCATTGCAATTTCCTTACGTGAAACACATACCATGTCTTCTGCAACTGGGAATACAAAACCAGTAATATTTTTTTTTTTTTTTTTTTTTTTTTTTTTTTTTTTTTTTTTTTTTTGGGCTAAGGTATGAGACTTCATACTCAGTATCACAAACTACTGACTTCAAGACTTAAGCTACAAAATATACATTGTTTTGGAATTTCACCAAAATGTAGTCACCAATCATAACGTCCCATTTCAAGTAAAAAAGATGTAATGATACACTTATCTCTGTTTCACTGGATGGTCTTCATCTTTGTCACTTCCTTCATCACTTTCACTTGAAACTGTTTTACTTACACACCACTTATTTTTTTATTGTTGAATCTCTTCATACTTCTTTTCTTTCAGCTCTGATCTTTTTCTCAAAGTCTTTTCTTCAATAGCTGCTCACTCTGGTGTTAGGAGGAGTCATACATGCATCTGAGGCCAATGGTCCTGTTTCTCTGTGTACCACATACAAGTGTTTCACTGTGTACTAATGTCACCATAAACTAAAAAGTTTGTCACAACTCTTAAACTACGTATCTATCAAATTTAAAACTGGTCAATAAATAGCTAAAGATGTTTATCTTATCACAAAACATAATATTTCTCTTAGCTGTATGTTATATCGAAAATATTAAACTTACGAAGAGACGTTAACTGTAACTTCTGACCACCGAAAACCAATAGTAACGTATAGAAACAAGAATAATCAACCAAACTGTCCACCATTACAGTGAAAGATGTATTTTATTATAATAAACATACAAGGAAATCAACAAGTAGAAAAAAAGACTAAAAACAATTAAGATGGAATGTTTCTCTGTGTACCGTGTTTCACTGTGTACCACTCTCCCCTACTGCACTGTGTTGCAAAAGTATTTCACGTAAATACTGACAAGTAAATTTTTAGCGTTCGTTGCATGCAACCTTATTTAATCCCTGTTTTGTGTTATCTTTGCTGGCATAATGCGCTGTCGCCATTTCACAATATAGTCTAGACTGACTTTTTAATATCGTCATCGTTGTTGTTATGGTCGTGTGCTACTGGTGGTTCTATCGTTGCAGTGCTCGACTCAAACGCTGCTGGAGGTGCTTAAGAAATGAGCACAACACAAATGAATTCTAATAAGACATAAAATAACAAATACCATATTCGTTTTCCTCTGGTACTGTTTTATTTTCGAAGACTCCTCCTCCAAAGCATTACAGTTTTTCATCTTATTGCAGTAATCGTTGTTTCCAGAATTTCAAATTCTCTTGTAGTAGTCGAAAAGCACGTGGTCAATAGTTTGGACAGCTCTGTTACATGTGCACGTCCCGTCTTCAACTATTCTGCACCGTTGATAACAGGCCTTCAGTTTCCCATGACCTGTTAACATTGCTGTAAAATACGGAGATATTGGGAGTTTCATCATTAAACGTTGTCGGATCGTAGGAAAATACGATTTAGTGCTTCTCTTGTTTTTTGTTCTTTGCCACACACTTTCCCATTTGTTTCTAAACTCTTCTCGAAGTTTCTTCTTTACGGCACTTGTAGGTATTTTGTTGTAGCGTATCGATTGTCGTGATCGAGCTGCTCTTTTAGCAAGGTTGTCAGCTAGTTCATTTCCCCATATCCCTAGATGTGCCTTAATCCATTCGAAATGCACAAGCCAGTTGTGTGTCAGCAACCTTCTGATTTTACATTTCTTCAAGCAAGAAGTTGTGGTCTTCGAATTCCGCAAAGAGTCCAAAGTAATCCTGCTGTCGGTGTGTATTACTGCAGTTGTATCAGTATTCGAGAGATTGTTTATGAACTCAAGAGCATTGAGAATGGCAAATTGTTCCGCTTGATTGTTTGAGTATTCATTAGACAGTTGAAGCTGTATCTGGTAAATAAGATTCTTATTAACAAATATTGCTATCCCCGAACCCACTCCGTCGTCTGACTTGCTTCCATCTGTGTTGAGAAGTTCCAAATACTGTTATTATCTTCTAGGTAGGTGTTGCTAGAAATGTGAAAGGGGAAAGAACAGAATTCTGACTGCTCGCTCAGTAGTAAATTTGTTTGCATCTGTTTAATAATTTCGAATATTTCTAATTGGGTCAGGTTTGCACATTAACCTACTACATGTAAGGCTTCTACAACTACTGCATTTTAGTTCTTCTGAGTTAAGTAATCTAGCTTCTTTAGTCTCCAGCTCCTGTGGTGTTTCGTACAGCGTACCCCATCCTATCAAAATTCCCAAATGTCTTTCTAGTTTTACCACTGTACTCCGTGGTTCTCCGTTAACTTGGTAATCGTAACCTTCAATGTCGAGCACTGATAGTGTTTTCATCTTGGATGTACACGAAGAGCTAGATTCCTGGCGGTAATATACGTGCTAGAGTAGTTCCTACAGGTGCGTGAAGCCAACACGTCAGGGTTGTGCAAGTGTTAGCACAAAAGCCCTTTCTATACGGAAAGTGAGAACTTACGAGATTACAGTGTACAGTATAGACGCGTCCACTTGAACAAGATGCACGCATACGATCGCTAGTAGACGGAATAGGACGGATCCTATTCTCACGCGTATGGAAGTGCTTTGCGCATGCGCAGACGACCGAATGGGGAACCCAGATGACAGACGAAACCAAGTCGGGAATTTGTTGGAGAATGTGTACTTGTCTGCTACTCAGAGGAACGTAGTTTTCGTCTCGTCGTATTTTAGGAGGTGACACATTAAAAAATTCATATAACATGTGTACAATTTTTATTGAATACAGAGATATAGCTGTTAATATGAAAGTCAAACAAAATTAGAGCAAATGTAAGTCAAGACATTTTCACTGATTTATCTGTTGATTTTTGGTAGTACATAACTCTGACTTCAAAGTAGAATTTTGTGTATGTCCTATGCAGACTTTAAAGTACGTCGAAAACAGGTTATTTAAATAAAAGTCAAGATGTTGATCTACAAAGAACCGACGAAAGAATGTCAAAATATCCAAATTTGCATGTACTTTAAGTTTGTTGTACATACAAAGAGCTGAATCTCTGTACCCAATAAAAATTGGAGACACCTTATATGACATTGTAACTGCAAATTGTCTTTATTACTATCTTCTAAAATATTTGATATTTTGCCTGAAACATGCTATAGTTAACGGATGAAATATTTGTTTTTGGTGAGTATTATTTGAAGCTTTATCACAATGAAAGGTCTATGTATAGACACCTGAGCTAGTTCATCATATACATAAGCGCCTCAAACCGCAGGGGCTGGAAGTATGTAATAGCAATAATGAGCGACGTAGCTAGACATGAACTGCACGAAAACAATTACATACAGTTTCACAGTGGCAGTCTAAAACACAAATAAATGTTTTAATCATCACAATATATCATACAGTTTCTGAAAGTGATCTTAACTCGGTGATTCATTTGCTGTACACCTACATCTACATGGGATACTCTGCAATCACATTTAAGTGCCTGGCAGAGGGTTATACTATTTATCTCCCATTCCATTCTCGAATAGCGCGCGGGGAGAAAGGCCAACTGAATCTCTCCGTTCGAGCTCTGATTTCTCGTATTTTATTCTGATGGTCATTTCTACCTATGTAGGTGGGACTCAACAATATATTTTCGCATTCGGAGGAGAATGTTGGCGATTGGAGTTTCGTAAGCAGCCCACGCCGCAGCGATAAGCGCCGTTGTTGTAATTATTCCCAATCTAGATCCTGCATCATTTCCGTAAAGCTGACTCCCCTGTATCGTGACAATACGAAACGAGCTGCCCTTCTCTGGACTCTTTCGACGTCCTCCGTCAAACCGACCTGATAAGGATCCCACACTGGGCAGCAATACTCCAAAAAAAAGGACGGACAAGCGTAGTGTATGCAGTTTCTTTAGTAGTTCTGTTGCAACTTTTAAGGGTTCTGACAATAAAACGCAGTCTCTGGTTCGCCTTTCCCACGACATTGTCTATGTGCTCTTTCCAGTTTAAGTCTGAAGTAATTCGTAGGTATTTTGTGCAGTTTACGGCCTTTACTTTAGATTGATTATCTTGTAAACAAATTTTAACGGATTTCTTTTCGTACTCATGTGGACGACTTCACACTTCTCATTATTTAGAGTCAATTGCCAATTTCTAAGTTGCAACAAACCAAACAGACACGTGAAGCAGACGACTCGATAAATGCTGCAGGAAGTTCAAACGTTCTCGGTCAAACTTGGGGCACCTGAACAGGATGTGGTTAACATCAGCTTCCGTTTCAGGATCACACTCACATGCCGCCGAATCGTAGACGTTGATCCGATGAAGGTGTTTTGGATAAGAGGCGTGATTGAAGCGAAGACCAATAATGGTAGCAATCGCGGATCGGTACAGATGAGTCCTCATAAACCACGGCTGCGTAGAAATCCGAGGTTGCAGCACAGCGTAGGAAGCGCCTTTCGTTTCTTGGGAAACGTCCCACATCTGTTGCCACTGTTGTTTGGCGTATTCCTTGACCGCAGATAAGAAGTCTTTGTATGGTAGTTGTAGGTCCAAGACAGTGCCTAAGGATGCCGCTTGTTTAGCCAATGCATCAACTTCCTCATTATAGCAGATACAAGCGTGTGAAGGCACTCACAGTAAATTAACTGTCCGCCCCGTATTTGTACAACGAATATATGCCGAAATCACATCCAGAATATAGGTGTTGGTTTTTTTTTTTTTTTTTTTTTTTTTTCCATCTCCGGTGTTGTAGGGTTTGAAGGACACTTTGAGAGTCAGACACAATTAATATTTTCGGGGAGGAAATGGTAGAAACAAACCTAAGTGCTTCCAGAATTGCCACTGTCTCCGCCGTAAATATACACTACGTTTACATGCAACACATCTTCCGGAAGACGAAAACCGATTTTCGGAAACCGTTTTTCGCTGTCGTGTTTACATGGCATAGCCTGAATCGGATTTCGTAGCTCACTTAAAATGGCGGCTGGAAAACAGCTGATTCAGTTCCTTATTTAGTCTGCACAATCGCTATTTTTCAAATGTTCAAATGTTTGTAACTCTTATGGGACCAAACTACGTTGGTCATCAGTCCCTAGACTTACAAACTACTTAAACTAAGTCAAACTAACCTAAGGACAACACACACATCCATGCCCGAGGGTGGGATTCGAACCCCCGACGACGGACGGCCGCGCGCACCGCAACACGGCGCTCCAGTACGCGCGGCTAATCCGCCGCGGCCCGCTATTTTTCTTTATTTAAATACACAGATTTATGTTCACTCTAATATTTATACTTTTATTTCACATTAGAAAATATCACTCTTTCCATATGTGCTGAAAATTCTTAACAGGAAAACACAATCTGACAAGCCAAGAACGCTTCAAAAACGGTTGCGTTTACATGGGCATGAACATCGATTGTGGAACTGGAAAACGGCTTTAGAGAAGCGGATTTTCAGAATCGATTTTGGAGTGTTTACATGACCAACCAAAAGCGGAATTGGGAAATCGGTTTACGAAATTCGGTTTTGGGAGCCCATGTAAACGGGGTGATAGAGGTATTCGTTGGCAGTTGGAAGATTCTCCGAATCTGAATCTGAGGGCAGAAAAAGGCACGTCCAGTAAACTCTTCTTGTGGAATTTTGGACCCATCTGTATATACACAAAGAAAATCAGGCCACTGTTCTGCAACGAGGCGACTGAATCCATTATTAACAGTGTTACTTCCTAAGTAAGTCGTATTCGAGTCACCTACCAGCAACGAGGTCGTTTGTAGTTGGCAGCAAGAAAGTATCGATGTGCGAGTATTAATGTCGCGTGCGTGAAAGAGAGAGAGAGAACCAGAGACGGAGAGAGCGATAAACAAACACGGCACTGCCACGCCCGTCGCGCCACGCTCACACGAAAGCGACCGCTACGCTACCGCGGTACGCTCACCGGTCATCAGTTAATGCGCTCCAAATTATATGCTAGAGGTCCGGCATCGCCGCACTCAGACTAATGGCTTCATCTCTCTCCCGTGCTGTCGTTAATAACAATATTATTCCCGCTGTTACGCTTCCGGCTCTCGTTTGCCTGCCGGTATGTTTAAAAAGAAACGCACAACGCCCCGGGAACAACTTATATAGGAGGCGGAGAAAGCTCGCGTGTTGTCAGAAAACGTTACCGACGGGAAGTTCGTCCGATTACGGAGGTAGATCGTGTTAAGGTGATTGCCTCGGAAGGTTAATGATTTATGTAGCATTACTCAAAGTGAGACTCGTAATACGATTTCGGTGCGTACCCGTGGAACGTTGTTTACAAATTGGAGAAGAATTGAGGAGTGTTTTTACAAAACTCAACAACTACAAAAAAAAAAAAAAAAAAAAAAAAAAAAAAAAAAAAAAAATTATTGAACTAATATTGCCTGTGGTTGAAAATCGACCAATTGTGTTTACAATGGTCACTGGGGGTAAAATTTTACGTATCATGGCGGAGGCCTCGTGTGATTACGTTGGCAACATCAACAACACGATAGAAAATCTTTGCCCATTTGTTCGAATCACATAGAATGACTCGATTAGTGTATCGAACAGACCATGAAGTGAACAAATAATGCAGGTTTTTGTATGTAAGCTCGTCCGCTCAGTAAAAATAATGGCCCTCGTAAAGCGAAGATACCGTGAGAAAACAACAGCGTTGTCAAGCGATTGCCTAAATGAAGACTCACAGGATTCTCACTATTCAGCATCTGTTGCCAACATTATCATAGGAGGCCGCTGGAAGGTATTAAACGGTATCTTTTACGTGTTAAGGAAAATGCCTGACACAATAACAACAAATAAAATCGGAAGTATATACTTCTCATGCCACTTTCGAATTATGTAACTTTCATTAGCCTAATATTTGAAATGGAACTACAATTTCGGTGTTCGTCATCCTTTATATCGACATTCATATGAAAACATCCACTTCCTTTAACCACTCTTAATCACTGCAAAAATGAAGCATTTGAACGGCACAAGAAAGTCAGTTGGGAGCACTCCATGTTTAGATATTCACTTATTTTAATACGTTATTTTAATACTGCAGATGCGCTGCATTACAGCGTCTTTGGTCGAGGCGGATAGCCAATCAGGGAGCTGATTGTTGGAGAATGTAGAACTTGATCCGAGATGTAGATAGGAAAACTTCCACTTCCTTTTACCACTTTTAATGGCTAAATACACACATAATATTTATATTCGTGAAATCTACGACAAACAATCTTTCGAATTATGTAACTTTCATTGGCCTTCTTGTACGAATAAATTAGTAATCTGTACCAAAATTTTCGTGTTAGCGCTTTTATATAATGATTAACTGAACAGTATACATTGCTTATGTCTTAAAAAATTATATTGCAAACGTAACGATACATAATGTAAGGGTGAAATAACTTTTCTATCACCTTCCAGTTGCATATAAAAATACTTACAAATCATGAATTTATTCCAAAACTGAACATCTACAGATCAATTACGTACAACAGTAGTATTATGAGTTTTCTTAACCTACTGAAATAATAACAATTTAATAAATTGGTTCATGTAGGTACTGGACTACGTTATTGTCATTGTCATTTTGATCACCACACTCTAGGGCCTTTCCATGGAACTCTTGTACTTCTTCTCATGATGATGTATCAAAGAACCTAAATAGTTTCTTTACGTCTTCAGCTTTTTTGACGCTCACGTGGTGTCTAGGTGTTATTGAATCTAAAAAATCAACGTCCTTACGTCCTTGAAACTACGTTTGTCTTTTCTTCACTTCAACTATGACTGGAGACAAGAAGTATGTTTCGCAGGAGAAATGAAGTTTGGAAAGTAGGAGGCGATATACTGGCGGAAGTAAAGTTGTGAGGCGGCATCGTGAGTCGTTTCGGGATAGCTCAGTCGGTAGAGTGGTTGTCCGCAAGGCAAAGGTCCCGGTTCCGGCACACAATTTTAATCTGCCAGGAAGTTTCGAGAAGTATATTGTTCTGACGTTGCAGATGGCACTGCCTTTGTCTGTTTTCTCATAAAAAAAGAACTCTGCCTTCAGACAGTTTGAATGGTAGGCCTAGCTTGATTTTCATTAATCTGTTAGCTGTCGTCTTAAAATCGTACACATGCCAGTCCTCACACAACTAACAATCACATGAAAACAAAACCTCTAATTTGTTGTATGCATTATTGAGCAATTAGCCGACAATAATGACCTTCAAACACTGCACCCAACCCGTAACGTTAAAATAAGCGACTTCAACAATAAAGACTTAGCACTAAACCTAACAGTAAAATAATAATTGTGACAAGCAATAGGTTCAGTTTTGGCGAA
The DNA here is from genome assembly GCA_026315105.1 of Locusta migratoria. Lineage (NCBI taxonomy): Eukaryota > Metazoa > Arthropoda > Insecta > Orthoptera > Acrididae > Locusta > Locusta migratoria. Next base: position 6,552,996 of record CM048754.1, read on the forward strand.
ACTCGGTTTCTGTAGATGTCGAGTTTAGAAAAATTTCACTGTTTTGTGTGCAAGAATACACAGGCAAATAGTAAGTTTCGATATATTCCGTGTCCTGCAATGGATGCTTCTCATTTATAAGTATACGGGTAGGCATATATCTCATTTCTGCAAAATTTGTAGATGTTGTGATACGTGCAAACGCTCCTCAATTCCGCCTCATGCGAGACACTTTTTTCACCCAATCAATGTTTGCTACCGCCAAAGTGTTCTTTTGCCTTCAATTTCTAAAAACTTTTGTTACACTTTACAGTTTCGTGAGGGTTATATAAAAACTAGCTGAAAACCCTGCGCATCCCGGGTATTTATACATTTATTTATTCCTGTCGTATTTCAGGTGTACATTCATTTGTATAAGGGCTGTATGACTGTAAAAACTCTTTGGAATACAGTAGTTAAAACTTCCGGGCTGAGAGGCCGTGGTCGAACAGTAGAAATTTCTTCCCCTAACGTTTCGTCGCCGGCTGCGGGCAACTCTTCTGAGGTGAGTCGACGACTGGCTGCTGGGCCGTGGAGATCCTGCATATATAGAGGGCGCCACCACTCGTCACCTGATGTCAACAGTAAAACTATCTCTGGCTGGCGTCATTACTCTCGATCGAAGGTAATCGATTGTCACGTCTTTGGTACAAAGCAGACCGCCATATCTTGTCTAACTTCAAGCCTTCTTCCTTTCTGTTAAAATTATTGTGGTGTTTAAAAATCTCTATAGCCTCTCTATTCATACGTGCATAATAATGCGATGTCTTAGCTAGCACGCTTGTCTCACTAAATTTTATTTGGTGGTCACCGTTTTCAAAAACATGTTCCGCTACGGCCGATTTGTCCGTGTGTCCCAGTCGACAGTTCCTTTTGTGTTCAGTTAGGCGAGTATTGATACTTCTTTTTGTTGTGACAATATAAACCTTCCCACAACTACATGGGATCTTATACACACCTGAAGTAGCCAAAGGGTGTCGCGCATCTTTCGTTGATCGTAAGCATTCACTGATCTTTTTGGTGGGTTTGAATATTGTTTCCACTCTAAACTTGGCCAGTACTTTCCCAATGCGGTCCGTGATATTGTGGACGAATGGGAGAAACACTTTCCCCGCCAAAGGTTGTTGTTGGACGTTAGCAGAGATTTGTCTTCTGGGCTGGAGTGCTCGATCTATCTCCTTATCACTGTATCCGTTTTTTTGAAATGCGGTTCGTAAATGATCGAGTTCCTCTTGCAAATAAGCTGGCTCACAGATTTTATTAGCACTGTCCACTAATGTTTTAATAACACCTCTCTTCTGCCTGGGATGATGATTCGAATCTTTGTGAAGGTACCGATCGGTGTGCGTATCTTTTCTATATACTTTATGACCAAGAGTCCCATCTGCACGTTTAATCACTGTAACGTCCAAAAAATTTATCTGTCCATCAATCTCCGTCTCCATGGTAAATTGTATTTTCGCGTTGATACTATTCAAGTGTTTTAAGAAACAGTTCAGTTCCTCTTCCCCGTGGTTCCAGATCACAAATGTATCATCCACATACCGATACCACTTCAAAGGGCTCTTTCTGGCCGACTGCAGTGCCTGTTGTTCAAAAAATTCCATAAAAATATTCGCAACCGCTGGACTTAGAGGGCTACCCATTGCCACTCCATCGATTTGTTCATAGAATTCATTATCATATTGAAAATAAGTCGTGGATAGGCAGTGTCGAAACAGATCTATAATATCAGTGGGAAACAAGTCAGATATGTAAGCAAGAGCTTCGTTGACAGGAACCATGGTGAACAGGGAAATCACGTCAAAGCTGACAAGAATATCACCAGGGCTGACAGTAATCTCCTTCAGTTTTTCGATGAAGTGCACAGAGTTTTTAATGTGAAGATCAGTTTTCCCAATAATCGGTTGTAGCAAGGAGGCAAGATGTCTAGCCAACTCTTGAGTAGGGGATCCAATAGCACTTACAATCGGCCTCAGAGGGATATCGATTTTGTGCACCTTAGGTAGCCCATATAACCTAGGAGCGTAAGCTTCCGTTTTGCAAATGTGTTTTTTATCCTCTGGGGAAATAGAAGACTTTTTTATCAGTTGATTGGTATCTGCCAGCACTTTAGTTGTAGGATCCTTTTTCAACTTTTTATAGGTGGTCGAATCGAAAAGGTCACTGATCTTCTTATGGTAGTCTTCACTTTTCATCACCACGGTAGCATTTCCCTTGTCAGCAGAAAGTACAAAGATACTCTTGTCCGCATTAATCTCCCGCAATGCCTTCTTTTCTCCTGGAGACAAATTGCTGATAGGTGGCTTAGCCTTACGCAGTATCCTGGATGTTTCCATCCTAATCTCATCAGCAGTGTGTGATGGTAGCAGACGAATCCCCGCCTCTATATTAGCTATAATGTCCTCCGTTGGAATCTTCGGTGGAGTAATTGCAAAATTTCCACCTTTTGAAAGAACAGAAAATTCTTCGCTGGATAATTCTTTTCCGGACAAATTTATAACCGTTCTGGCATTGTCTATATCTAGTTTTTCCTGTCTGCTCTTCTGTAGATTGTCGAACTTCTTCTTCTGCCTATTAGAAGACACTTCTGCACTACGTTCCATAGATCTAAAGGTTAGCCCATCCACCTTATTCCAATCGTCAACTTGCATTGTATTGCTAATAAACAGATGGAGATTTAATAATTCACTACTTGTTACCGCCAGTCCTCGACGAGTTTGATGGATCCGTTCTCGTAGCATCGCCAGTTCCATGCGTGAATAGATACGGATAGCTTGCGCTGAGTGAAACAGTCTTCTCGCCTTCAAAAACTTCGGAATTGTGCCGGTGTCACGACAACGTAGCAAAAAGGTGAGACAACAAAGCTGCTGAGCCTTCTTCTTACGTAGACTCTCCAGTCGTCGTACCATAAGAGACATATCCTCCCCGTAGAGGCGTCTAATCATAACGTGTAGGCTTTCACGGCCGGCGTCTTCAGTAATTAAAACTTCCGGGCTGAGAGGCCGTGGTCGAACAGTAGAAATTTCTTCCCCTAACGTTTCGTCGCCGGCTGCGGGCAACATCTTCTGATGTGAGTCGACGACTGGCTGCTGGGCCGTGGAGATCCTGCATATATAGAGGGCGCCACCACTCGTCACCTGATGTCAACAGTAAAACTATCTCTGGCTGGCGTCATTACTCTCGATCGACATCGCATTATTATGCACGTATGAATAGAGAGGCTATAGAGATTTTTAAACACCACAATAATTTTAACAGAAAGGAAGAAGGCTTGAAGTTAGACAAGATATGGAGGTCTGCTTTGTACCAAAGACGTGACAATCGATTACCTTCGATCGAGAGTAATGACGCCAGCCAGAGATAGTTTTACTGTTGACATCAGGTGACGAGTGGTGGCGCCCTCTATATATGCAGGATCTCCACGGCCCAGCAGCCAGTCGTCGACTCACCTCAGAAGATGTTGCCCGCAGCCGGCGACGAAACGTTAGGGGAAGAAATTTCTACTGTTCGACCACGGCCTCTCAGCCCGGAAGTTTTAACTACTGAAGACGCCGGCCGTGAAAGCCTACACCTCTTTGGAATACAATTAGTAGTAAGTAATAGGTGATGGGGCGGTTTTCCATGAACGTTACTGTTTATGTGATCATATCTCATGAACTATGTATCGTATTGTGATACAATTTAGAAGGTACATTCAGCAGCATGTGTGTATACTGTCTGTAAAATTTCCTGCGGATTCAATTTGTAATGTACAAAATTTCTAAACAAATTTTAATTACAAATTGTAATGTCATACCGAATGCCGTAGTTTTACACCACGAACAGGGGGAAAGCAGCAAGCGAGAAACTTTTTTTCCTTTCATCATTTTGCTGTGGTTGTCAACGAGAAAAAGTTTAATAAAGGTTTGAAATTATGTTCAAAGTTTGTTGCATGTCGCTAAGTACTCTCATCCTCGCAGCATTATGTGGCAGTTTTCTGCGATTCCTGTGCTCATATCTTCTGAAGCATGTGTCGTATGTGATTCTTAACCCTGCAGCAAATGTTACCTCACGGTAAAGAATGTGTACACCAAATTTGTTTGAAATCGGTCCAATGGTTTAGAAAAAAATGAGCAGCATCGCTTAATGCAGCAGTTTTTCGCGCAACTCATTGTTTATGACTTCATCTTGTGAACTACGTGTTGCACGTGATTATTACACTTACGGTGACCGTTCTCATGGACTGAACCTTACGCGTGCAAAATTTCATAAACATTGGAACAAAACTGTAGATTTGTATGCAATACGTGCAGACAAACATACGGATACTATGCTTTATATATAAAGATTCGCTAAGTCTTTATCAGAGTGTCCGTATTTTTGTGTGTACATATTGAATACAAATCTACAGTTTTCTTCCAATGTTTATGAAATTTTGCACACGTAAGGTTCAATCCATGTAGATGGTCGCCGTATGTGTTGGGATCACGTACAAGACATAGTTGACGATATAATTATGACGTCGTAAACAATGAGATGCGCGAAAAACCGCTGCGTCAAACAACGGTGTTGCACACTTCCTCCTAAACCAATGGACCAATTTCAAACAAATTTGGTTCACATCTTCCTTACCGTGCGGTAAAAATGCTGTTGGGGTAAGAACCACAGACGACACATGGTTCAGGAGATATAACGTTATAAACAATATAGTTGCAAGAAACTGCCACATAATTTGACGAGACTTTAATCACACACTGTATGAGAATGAGAGTACTTAACGACTTGCAACCAACTTTAAACATAATTTCAAACCTTTATTGAACTTTTTCTCGCTGACAACCATAGCAAAAGTATGAAAGGAAAAACGTTTCTCGCGTACTACTTTTCCGCTGTTCGTGGAATAAACCTAGCGCATTCGGTATGACGTTATAATTGATAATTTGTACACTTCAAATTGTAGCCGCAGGAAATTTTACAGATAGTATACACACATATAGCTGAATGTACCTTCCAAATTTACCATAGTCCGACACGTACTTCATGAGATATGAGCACATAAACAGTAAAGTCCATAGAAAACCGCCCCGTCACGCACCAAGTTTTAATCTATTACTTCTTTACTAATAGTTGTATTTGTAACAGATTTTATAGACATACAGCGCCGAGGCGGATTAGCCGTGCGTACGGAGCAGCGTGTTACGGTGCGCGCGGCCGTTCGCCGTCGGGGGATCGAGTCCCCCCTCGGGCATTGGTGTGTGTGTTGTCCTTAGGTTAGTTTGCCTTAGTTTAAGTAGTTTGTAAGCTACGGAGTGATAATCCAGCAGTTGAGTCCGATAGATTTACAAACATTTGAATAGACATACAGCACTTATAAAAATGAATATATACCTGAAAAGTATACAATTCTATAACATATAACTCAATAAATATGAGATCTTGCGAATTTTATATGCATTTGTATTTTGATTGTTATCTTTCTTTCTTTGGATACTGCACATATAATTTTGTAGCCCATGCAAACACAGCATTATTGTTATATATTCTCCGATAAATATGACATGATTGTAAAGGAGATGCACAGAGAGAGAAGGAATAGGAGAAGTACTAACTCAAGGCAGGAATAAATAAACAAATACCCGGGCAACGCCGGGTTTTCAACCAGTTGTTGTTGTTGTGGTCTTCAGTCCGCAGACTGGTTTGATGCAGCTCTCCACGCTACCCTGTGCTGTGCAAGTACCTTAATCTGAGAATACGTTCGGCAACCTACATCCTTTTTAATCTGCTTACTGTATTCGTCCCTCGGTCTCCCTCTACGATTTTTACCCCACACACTTCCTTCTAATGCTACGTCGACGATTCCTTGATGTCTCAGGATGTGTCCCACCAACCTACCCCTTCTCTTAGAATACGCCAGAAATTCCTTTTCTCTCCAATTCTGTTGAGCACCTCTTTATTAGTCACGTGATCTACCCATCATTCGTCTGTAGCACCACATTTCGAAAGCTTCTATAATCTTTTTGTCTGAACTCAATAATTGTCCACGCTTCACTTCCATACAATGCTACACTCCACACAAATGCCTTCAGAAAGGACTTCCTAACATTTAAACTAGTAATTTCAGCTAGTAATTTATATTTTTTAATAACTTTTCACACCAGTTTTAATAAAGTGACATAGATTTTTCGTGTAATATTGAGCTTTTAATTTAGAATATACAGCGTGAAGTGAAATTCGCACACTCGAGCTTCGAAGCGGAATTTCTTACATACCAGAAAAAACAAAAATTCCGGATGGGTGTGTGTTCCACACTTCGGCGTGTTTCAGAATTACGCAATTACACCATCAAACTTCTAGGGGATGTAGAGGGTGTCTTGAGGAACAAAATGAGAATAGAAACCCATGCCCGGGAACGCCATTCAACGACGCTACAAAGAGTCCAAGTTACAGGCACCACCGTCTGTCGCTAGACATGCCCTCCAATGACTTCGATGCCCTGTAGTGTCGTTGGGTGACGTTTCCTATCTTGGGTTTCTATGCTCATTTGGTTCCTCTCGACACCTTCTACACCCTATAGAATTTTTTGGTGTAATTGTGCAATTCTGAAACACACTGATGTATGGTGTGATTTCCCTAAATCTCTCTAGGCAAATGCCGGGATGTTTCCCTTGAAAGGGCACGGCCGATTTCCTTCCCTGTTCTCACCCAAACACTCCGAGCGTAAGCCCCGTCTCTAATGACCACGTCGTCGACGGGACGTTAAACTTCAAGCTTCCTTCCTTACTGATGTATGGGACACACTCCCTTCTCAGTCTTCGACTTCCATTTACTGCAGAAAATATGCGTAAAACGAAATTTTGTGAGAGACCTTTTCATTATTGCTGTCATGTGAGAAATCGCCTGCAAAGCCCCATAGTGCGAATTTCGCTTCACCCTGTATTTGTATGAAAATTAAAGTACACAATTTTGGGTTTGACTAGAGGTTTGTTTAAATTGCGAATCGATTTTCAGCTTGTTAGTCCATCATCAGAAATTTACTGTCTGGTGATGTCTTAAGAGGCCGAAAATAGATTCTTGAAATAAGCAAACCTGTCGAACTAACACAAAGTTGTGTACTTGTAATTTTCGCCGTGGTGGAGTAGCCGAGCGGTCTAAAGCGTCTCGCTGCGGAGCGCGCGGTTGCTCGCCGTCGAGGTTCGAGTCCTCCCTGAGGCATGGGTGTGTGTGTTTCTCCGTAGGTTAGTTTACCTAGGTTTAAGTAGTTTGTAAGCTACGGACTGATGACCACGCAGTTTGATCCGATAGATTTACATACATTTGAACATTTGAATGCCGGAAGAATCAGTTAACTGTATTTGTATGGTTACAGCTCAATGATACTGGCAAAATCTCTGTTACTTTATAGAAATCGTTGTAAAAAGATGTTAGTTCGTTTCAAACTCAGTTAACAAATGTCAATAATTTATCCAAAGCAGTGATGCAAATCACACACCAGTTGTCAATTAGGAGCCCTCCGTCGGGAATGGGTGTGTGTGTTGTCCTTAGGTTAGTGGACCTTAGTTTAAGTAAGCGAGGGACTAATAACCAAGCAATTGAGTCCCATTGATTTACAAATATTTGAACTTTTTTCCTTTCTTTTCTTTTCATTTATTTTTAATTGTTTTGTCCAGAATCACCAGTAATATCACCATCAAAGTATTATTACTTCTGACATAAATGGGAAAGAATGTGTAGATAATGTCGTGGGAAAGGCGAACCAGAGACTGTGTTTTATTGGCAGGACCCTTAAAAGATTAAAAGATGCAACAGAACTACTAAAGAAATTGCATACACTACGCTTGTCCGTCTATTTTTGGAGTATTGCTGCCCAGTGTGGGATCCTTATCAGGTGGGCAAAGAAGGACAGCTCGTTTCGTATTGTCACGATACAGGCGAGACAGCGTTACGGAAATGATACAGGATCTGGGATGGAAATCATTACAACAACGGCGCTTATCGCTGCAGCGTGGGCTACTTAAGAAACTCCAATCGCCAACATTCTCCTCCGAATGCGAAAATATATTGTTGACTCTCACCTACATAGGTAGAAATGACCATCAGAATAAAATAAGAGAAAACGGAACTCGAACGGAGAGATTCAGGTGTTCTTTCTTCCCGCGCGCTATTCGAGAATGGAATGGGAGATAAAATAGTATAACGGTGGTTCGAAGAAACCTCTGCCAGGCACTTAAATGTGATATGCAGAGTATACCATGTAGATGTATAGATGTACCTTTCGTCGTGACTCCGTGTGTTCTTTGAGATGTTTGTTCCTTTCGCCAATGAAGCGAATGCAAGTGCGTGGAAAAATTCAAGTTAATGAATTGTACGGAACTTAACGAGAAGCCGTTCATCGGGAGGTTTTTTATTTTGTCTGGAGTCAGTATGAAATGCCAGAGGGTTTCGGCCACGTGGGAAGTGCAGTGCCGTTGGCTGGTGTCCGCAGAGGTGTTCACTCCCCGGCGTGTTGTTATCCCCCTAGGAGTGGGCGATTTCTGGGAAGGACTGGCCTGCGTCAAAACATAGCGGCGTGTTGGGACAACGACCAGCGCGTTCTGCAGCAGTCCCTGGGGAGGTAACGGCCCACACGCCGACCGACTGAGCTGCACGGGCAGGTAGGGGCCGGGCGTGAGGCCGTTCCTGGAAACCGCAGCCCCCACAAAAGGCGCTGCCCGCTCCAGCCACTAACAGGATTTCCGGTGTTTATCCTGCCTGACGAGAGCTGACCCGTTACTGACTCCATCGCCAGCGGTCACCCGTCACCTCTGACAAGTCCCATCTGTAAAGGCCCCTACACACGCTCCGATTTACCGTACGACCAACAAGATGTCCAACGAACCAACCAATTTGTACCAGCCCACACACGTTCCGACCAAATGCGCGCAGCGCCACCCTGTTCTGGCGTCTGTCTGTCGAACTGTTTTTATTTTCGCTTGTTCACTGTGCAGAACGACCTCAGGCATTGAAGATGGTCGGGAAGCGCTACACACGGTACAATTTGTCGGGTGAAGTGTGGGGGAATCGGAGATCGGGTGGTCAGGCACAACCAACCGGCCGACAAGGAAAGTTGGTCGGGTAGCGCGTAAAACCGCTCAATTTATCGGGTGACCAACGAATTGGTTCAATAAATCGCATCGTGTGTAGGGCCCTTAAAGGCACACCTCACCTGTCCACCTGCGCTTATCAAGCCCCCACAGTCCCGTAAAGGCTCCGATTTATCGACCGAACAAGTTGCTCAACGAATTCGTAGCAGCCTACGCACGTTCCGACCAACTGCACGCGCCGATGACAGTGCCTCCCTCTTCTGGTGTCATTTACGATGAGTAGACGTGACACAACACTCTTCAACGGACTGTTTTTGTTTTCGCGAATTCGCCGGACAGACAGTAGACGATCGCAGGTAGGAAGTTGGTTGTGTAGCGCTACACACGATACGATTTGTTGGGTTGGGTGAGGTTTGTAGGGGGGGGGGGGGGGAGGTGTCGGACAGTCAGGCCCCACCAACCATCCGACAGGCGAAGTTGGTCGACAAGCGCCTCCACACGTCCAATCTATCGGACCACCGATAATTTGGTTTCGACAAATCGGAACGTGTGTGTAATGGTTTTAAGCGGCCGACTGCGAACAGCGGGAAAATTGAAAAGTGCCTCGGGGTAGTGGCGGATCCAGGGGAAGGGTCATGGGGGTCATGACCCCACCAACCCAAAAAATAAATAAATAAATAAATAAATAAAAATAAAAATTCTTTTCTATTCATATTTTTGTTTTTTTGTTTTTGCATATTAAGCGTGTACGAAAAATTTATTTTTGAAAATGAGTTTTACTCATTTTTATTGGCCACATTAACCACTACAGATATCCTCATGGTATATTGTTATATCGAAGCCTTTTCTAACCCCCGCCCCCCTTGCAGCTAGGTGACTCAAATAATCAGCATTTCTCTCCTTAACTCACTCTAAAGGCGAGTTTGAAGTTCGGAACAAATTTTTGTTCGCACCATGTTCCCAGCCAGAAAGAGAAAAAGGGGAATAAAGTTATTGGATGTAAGGGTTATGTAATACAGTATTCCTAAGAGAAAACGGAACTTAAGAGTATGCAAAACCCCCATACTATCTGCCCAATAGAGTCATAGACCGGTCAACTGACCGCCTAGCAGAGTCATATACTACTGTATGAGGTAAAGGTTGATAATATCAAAGACCATGGCACCATGCAACGCAATATTTCGTATGCTATGGTACATACTTTATTGCGTCGGCTTCCTCCCTACTAACTTTCCTACTTTTGCGTCTCAGCAACGGTTATAGGGTAGCAAATTAATAAGCAGCCAACCAGTTGCAGTAATAGTTGTTTAATAAACTTTTGACCACGGTTTCGACGGATATAAACCGGTCTTCTTCAGAAATACATGTAAACTATACTTGCATAACACAGGAACTGGACATCTCTATGATCTATGGAATGGTGGTTTAGACTGAAAGATGTCTCAGCGCAATTGCAGACATTCACACTTACACTTGTGTAATTGGTGTCTTCTTTGTTGAGAAACACTTTGATTTCTTTTGTCGTTTTATTGCCAGGTCTGTGACGTTTTTCCTTCAGCTACAGCTGTGGTGGCTGATTTGTTATGTTTGTAGTTATTACATTCTATATACGTTCCCTACGTTATACCATCACCGATTGTGCTGCAATTGTAGTGAAGAAACCTTAACGTCCCTCAGCAGAAAAGCGACGTCTTTCTGCCAAAGAGCAGGTATTCTGGTGTTTCCTAGCCATATTTTTTTTTTAATTTTTAATAGAAAATGAAATTCTTCAGTAAAAATCTGTACCTTACAAGATAATTGTACATAAACTGTACTGCAATGTACCGTTTCATACCGTATCAGGGATCTTACGAAACCTGAGAAAGACAAATCTGCAGTTATTATTAAGTTATTGCCTATTTTTATGGCCCTATATACTTTCCCTAAAGTAATGTCTGTAAAAATCAATAAACACGATACTATTCGCACTCATCCAATACCGTATTCAGAAATTCAGCTTGCCGACCGCTTGGAGCGCTGCTGTCACAGTTTATATAAAAAAAAAACCGGTAGGAGTGCCGTGACTATATATGCTGGACTGTGGTTTTAATCTTTCAGAGAGTTTTAGTTTCACTGATTATTGCTGTTTAGAACACTGCTGAGAATAAATTACTGTATGGTGACGATTTACAGTGTTGATATATTTATCAATATTTTTTTCGCAATAGCGAATTTCTCGTAGCGTCACTGTATAAGGTATAGATGTTCTACCAAATTGTTACATATGAAAATTTGGTAGAACATCTATACCTTATACAGTGACGCTAAGAGAAATTCGCTATTGCGAAAAAATATTGATAAACTGCTCAGAATGTCAATGTGGCATTCCCTAGATCAGCTCCTAGCGACGCCTCAGCGTGAGAACGACTTGTTCATATTTTTTCGGTCAGTGACAGGATCTTCAAAATTGTTCAGATGTTTCTTAAGCTTATGGGACTTAACTGCGGGGTCATCAGGCCCTAAACTTACAAACTACTTGTAAACTATCTTATACTGAAGACAACAAAAACATTCATATCCGAGGGAGGATTCGAACCCCCGACGGGGAGCGGCCTCGCGCATCAGAGCATAGCGGGTGAATGCGCTCGGCCACTCCGCTGCGGCATAGGATCTTGTAACTAGGGTTGCCATAACTCGAAATCCAAACCAGGACAAATCTTACGGTCAACGTAATCGATGGAAGGAATTGGAAATACAGGGTGGAGCAGGGAAACGGGAAATTTCGAAATAACATTTCCATGAATTAATTCATAAAACTAGTAATTTATTAACGAAAGTGAATGTATTCAGTATGCCATTATTCAGTATGTCTTTACAATCAAAATGTCCAAAAGTGTCTCTTTACTTTTTAAAGATGACATCGGAAAGATGTGCTCCCACTCGGCGTTCACACGCCTGTTATGAAAACTCTGGAATGCGCGGTGTAGCAAATCTTGGGGAATGGCAGTGATTTCGTTTTCAGTCTTCTCCTTCAGTTCGTGAATTGTTGCAGGACGTGTACGGTACACCTTGCCTTTAACATATCCCCACAGGGAGAAGTCGCACACACTAAGATCAGGGGCTCTCGCAGGCCATGCAATGTCACCGTTAAGTGAAATAATGCGTCTTCCAAACAATTGACGAACTGCTGCCATCGATTGTCGAGCAGTGTGTGACGTGGCTCCGTCCTGCTGAAACCACATGTGTTCGACGTTAAGATTAAGCTCGTACAGTCTCGGTGTAAAGAATGTTTGAAGCATTTCAACATATCGAGCGGATGTTACTGTCACTGCACTACCATCCTCACGTTCAAAAAAACAAGGGCCGATAACACCATGACCTGATACAGCACACCATATTGTGACCTTGGCGCTATGTAGTGGTCGCTGGTGAAACTCACAAGTATTGTCCTGTGCCCAATAACGAAATTTCTGTTTGTTCACGAATCCGTTCAGGTGGAAATGGGCTTCGTCGCGTCCTTGTTGATTTTAGCCAATATCTGGCTACTAAACTGAATACGTGACGCTGGGTCTCGTTCATGTAAGTGTTGCACAATCTGCAACTTATAGGGACGGAAGTCTAATTCGTGCAGTATTCTTTGTAAGCTTCGTCGCTCAATCCCTAGCGAAGATGCATGCTAACGAACGGAGCGGCGAGGACTTCTCTCGATTGCAGCTCTAGCAGATGCAATGTTCTCTGGGGTATGCTACGTACCGTTGGAATGCCACCTCGAGGTTTCTTTTTCAAGGCAGACCCTGTTTCTTCACAATTACGCACCCACGTTGGCATCGCATGCGCAGATGGGACACGTCCGTGACGTCCAAGCTGGAAATGCTGTCGAAATGTTCTCTGCGCGGCAGTCGCACTATCACCATTTTTGTAAAACGCTCTCACAGCTACTGCACGTCCCGCACCAGTCCAATTCTCCGTGCTTACTAAATGGCAATGCGTTCACATCAATTGTGCAAAGTTTCGAACATTAGCCGGGGCTACAGTGCTGCCAACTGTAACGTTCAAAATTTCCCGTTCCCCTGCGCCTCCCTGTATGAGGAATAAGGAGTCCTCATGCCCCTAAGGGAAATGTACATTTATAAACGATCCAGAGTTTAGGAAGAATTGCGTCATTAAGAAAGCCTTTATTGGAAAAAAATGGAATATGCATTAAATTATTCACTACTCGAAGATCCATCGTCATATTTAAACTTTTCTTGTATTAATCGTATTTTTCAGAACCTTGAACAGATGAAAGGAACTTGATCTGCTTCTCAGTCAGTTTATGGCTTCTGCTTTAGTGTCGCGCTGGACAAGTTTACTGCAACTTTCGAGTCACTTTAAAACCTGAGGTACAATTTTTGAAGTGCAAGAACTGGTGTTGTATGAATGATGGTGCTTGACACAGTGAAATGCAAATGTAACTTCTGCTGCAACTACTTTATAACCGTCTGTCTGTGTTTTGAAACAGCTGGTGAGCTTTTTGGAAGATGATGAATCCACTGCCGTCTTATGCTTTTTTCGACTGCACGTGGTCGTGAATATCACGTCTAATTCCATTACTGATTGAAATGTTGGAAATGTGAAGAGGAAAATCATATAATAGAATCCTTTTGGTAGGAAAATAAAGATGTAGCAATGGGTCTTTGTTTAAACGTAACGTTACTCACCCGCAAATTTTGCAGAAAACTTCATATTCAGTTCTTCCTCACTTTATACATCGAAACTGTTTCGTATATTCCTCCCTAACTTAACCTTTAGTCTTTCCGACATTATTAAACCGCCAGTAAAATAATAAAAAATGTTAAGCTTATGGGACTTCAAATGTTCGAATGTTTGTACAGCTTATGGGACTTAACTACGGGGTCATCAGTCCCTAAACTTACAAACTACTTACGAACTACCTTATACTAAGGACGGCACAAATATCCATGCCCGAGGGGGGATTGGAACCCCCGACCGTAGTGGCCGTGCAGACCGTGACTGGAGCGCCTCAGTCCCCGCGGCCACCGCGGCCGGCAGTAAAATAATACTTGTTGTATTTATGGTCTTCAGTCCGGAGACTGGTTTGATGTAGCTCTTCACCCTACTTTATCCTGAGCAAACCTTTTCATCTCCTCATATGAACGGCAACCTACATCCATTTGAATCTGCTTACTGTATGAGTCTCTTGGTGTCCCTCTGCGATTTTTGCCACACACACTTCCCTCCAATGCTAAATTTACGATTGCTCGATGTCTAACAATGTGTCCTACCAAGCGATCCCTTCTTTTAGTCAAGGATTGCCAAAAATTCCTTGTCTCGCCATTGTTTATTCGTCTGCATGTCCTCGGGAAAAGTAACGGCTGTAGTTTCCCCTTGCTTTCAGCCGTTCGCAGTAGCTGTGTGGCAAAGCTCAGTCAATCATCCAGACTATTGCCCCTGTAACTACTGAAAAGGCTGCTGCCCCTCTTTAGGAACCACACGTTTGTCTGGCCTCTCCACAGATACCCCTCCTCTGTGGTTGCACCTACGGTACGGCTATCTGTATCGTTGAGGCACGCAAGCTACCCCACCTCGGCAATGTCTGTGGTTCATACAATATAACGCGACTAAATTGCAAGCACAACAAACCATGCGGACATTCAATAAGCTACTCAAAGAGGATAATACTCTTCATTGACAGAGATGACTGACCGCCCACTGTATGGAAACCTCGAAAGCTGTTCTCTTTGGATTTTATATAATATCGAGGCAAAGAGGTAACATATTACTGATTCTTCTTTGACAGCAATATTTTAAATTACCGGACTACAAATCCAGCAAATATCGCGGACATTTGCCTTTTCGGACCGGACGTTTTCCTTAACCCTAAAATCGCGGACTGTCCCTGAAATCCATGGCAGGAGTATCGGATTGAGCAGGGTAGGTAGTAACGTATCACATGACTTACCACAACCGGAAGAGACCTATCGAAGGAAGTTTTATGTACCATTCAGCTCGGTGCTATTGACGCGTACTTGTTCCTTAAATTAAATAAATAAACCGAAAAAGTGAAGAATGGATTCAGAGATAACACTGGAAGATTTAAGGTAATTCTGAAAACACGTAAGATCACAAATTATCCAAGTTCAATGTGCATCAGAAACCAAAAGGATTTTTAGCAGTTTAGCGTTCCATAAGTATTGGACCGTATCAAGGCTGTATACTGTTTCGTTTAGTGCACTAATGGGAAATGTTACTTATTGCGAATTAGTTTTCTGTTTGTAGCGTTGGGAAATTGTTTGCCGTTTTGTAGGGAATTCGACTTACTTTCGAAGGACGGAGTGACAAATTTCGTAGCCTGTGCCGAGGAACAGTGCCAGGGACTTGTGCGAAAAACGAAGAGCTGTGATCACCCCTTCCAGCTAAGTTTGCAGGTGCAGGAAGAGAACGAGAGTAGCTAACTTACTTGTCGGACAAGATTACATATAAGAACCTGTCAACCATAGAGCAGGAACAGCATTAATTATTTACTTCCCATGTTTCTATAGGATTCGGTTTTCAAATAATATCAGCTGAATCATATAGAATTACGAGAATACTTTTTGGTGCTGAAGATGAAGTAAATAATTGATGCTGTTACTGCTCAAAGGTTGACAGGTTCTCTTGTATATACCCATGGCGACTCAGTAGCTACCAAAACAACAAACAATTTTCCAATTCACTCAAGCAGGGAATTAATGTTCAAATGTTTGTAGAACTTATGAGACTTAACTACGGAATCATCAGTCCCTAAGCTTACAAACTACTTATGAATTAGCAAAGACTAAGGACAGCACAAATATCCATGCCCGAGGGGGGATTCGAACCCCCGACCGTAGTGGCCGTGCAGACCGTGACTGGAGCGCCTCAGTCCCCTCGGCCACCGCGGCCGGCAAGAAATTAACTCGCGCCACGTAACAGTGCATGTAAGCCGAAAATGACGGGAAAATACCGTCTCGTAGTCAAACACAGGACAATGATGGTCTATCAGTATTTACTTCGCGGCATTGAGCTGAACATATACAGCTGTATTTAGACGAAATGCAGGTTGTCTGCCTGTATTGTACCCTCCTTCGTATGAACGCCGACGCTTCCATTAAATGATATGCAGCTAACTTCCGGTTTCGATGTGTCACGTGATACATTTGTACCATGCCCAATCCGATATTCTTGCGACCCTTCTAACCTGCTGGCTGCTTAAAGCCATTTTTAAACGATGAACGAAGGTGAACAGGATAGATAACAGTCTACTGAAGCGCTCCTAGCGTACTAGCCCTGAACTACAAACTCAAGCAAGATTTTGTAGCGCCGGCCGCGGTGGGCGAGGGGACTGAGGCGCTCCAGTCACGGTCTGCACGACCACTACGGTCGGGGGTTCGAATCCCCCCCTCGGGCATGGATATTTGTGCCGTCCTAGTTCGTAAGTAGTTCATAAGTAGTTTGTAAGTTTAGGGACTGATGACCCCGTAGTTAAGACCCATAAGCTTTACAAACATTTGAACATCGAAAAGTAATACCCGATGTTGAAAGTGAGGTTATAAAAGCCGATTTGTTATGTAGGAAGTCATAGTTTAATACTAGAGTTGAGGAAACAGCACTAAATGTTATTGGCAGCCAAAGAAAACCTTGCAAATGGTCAACTTAGTGTGGTAAAGTTCTGGGAAGTGAAACAACATTTCAAAACATTCACATCTTTTTTCAAGCGAAAAAAATAAACTTATGAACACATCAAGCAATATTCAAAAGAGCGTAAATAGACCTTCTTTACTTTATCTACTACGATTTTCCCAATGACATTGTTAATAACGTCATGTAAAAGTAGTCTATGGGACTTAACTACGGGGTCATCAGTCCCTAAACTTACAAACTACTTACGAACTAGAACGGCACAAATATCCATGCCCGAGGGGGGATTCGAACCCCCGACCGTAGTGGCCGTGCAGGCCGTGACTGGAGCGCCTCAGTCTCCTCGGCCACCGCGGCCGGCAATAACGTCATGGACAACTGAATTTTTGTCTTTCATTTGGACGGACTTTTTCATTTAAAATGCCATTTAATGACAATTGCATAATCAAATTACAATATTATTCAAATAAACAATTGGCTTCAGTGTTTTCTGTTACGATATTGCAAATCATAAACCATCTTTTGGTTTCAGATGTACGACCCCACTTTTCGGTGGAGAATAATTGAGATAAATATTTAAGTCGTTATGAAACATTTGCAATTTACCGCTAAACCAAAGTATAATAATAAACTAAAGATTAATAAGACAAGTTTGCGTGCAAACCGTGTAATTGTCGACTACAGTATGAAAATCGCGTGACGAAAATAGATTAACTTCCGATGTCAGCAGGCGACCGTTCAATCAAAACAGTCTTCTTGAGAAAGCTTAACGTGACGTTGACGTTAGGTGACGGACAGTGTGAATGCCGTCATTAGAAATACATTGTGGAATACATTCTGATCATAAACTTCGACATAACGCAAAATACACGTAACTACGAAGGAAAATGACGGACTAACTGGAGCGGCGACTGCAGCAGACAGCTTCTAGCTCGCGCATGCGTAGTGAACCCACTAGTACCGCATTTAGAACCCGTCCTATTTCTTTATCGCTATAATTATCGCGCTTCGATACTAGCGCGATCATACTAGTGCAGCCGTTCAAACGACTGACGGCCGCCATTAGCGCAACTTGTTAGCAATCTATTACAAGTTCGTTGATCGTTTAAAACGGGCTTAAGTCTGTGGACGTGTTGGGGAGCGTTTAGCACGGCCAAGGGTGGCTGCGGGGGTGGAAGAGAGAGTTGGATGCCGTGGGAAGGGAGGGGTTTGGGACCTGTCTGCGATTTCACGGTACGGCAGGTACACAGGGCGCGGGCATTGTTAGCCGGGGGTTGTGTGTCCGTGAGGGGGCGGGACCGACTTTCTCTCGCTGCGTGGAGTCAGCGCTGGAGTCGACTTCTCCGCCGCGTCTAGTCGCTCTGAAGACGGGCCGCAGAAACGACGTCCGCAACAGCCGTTGGGACACCGCACAACTCCTCTGCAGTCGCGACCAAAGGTATTTCTGCATTGCCGATTATCTCGCGTCTTCTCTTATCGTTTTGCCTGTTTACGCCCAGTCCACATTCTCCTTCCCGTTGCAACTAGCGCGACGCGCTCTCGAACGTCTACATCGGCATTTAACATAAAAAAAAAATTTGGTGATTTGACGTGGAGTGTCCCAAAACGATGTGTTGTTGTGGTCTTCAGTCCGGAGACTGGTTTTAATGCAGCTCTCCACAATACCCTATCCTGAGCAAGCCTCTTCATCTCCACATAAGAACGGCAACCTACATCTGTCTGAATCTGCTTACTGTATCCATCTCTTGGTCCCTCTGCGGTTTCTACCCCACACACTTCCCTCCAACGCTAAATTCACAATTCCTACATGTCTAAGAATGTGTCCTACCAATCTGTGTTGTTGTGGTCTTCAGTCCGGAGACTGGTTTGATGCAGCTCTCCACAATACCCTATCCTGAGCAAGCCTCTTCATCTCCACATAAGAACGGCAACCTACATCTGTCTGAATCTGCTTACTGTATCCATCTCTTGGTCTTCCTCTGCGGTTTCTACCCCACACACTTCCCTCCAACGCTAAATTCACAATTCCTACATGTCTAAGAATGTGTCCTACCAATCTGTGTTGTTGTGGTCTTCAGTCCGGAGACTGGTTTGATGCAGCTCTCCACAATACCCTATCCTGAGCAAGCCTCTTCATCTCCACATAAGAACGGCAACCTACATCTGTCTGAATCTGCTTACTGTATCCATCTCTTGGTCTTCCTCTGCGATTTTTACCCCACACACTTCCCTCCAACGCTAAATTCACAATTCCTTGATGTCTAAGAATGTGTCCTACCAATCTATCCCTTCTTTTAGTCAAGGTATGCCAGAAATTTCTTTTCTCCACAATTCTGTTCAGTACCTCCTCATTAGTTACGTGATCCACCCACCTAATCTTCAGCATTCTTCTGTAACACCATATTTCAAAAGCCTCAATCCTCTTCCTGTCCGCACTGTTTATCGTCCATGTCTCACTCCCATACATGGCAACACTCCATACAAATGCCTTCAGAAAGGACTTCCTTAGGCTTAAATCAATATTCGAGATTAAGAAATTTCTCTTTTTCAAGAACGCTTTTCTACCCATTGCCATTCTGCATTTTATATCCTCTGTACTGCGACCATCATTTGTTATTTTACTGCCCAAGTAACAAAACTCATCTACCTCCTTTATTGCTTCGTTTCCCAATCTAATTCCTTCAGCATCACCTGATTTTCTTACACTGCACTCCATTACCCTAGTTTTGCTCTTGTTAATATTCATCTTATATGCACCTTTCAGCACACTGTCCATTCCGTTCAATTGCTCTTCCAGGTCCTTTGCTGTATCTGACAGAATTACTATGTCATCGGCAAAACGCAATGTTTTTATTTCTTCCCCCTGAACTTTAATCCCTATTCCAAATTTTTCCTTGCTTTCCTTCATCGCCTGCTCGATGTACAAATTGAATAACATCGGAGAAAGGCTACAACCCTGTCTTACTCCCTTCCCAACCGATGCTTCCCTTTCATGCCCTTCGAGTCTAATAACTGCGGTCTGTCTTTTGTACAAGTTGTAAATAACTCTCCTTTCCCTGTATTTTACCCCTGCTGACTTCAGAATTTGGAAGAGGGTATTCCAGTCAACATTGTCAAACGCTTTCTCCAAATCTACAAAAGATAGAAATGTAGGTTTGCCTTTTCTTAGTCTATCTTCTAGGATAAGCCAAAAAAGTGAGTATTGCCTCACGTGTTTTCCCTCATTTCTCCTGAACCCAAACTGATCTTCCCCGAGGTCGGCTTCTACAAGCTTTTCCATCCTTCTGTAAATAATTCGTGTTAATATTTTGCAACCATGGCTTATTAAACTGATGGTTCTGTAGTTTTCACACCTGTCTGCACCTGCTTTCTTTGGAATGGGGAATATAACATTTTTCTTAAAGTGTGAGGGTACTTCTCCTGCCTCATACATCTTACACACCAGGTGAAACAGGTTTGTCATGGCTGGTTCTCCCAGAGACTTCAGTAGCTCAGAGGGAATATCATCTACTCCAGGTCTTTCAGGGCTCTGTCAAATTCTTCTCTCAGTACAGTATCTCCTATTTCACCTTCATCTACATCCTCTTCCCTTCCTACAATATTGTCTCCTTTGCAGAGTCCCTCTATATACTCTTTCCACCTTTCAGCTTTCCCATCTTTGCTGAGAACTGGTTTTCCATCAGTGTCCTTGATATTCATAGAGCTGTTTTTCTTATTTCCAAATGTTTCTTTTATTTTCCTGTAGACTGTATCTATTTTTCCCCTATTTATACATTCTTCTACATCCTTGCATTTGCCTTCTAGCCACTCCTTCTTAGCCATTTTGCACTTCCTGTCAATCTCATTTCTTAGTCGTCTGTACTCCATTTTGCCTGTTTCATTTACTGCATTTTTATATTTTCTCCTTTCATCGATTAAATTTAGTATCTCCTGTGATATCCAAGGATTTTTTGTAGGTCTTGCCGTCCTACCTATTTTGTCCTCTGCTACCTTCACTATTTCATCTCTCAATGCTACCCATTCCTCCTCTACTGTTTTATTTTCCCCTGTTTCTGTCAATTGTTGCCTAAAGCTCCCTCTGAAATTCTTAAGAACCCCAGGTTCCTTCAATTTATCCAGATCCCATCTCCTTATTTTCTTACCTTTTTGTAATTTCTTCAGTTTCAGCCTACAGTTCATAACCAACAAGTTATGGTCAGAGTCTATATCTGCCCCTGGGTATGTCTTGCAATTTAAAACCTGATTCCGAAATCTATGTCTTACCATTATAAAATCTATCTGGTATCTCCCGGTGCCTCCTGGTCTCTTCCACGTTCTTTTGTGATTCTTGAACCAGGTGTTTGTTATAACTAAATTATGTTCTGTGCAAAATTCTACCAGAAGACTTCCTCTTTCATTCCTTTTGCCCAGACCATATTCACCTACTATCTTCCCTTCCCTTCCTTGTCCTACTACCGAATTCCAGTCTTCCATAACAATTAAGTTTTGAATTGTCTGAATAATTTCCTTTAGCTCCTCATATATTTCTTCGATTTCCTCGTCATCGGCAGAGCTAGTTGGCATATAAACCTGTACTACTGTTGTCAGTGTTGGCTTCGTATCTATCTTGACAATGATAATGCGATCACTGTGCTGGTCATAGTAGTTTACCCGCATTCCTATTTTCTTTTTCATTATCAATCCTACTCCTGTGATACCCCCAACTGATTTTGTATTTATAATCCTGTACTCACCTGACCAGAAATCCTGTTCATCCTGCCACCGAACTTCACTAATCCGAACTATATCTAACTTCAACC
This sequence comes from Locusta migratoria, assembly GCA_026315105.1. Classification (NCBI taxonomy): domain Eukaryota; kingdom Metazoa; phylum Arthropoda; class Insecta; order Orthoptera; family Acrididae; genus Locusta; species Locusta migratoria. The sequence continues at coordinate 6,574,513 of CM048754.1, forward strand.
TATCCATTTCCCTTTTTAAATTTTCTAATTTTCCTACTCGATTAAGGGATCTAACATTCCACGCTCCGTCTCGTAGAATGCCAGTATTGTCTTTTCTGATGATCACATCCTCTTGAGTAGTCCCCGCCCGGAGATCCGAATGGGGGACTATTTTACCTCCGGAATATTTTACCCGAGAGGATGCCATCATCATATGTTCATACAGTAGAGCTGCATGTCCTCGGGAAAGGTAACGGCTGTAGTTTCCCCTTGCTTTCAGCCGTTCGCAGTAGCTGTGTGGCAAAGCCACATTAGCTGATGTTACAAGGCCAGCTCAGTCAATCATCCAGAATGTTGCCCCTGTAACTACTGAAAAGGCTGCTGCCCCTCTTCAGGAACCACACGTTTGTCTGGCCTCTCCACAGATACCCCTCCGCTGTGGTTGCACCTACGGTACGGCTATCTGTATCGTTGAGGCACGCAAGCCACCCCACCTCGGCAATGTCTGTGGTTAATGGGCCTACCAATCTATCCCTTCTTTTAGTCAAGGTATGCCAGAAATTTCTTTTCTCCCCAATTCTGTTCTGTACCTCCTCATTAGTTACGCGATCCACCTACCTAATCTTCAGCATTCTTCTGTAGCACCACATTTCAAAAGCCTCTATCCTCTTTCTGTCCACGCTGTTTATCGTCCATGTTTCACTCCCGTACAAGGTAACACTCCATACAAATGGCTTCAGAAAGGACTTCATTAGGCTTAAATCAATATTCGCTGTTAACAAATTTCTCTTCTTCAAGAACGCCTTTCTACCCATTACCATTCTACATTTTATATCCTCTGTACTGCGACCATCATTTGTTATTTTACTGTCCGAGTAACAAAACTCATCTACATCCTTTATTGTTTCGTTACCTAATCATGATGGTTTACCGGGTTTTATGGATGTTTTCTTCAAAGATATTAATTAATTTTACAAGCGACTCACTTCAGTAAACGGAGTTGCCGGAGCATTTCCGTGACACTCGCGCATTGGTCGAACCTACCGGTAACAAATCTAGCTGCTCGCCTCTGAACCGCCTCTATGTCTTCGTTTAAACTGATCTGCTGCGGGTCCCAAACACTTGAGCAATTCTCAAGACGTGGTCGTACAAGCGTTTTAAACGCGGTCTCCTTTACAGGTGAAGTACATCTTCCCAAAACTCTTCCAATAAACCGAAGTCGGCTGTCCGCCTTACTCACGACTGTCCTTACATGTTCGTTCCATTTCATATCGCTCTGCAATGTTATGCCTAGATACTTGAACGACGCGACATCAAGAAGCTCACTACTGATGCTGTATTCGCACATTATAGGATTGTTTTTCCTACTCATGAGCATCACCTTACATTTTTCTTTATTGAGAGCTAGCTGCCATTCTTCGCACCAACTAGAAATTTTGTCTAAGTCATTCTGCATGCTATTACAGTCAGTTAAATACGACACCCTCCCATACACCACAGCATCATCAGCAGACAGCCGCAAATTACAAGTTACTCTGTCCATCAGACCATTTATATAGATAGAAAATAATAGCGGTCCTATCACACTCCCCTTGGGCACACCTAACGATACACTAGTCACTGGTGAACACTCGCCGTCGAGAACAACGTACTGCGTTCTATTACTTAGGAAGTCTTCCAGCCAGTCACAAATCTGTGAATCTATTCCATAAGCTCGTATCTTCGTTAGCAGTCTGCAGTGTGGCACCGCATCGAACGCCTTTTTGAAGTCAAGAATAACACAATCCGCCTGTTGCCCTTCATCCATGGCTCACAAGATGTCATGTGAGAAAAGGGCAAGCTGAGTTTCACATGAACGATGTTTCCTAAACCCGTGCTGATTCATGAAAAGAAGCTTTTCTGTTTCAAGGAAATTTACTATATTCGAACTGAGAATATGTTCTAAAATTCTACATGAAACTGATGTCAACGATATTGGCCTGTAATTGTGTGGGTCAGTTCTCTTTCCTTTCTTATAAACGGGAGTCACCCGCGCTTTTTTCCAATCACTAGGAACTTTGCGCTGAATTAAAGATTCGCTATAAATGCAAGCTAAGTAGGGGGCCAATGCCGCAGAAAACTCTTTGTAAAACCGAACTGGTATTCCATCCGGGCCAGCAGACTTTTTCGTATTTAGCTCTATCAGCTGCTTCTCTACACCGGAAATACCTATTACTATGTCCTCCATTTCGGAATTAGTACGCTGATCAAATGATGGTACATTTTTGCGGTCCTCCTGCGTGAAACATTCCTTAAAGGTTAAATTTAGAACTTCAGCTTTTCGTTTGCTTTCTTCTATTACTGCCCCGGAATGATCAACGAGTGACTGAACAGTGGGCTTTGACCCACGTTTCCCAGATGATGCTTAGTAGCAAGTATGGCATCGACCAGAATCCATCTCCTAGCAGCCTCTAGCAGCTACCAGTGTGTACTGCTTCCTATCTGTGACAAAGACTGAGATAATTATTAAGCCAGTTAATCGATTACTGCCCCCTGAGAATCGTCTATCCCAAAGACCAAGTGACTGCTACTTCTAAAAGCGGGAGTATGAAGTATGAAACGGTTCGAATGTGTTCCATTTGGAAATGCAGTGTTCACTCGATGTGTCTTTACCGCTGACGATCCCTTCTTTTAGTTGAGGTATGCCAGAAATTCCTTTCCTCTCCAATTCTGTTCAGTACCTCCTCATTAGTTATGCGATCCACCCACCTAATCTTCAGCATTCTTCGGTAGCACCACATTTCAAAAGCCTCTGTCCTCTTCCTGTCCACAATGTTTATCGTCCATGTTTCACTCCCATACAAGGCAACACTCCACACAAATGCCTTCAGAAAGGACTTCCTTATGCTTATATTAATATTTGATGTTAACAAATTTCTCTTTTTCAAGAACGCTTTTCTACCCATTGCCATTCTGCATTTTATATCCTCTGTACTGCGACCATCATTTGTTATTTTACTGCCCAAGTAACAAAACTCATCTGCCTCCTTTATTGCTTCGTTACCTAATCTAATTTCTTCAGCATCACCTGATTTTCTTAGACTGCACTCCATTACCTTAGTTTTGCTCTTGTTAATGTACATCTTATATACACCTTTCAGCACGTTGTCCATTCCGTTCAGTTGCTCTTCCAGGTCCTTTGCTGTCTGTGACAGAATTAGTATGGCGTCGGCAAAACCCAATGTTTTTAATTCTTCCCCCTGAACTTTAATTCCTTCACCAAATTTCTTCTTGCTTTCCTTTATAGCTTGCTCAATGTACAAATTGAATAACATTGGAGAAAGACTACAACCCTGTCTTACTCCCTTTCCAACCACTGCTTACCTTTCATGCCCTTTAACTCTGACAACCGCTGTCTCGTTTTTGTACAAGTTATAAATATCCTTACGCTCCCTATATTTTACTCCTGCTTGCTTCAAAACTTGAAAGAGTTTATTCCAAACAACATTGTCAAAAGCCTTCTTCAAATGTACAAAAGCTAGAAATGTAGGTTTGCCTTTTCTTAATTTATCTTTTATGATAAGCCGTAAAGTGAGTATTGTGTCCCGATATTCAAAATTATGAATTTATTTTTATTTTTAAAGACACTTTTAAATGTGTTACGAAACAGAGAAACGGTTGCGTTTACTCTCTCTTCAATATTGGGCCCGTAGCAAAACATACATCGTAAAACGACATTATAAATAAGGTTGTCCTTCTGATGCTGCTAATTATTTTTATTGCAACAGCTGTTTCGGCCTTAAGCCATTTTCAAGCAATCTGTGAACGAATATATATTGTAAATGTCAAAAATTGAATAATATGGCCAGTGACGAAAGAAAAGAAAATTAAGTTTGATCGGGAAATGAATGATTTGCTCCTATTTTCGATTATGCATTACGGATATTTTTTGTACGCGTGGCTCTTAATTTCAGTGTGGTATTTAAAAAATGCAGCCAGTCACTTTGACTTGATACTGTTTTATTCCATTATCCGGTTTTCGAACCTTTTCAGGTTCATCTTCAGACGATGCATGTGTTGCGAGATTATTTTAAGCGTGATGCTGGGTTCTGGCTATATGGTGATAAGATGGAAACATGCTTTAATAAATCGACTTACACGTTGTTTGGGTCGTGATTTGTATCTGGAAATTTACATGAAATGTGGCCCTTTATGTATTACGACTACATCGCCGGCTTTTTATAATTAACTAGCTGAACCCCCGCTGCTTCGCATACGTAGGCTGGTTAGTCTGCACCAGTTGTTTCTTTTTAATCCTGATGAAGAATCCATACCTTAAGTTTCGTAGTTATAGTTTGAAATTGAGTTAACAGCACCATATGTTTGAAAATCAATTTTTGCATCTCGTATTTCACCCCTTATTGGTCGAATTTCCAAAAAATACCGAAACACATGTCTTTTAAATTTGAACCCCGAATCCAAATCCGAAAAATTGTAGTTCTAACTTCAAAACTGCCTAAATAGCAACATATTTCCGAAAAACAAAATGTTCAAATGTTTGTTAAGCTTATGGGACTTAACTACGGGGTCATCAGTCCCTAAACTTACAAACTACTTATCAACTACCTTATACTAAGGACGGCCCAAATATCCATGCCCGAGGGGGGATTCGAACCCCCGACCGTAGTGGCCGTGCAGACCGTAACTGGAGCGCCTCAGTCTCCTCGGCCACCGCGGCCGGCTCCGAAAAACACCCCCTCTCCAATTTAACCCCCTTGATGGTTGAATTTCCAAAAATACCAAAACACGTATTTTTTTAACGTCTAACCAACTATACAAATATCAGTTTTTGCAGCTCTAGCTTCAAAATTGTATCAATAGCAACGTGTTTGCAAAAACAATTTTTGATCCTCTATTTAACCCTCTTACTTGTTGAATTTCCAAAAAAATACTAAAAATCATGGATTTTTAATCCTGACCAAGATACCATATCCGAAGTTTCGTAGTTGTAGCTTAAAATTTGATGTTAACAGCAACATATTTTTGAAAATCAATTTTTTGCGTCACCTATTTTACCCCCTTATTTGTCGAATTTCAAAAAATTCCGAAACACGCGTCTTTTAAATTCGGACCCTGAATTACAATCAGAAATTTTGTAGTTCTAGCTTCAAAATTACCTAAATAGCAACGTATTTTAAAAAAAAGAAAAGAAACTTTTCACCCCCTATTTCACCCTCTTACTGACGGAATATCGAAAAATCGCTTCTTAAATGACGCCTACAGAGTTAGATCAACATCTTCCACAAATTTCCAGTTTCTGTCTTCAGTGATTTGGGCTGGGCGATGATGAGTCAGTCAGTCAGTCAGTCAGTCTGTCAATGGGGACAGTTACTTTTATATATAGAGAAGATTACATTTCACGGGTCTCCTTGTGATTAGAAAACAGTTCCGCATCACTCGATTTTTCACTGTTGTTCTCTATAAGATGCTGTCAACACCACTTCACCAGCGTCCGACATGTGCTTGATGTTCTTGTTGTGGTCTTCAGTCCGGAGACTGGTTTGATGCAGCTCTCCACAATACCCTATCCTGAGCAAGCCTCTTCATCTCCACATAACAACGGCAACCTACATCTGTCTGAATCTGCTTACTGTATCCATCTCTTGGTCTGCCTCTGCGATTTTTTACCCCACACACTTCCCTCCAACGCTAAATTCACCATTCCTTGATGTCTAAGAATGTGTCCTACCAATCGATCCCTTCTTTTAGTCAAGGTATGCCAGAAATTTCTTTTCTCCCCAATTCTGTTCAGTACCTTCTCATTAGTTACGCGATCCACCCACCTAATCTTTAGCATTCTTCTGTAGCACCACATTCCAAAAGCCTCAATCCTCTTCCTGTCCGCACTGTTTATCGTCCATGTCTCACTCCCATACAAGGCAACACTGCATACAAATGCCTTCAGAAAGGACTGATTTTCTTACACTGCACTCCATTACCCTAGTTTTACTCTTGTTAATGTTCATCTTATATGCACCTTTCAGCACACTGTCCATTCCGTTCAATTGCTCTTCCAGGCAATTTGCTGTTTCTGACAGAATTACTATGTCGTCGGCAAAACGCAATGTTTTTAGTTCTTCACCCTGAACTTTAAATCCTTCTCCAAATTTCTCCTTGCTTTCCTTTATAGTTTGCTCAATGTACAAATTGAATAACAATGGAGAAAGACTGCAACCTTGTCTTACTCCCTTTCCAACCACTGCATCCCTTTCATGACCTTCAACTCTGACAACCGCTGTCTGGTTTTTGTACGTGTTGTAAATAACCTTACGTTCCCTACGATATTATTTACAAACGTCTTCATTCGAAGATATAAAACTCTTTTACAGGTAAGTTTGTTTTGCTTGTGTATATCATCGATGAGTTACTATTAATTTGGTTAATATTAAAGTGCAAAAGTGAATAATATGTCTATACTGTTTGCATAGGTTTTTACCCTTAATATGTACGTATATTATCAGTTGAAAAGAAGAGAATGGAATTCATACTAATGCTCATATTTATTCATAGACTGGTGTGTCCTAGAATATTAGTAAAGACTATGTTCTGTTATTGTGTTTAAATGACATTAGGTAAATGGTTATTCTATTATTGTAGAATAGAAACAATATAGACATAATTTATTACTCACTTTTCTACTTTAATATTAACGAAATTATTTGCTAACTCATCGATTGTATCATACACAAACAAAACAAACTTACCTGTACAAAGAGTGTTATATCTTCCAATGTTGACCTTTGTTAACTAACATCAGTTGTAAAAGCACATGATGGACCCTGGTGAAGTGCTGTTGACAGTATATTATAGAACCCAACAGTGAAAAATCGAGTGATGTGGTACCGTTATCTAATCACAAGGAGACTCGTGAAATTGCCATAAAGTCGCATTAAGTAAACGAACAAATTTCACGTAAATTTCCAGATACAAAACACAACCTAAACAATGTGCAAGTCGATGTGCATGTTTCCATCTTCCTACCACACAGCCAGCACAGCCCCACACTTAAAATGGTCCTGTAAAATATGTACAGTCTGAAGATGAACCCGAAAAGGTTCAAAAACCGGTTAATGGAACAAAACAGTATCATTTCAAGCCAAAGTGACTTGTTGCATTATAAATATTCCTTCAATAAAAAAACGTCTTGATTACAACTTTTTTTATTAATTAATGACGCTTTTCGCCCTTTAGCAGGGCATCTTCAGATTATCTGCGTGACAGAATTTACACAAAATTACAAGGCGGAATTACAAACGGGTATAATGGTATATTATATGGTACAAGTATACCCGTTTGTAATTTCGCCTTGTAATTTTGTGTAAATTCTGTCATGCAGATAATCTGAAGATGCCCTGCTAAAGGGCGAAACGCGTCAATTAATAATACAATTTACAATCAAGACGGTTTTTTTACTGAAAGAATATTTATTCTCATTGATTGCTGTGCACCATGTACTGGAAATAATTTTGATGTATTTTTCTTAAATCATATTGATCTCCTCCTTCATTTTCTTCTTACATAGCTAGAAGGCTAACCACTTTATTATTATTATTATTATTATTATTATTATTTTGTTTAGGAAGATCGGTTCTTTGGGGATGTATAATCTTTTTTGTTGTATCTTGATGGATGAGTTTTCCTTTCGCCACTGGAACAGCATGAACTTCAACATCAGGCACCGATGCTCAGATACATAAGCTACGTAACTCACGTGTCAAACTTCTGTGATGATTTGCTTGGAATTGTCAGAGTAGGGCAGTAGTTGCACTTTATACATGGAACGGTCCACGAAAAGTATAGAAAGTTTGAAGTAAGTCCGTGATCTCAAAGTTGTGGCCTCCCCTTATTAGCTGGTGACGTCAGACAGTGATATATTTAAAATCTCTCGCGGTACGCATTGACTGTAGGTGGCTTTTACGGACCAAGTCCAGATTATTTCCTGGCCTAAAGCAACATAAATTACTGCGGTACGATATAAATCATGATAGTGGAGACCATATATAATATCAAAACTGACTGTATATGCCTCACTGAACAATTTCTGTTACAACCGACTGGTGGTATTTCGAAGGCTTGAGATCAAAACAATCTTTAGTTTAATGACCGCATTGCGCATCATACTGATCGTCCTCATGGACTATGGATGATTATAAAAAGACACCTCATTGCCATACTACCCAGATTTCTTTTCCAGACCGGTTCTTCACAAAACTGCTGTAGGCATCTGCGTTAGACCTGCAAAATAATAATAATAATAATTTGTATCAAGCTTTACTTGAAAATGCGGCAGACAGATTCTTCAGAAAACTGCTGTCCCTGTATCTGCGTTCTACCTGCAAAATAATAATAATTCGGATCAATCTTTACTTGAAAATGCTGTTTAAAATCCAGCGCACATCTTTGTTGTTACAGACTGAGGAATAAAAGCATAATGGGGCAGGAAATTGGCCGAATTATTGACCGAGGTTCTATCCTGCCATTAGCATTAAGTGATTGTAATCATGGAAAAAGTTATCAGCATCATTGAATAGTACAGTGAAATCAGTTTAGCTTTAATTTTTAATGATTCCAAATCGCAGCGTAATATTTTATATTTATTTAACGATGGCCATTACGGCTACAAAACCATCATCAGGTTAACTGCAATTGTGTAGTACAAAAGTCGTGAGATAGTATAAAAGTCACAGGATACGATATTTTATACATTTTGATTATACATTCCTGTAATGTGGTTTTTCCATATAAGGTCGTTGTCATGCCAGCAATATGGTACAGTTATAATAAATTGCTGTAGCTAGTTATAATAAACCGCTGTAGCTGTCATTTGCTGGAGTAAGTCAACGATATTTTATGGTTACAATAGCTTGTTTATATTTATACCAACAATTCAAAGTGTGTATTAAATTTTCTCTCTGATTATGATATGCAACGATATCACATGCCTCCAACGTTTTGTTTACCAACGATATACGAAAATAATTTAGAAGGTGCTCTTCGGTGTAACATGCGTTAAAATTTACCACTAGGTGTGTTGTTATTAACCTGGTTCCGCTTTGAATATTTCAATAAAATTTTCGAGGAAAATCTGTTTGTTCATTAATTACGAGAAGCGGTTGTTTTTCGAGGTGTAAAAGTATCTTCAATTCTTCCAAGAGGTTCATTGTTTGTCCTTTAGGTGTTATGTGTAACACTTCGATAGCGCTTTGAAGATCGTCTACTGTGTGATGTTCAGTTTTTAGATGGTGAAAGGAAGTGGATGGGTTGTTATCAGTTTGTCTAATATGTTCACGAAAACGAACTTCGAAATTTCTCCCGGTTTGTCCAATATAGTATTTCTCGCAATTTTTACAGTGAATTTTATATATAACAGGTATGAGTAAATAAGTGGTTTGCAAATGACAACTACAGCAATTTATTATAACTAGTTACAGCAATTTATTATAACTGTACCATATCGGTGGCATAACAACGATCTTATATTGAAAACCACATCACAGGAAGTATGAATAATCAAAATTTTCTTAAAGATCGTATCCCGTGACTTTTATATTATCTCACGACTTTTGTATTACACAATTCTAGTTAACCTGATGACGGGTTTGTAGCCGAAATGGCCATCGTTAAATAAGTATAAATTCATTTTTTCAGTAAGGAAGAAAATGTTAAATAAAATGAGCTGAATTATACATCGATGATCATTACACTAAAATTATATAATTTACAAGTATTATTGCAATGACAAAAACCAATGAACAAACACAAATTAAAATAGACTTTTGGGCTTTTCGCTGACTGAATTTTTTAAGACCACATACTTAGTAATACTAGCCGCTATTTCGGCATCAATTGACAGTAGGCCTACTGAGAACGCAGATAGTCTTTCCTAGCTCATCGTGCTTCTCAAGTAAGCCTTAATCAATTTTTTAACTTTGCGAAGCTTCTCTTGGCCGAAGCTGTACTCACTGGAACTGTGAGCATGATTCTGATTGTTATATAAACATTTGGATAAACTTCTTGCAAATTGTTTTCTAAAATGTACTGAAGTTGTTTTGCAAATAGGCCTATTTAACTAAAAATTGCATCACTGCTGCACTAATACGGAAATAAATACGGACAACTAAATAGCTGCCGGCCGGAATGACCGAGCGCACTAAGGCGTCATACCACAGTGAACGAGATCGCTTTCGCCGAGGGTCGAATCCCACCTTTGCGTACGGATGTTAGATGTAGGTCGTTGCTACATAACCTAGCAGATGAAGAGCGCAAGTAAACATCAAATGTAAAAAAAGAAAACTAAAATTTTAACAATGTTTTGCGAGGCCCCCACAGGCGCGAGATCTAGCGCCGCCACTGAATATAAAATATTACGCAGCGATTTGGAATCATTAAAAATTATATTACGTCGTTAAGTAACATATTTAACGCAACAGGTCCCAAATATTACAAACAGTTTAGCTTTAGATGTTAAATAAACGAAAAAGGTGGAAGGGAGAAGTGAATTAATCGCTTCAGTCAAAAAACCTGGAATATTTCTCCGATTGACATTTACGACTGTCATAGCACATTATGAATCTGGTTTTTGGTTTCCGAAGAATTAATGCCCTTACGCATAAATGCTATGAAAATCTTGCCAGTGTTCATCCTCTTGATTCAAACATATCAGACGAAACTTTTCGTTTCGTATGTTCTGCCTGCTAGGTAATTTACTGCGGTAATTAATAATGGACGCCTTATGTTACTCTTAACATAGGTACTGTCGTTCAGATGAACAGACTACACAATTTTTACAGTATTTCCACTTCCGTCGTCATCTTTATTTGCTCTCCATTGGGTTTGCGTGAGAAAAAATTTGCTCCCTTTTCTCGATACTATTAGAGGTCTCCACGTTTAATAATCGTTGACAACTTAACATCTATCAACCATATCAGAAAACATTGTTACGGAAGCTCAGCGAACTGTTACTACAAGATCAATTAATTGAACAGTCTAAGGTAGCACCATTTTATTTATAAATGACCCGTTTCGGCAAAAATATTTTGCTATTTTCAGATATAGTCCACCATTCCGCTGTTGCAGTTTCAGAAGCAACTTGCAGACACAGTGAATTTTTTGCCAAAACCGGTCAATTTAAATAAAATATTGCGATCCGAGACTGTTTAATTAAATGACATATATCAACTCACACGCATATCGAGTTACAGAAAAAAACACGTAATAGAAAGCAGAGGTTACGGAAATAACAGCTAATCAGTGGCAAATAATAGGGTTTATTGACACTTTACCTAGGTTTCGTTAAAAATAATTTTGTCTTCTTCGAAAGGACTTGAAAAATGCGAAATTACACAAGTAATCTTCTGATAACATAGAAGGCTCTTGCCAAAATACATCTCATGTCGTACATCATTGTTGACAATAAAACACAGGTATAACATACTAAAATTCACATTATCACATTGTTTAATGGACACACATTTCATGAGTGACCTTCACTATTTTCCGAAGAATTTTCATGTGATTTCAGAAGCCCGACAATTCCTTCAGAAGAAGACAAAATTATTTTGTTGTGACCTAGATGAACGGTTAACAAACATAATTATTTGCAACTGGTCAGCTGTCATTTTCACCCACAATCTCTTAACTAAAACCGTTGCTGTAACGAAGTCATGTTTAATGTTTTAATAGGAAGTTGATTCCAACGTGAAAATTAAACTATTCTCTTCTAAATGAATCAGTGGTTCTGTGAAACTACTAGTCTATAAGTTCAAAGAAGATAAAACAGCAATATAGACGGCAACACGTTTTCTACAGTTATATTGGTTTCGTTACGTCCATCCTCTCCAGCATTATCCAAAGACAATATTTCTTTTTATTTATTTAGTTGGAAGCGAGTGTCTAAGTATGATGTCCCTAATTTAATAATTTTCGTCTGATGGCAGTGGAATGAGCCTATAAGAAAAACAAATCTTTCAGCAAACCGCGCAAGATACACACCGTCAAACTATATCGTTGCGATTCAGCTTGCGACTTATAATCTTGCGTAATGTTATCCTTAAATTAATGCGTGTTCTCTGGTTGCAGTGTGTTGTACAAAAGCTGTACTAACTACCCGCTACCGCACGCAACTAGAAACAGAATTTTCGAGTCACCCGGTAGACTCACGAAACCGTTGCGTGCGGTCCCGCTCAACCTTGAAGAGCGAGAGAGAGAGAAGGGCAGAAAGCGAAAGCGAAAACTGCGCGACAGAGAGAGAGAGGGAACGATGGAAGAGCGAGATGCAACGAACCCGAGTCGCACGCGAACGGCTGTCAGTGGCGAAGTTGCGCAACTGTGGCGCTAGCGTCGGCACGAACAAAACACAACAGCCGCGCGGCGCGAGCTGTCTTGTGCTTCTGCAGTTACGCAAATCGAACTATTTGTGATTGTAAATTGAAGATTTGGTTAGTTCTTTTACCGGTGTGTGCTGTTTCTTCGGTTACGCGAAATGACAGGGCACTCTGGAAGCAGTATTTACGGATTATCTTTTCCGGCGATGGCGTCCGGGCGAACTGCCGTCAAAATGGCGGCCGGTTGAGGGATGCGCTACGGACCGGCGAGAAAACGGGCGGTTTCTACCATTTCAGCGAGGAAGTGATGACCGCTTACTACCACACAACGAAGGTAAAACCTTTCTTCACCTATTCATAGTAAAAAAAGTTCATCAAACAGTCCATTTTTTATTAAAATTATCATTCATATTTCGATGATCGTACTACCGGTTCCTTGTATTAGCGTCTGTATAATCGAGTGTTTTTCTCCAGTACTAAACAATAAAACAGCTTTCTAAATAGCAGTGTCGCAAGACGAAAATATCCTCTATCATATTATTATAAAATAAATTGTATAATGGTATTTATATTTCAGTTTAACACGTACAGATTTTGTCCGATTGCGTTGCTAAATTAGTGACGTATATTTCGAACATCCTGATGACTTCTTAAAAGTAATAATTAATCATCGATTGTTGAATGGAAATCCACAAGAGAATGAATTAAATTATTTTTTTTAAATGTATACACGGTAATTTTCTCAGATGTTCATAAATTCGCTGTGCTTTTCGTGATCAACAGTAATGAGCCTACCTTTTGTTTACGTCCTATAGCAAGCAACAGGATTGTCTGAAGATCGATGTTTAAGTATTCAAACGTTTTTGCAGCGATATAATTTGTTCTTGCGTTGGAACTGCGAGGCAAAGCGTTCTATGAAAAGTTTTCATATGCATCTGTTAGTTCAGTCATGTATTAAACTTAAGTTACCACTATTGTTTATAGCCGATAATGTACAATGTGCTAGTCATAATAGCGCGATATATATTTCGTGTGTAGTCATTTAAAAAGTATTTTTATTGCCATAAATACGGGTATGATAAACAGAACTTTCAGTAAGAAGAGTGTGACTGTAGAGTTAAACAAATATGTTATTTATTCTTGAACAGACTTTATATGCGTAAAAAATATTTTCAAATAAGAATGCATAACAAAATTGTATTAACTATTTAATGAAATTATAAGTGTTTATACTTATGTGTGTAGGCCTACACAAATTGTAATGTGGAAAAGTAATACTTGCAATGATCTCAGGGGTACTTATGTTCCTAAAAGTTTCGATTCACTAAATATATGATTATCAGATACATATCGTTTTTATGTAAGGACATATTTTATGTGTACATGATTCTGGTACTTCTGTAATTATATTTTCTTCCAAAATAAATTATATTCTCTTAATGTGTTTGTCACTTCTATTAAATAATCCATGTCACATTTGTGTATGGAAGATTTACTTGCTATATTCTCATGTCAATATGTTTTGCTCATTTTGAATCGAATGTTTTACAGGTGTAATACTTTTTCCTATTTTTCCTTGTGCGTAGGGGTATTTATTCTAACCTTCATGTTCTTCCCAATGTAGATACGCTTTCTACAACATAAGTGTATGTGTGTGTGTGAGAGAGAGACAGAGAGAGAAAGATTTAGGTAAAAACTGTAAAAGCCTGTAATGTGCTAGCAAATTCTAGTGTATTTCAGGAATATCTAAATCATTTCATAGTGGGCCTATACATTGTAATGCTGTTACGTTTTTGAACAAAGTTTTGAACACTCTACCCTGATGTGGTAAGAAAAAGTCTCTCAAATAACAAGAAATAATGTAAGGTACATTATGGTGGGAAAATGGGTGCGAAGTTACTATCAAGTTTATTACCACTGATTTTTCACAAGCAGCTGATGCAGATATGGAAGCTACAGACAAAATATTTTTAAATAGTTCAGTAACACTACTTAAAAAAATGCCTTTATGGTTATGAGGCGTAATAATTCACTTGATTGTAATGTAGCTATTATGCATGTTATTTATTTCTGGTAGAGAAATGACTGCTTTAATATGTGATCATTGAAGCAACAGGCTTTAACCAATATGTATTTATGGAACACCTGCATACAGAATGCTAATGCAATTAGAATTGGTTTCAGATGAGTTCATTAAACTTTCGTCTAGATGCTCCATGTCGCATATCTTTCGGTTTGTTTTTGTGGTTTAACTACTAACACAGTAATCATCTCACACATTTTAAATATTAAACCACAGTGCTAAATGGTATTTTCCACTTAGTTTTGGCAAAAGTGAAAGTTATTGTGTTAGGCGTTTAACTGTCAGACCTTTTAATAATCGAAAAGTCTTTCTTCAGTCAGAAAACGAATTTTTACATTTGCTTTGTTTACTTTAAGTTTTTATTGCATTCAGTTCGGTAATTATTTCGACATGCTTACCATTTCTGCCCTACTCTCCAATATTGCAGCATTTCCATTTTATTCATAAGTTGTGCTTGATCTTTCCATGTCGATCAGCTGTTACGACGAGGTGATATTGCCGGTACGGTAAAAGCGTGTAACACTGTATCTGACGACTGTTACAATAAGAAACATTTCTCTCTTGAAATTTAGTCTCCCTTACTAAGTTGTCCTCCGAGAACACGGAGATAAATGATCACAAAATGTAAACATCTGTTTGTTTATGTTCCCATCTACTATAGATGACAGATGTATTAATTCTTTTTCCGTCTTAAACGTACTGCCATTAAAGAGTATTTTTCACTAGACCTGTTTTATTTATAAAGCATATTCTGTGGTCATGCTGTAAATATGGATACATGTCTGCACATTTTTGCTACTTACAGATTGAAAGCAGCATGTCTTTATAAAACTGGTGCACAAGCTACTTGTGGTGATTTGCCCCTGTTGAGAATTCCCGTGGTTTTTGCTTCGTTGTTAGTAGAAGCTGAAAACGAAAAGAAAGTTGTACATTAACACCTACTAATGAACTCTCATTTTCTTCCGCGGCATTTCTCCGTTTTCCACTTCATCCAACATTTGTAAATTTCACGAGATATACAGTAACAGTAGAATGTTCCTCGTATTCCCCACTCATCGTAGAGTTTGTTTCCTGTCACCACCCTGAATGTGCTAGCTTTTTCCCTTTCTCTATTTCACACACACACACACAAAGAAATGTACTGTACGCAGAAAAATGAAAAAAAAAATTCTTCATAAAGTCGACTATATTAAAAATATACGCAGAAAATAAAATAAAATAAAATAAAATAAAAAAGGCAACTGTTGAGTGCGGAAATTCACAAAATTAAGGTGAAGTGAAGAAAACAGAATGCAGTGGAAGAAGTAGGTTCTTATACTGCAAACATTTGAAAGGTGAATCAAATTTCACTTTGAGTAGGCCTATTTCTCAAAGTGGTTGCTGATACTTCACTATCATAATGCAGTGTGTTCCGTATCTCAATTAGGCCTATTTGTTTTCAAAATAACGCTTGTAGGACTTATTAAATTACAGGAATCACCGATGTATCATTACTAGTTTCGAGCCTGAGTCCATCATCAAATGTTAGTTTTGATTTATTGCAATGTGTCTTGAAACAGTTATGTTTTTGTGGTTACATATTACGGAATTGTGCTTATATAGTTGGGAATAGGTTTTACATCGAATGCCAATTACATACACTGCACGTACATCATGAAAAGCTCTACTTTACGTATTACAATACAGAAGTCTGTATTATTATTATTATTATTATCTTTTTAATCATGCTCATCTAGAGTTGAACTATATACGATATGGTGGATGGGCTTGTTTACATTAGCAGCTGTTTAGATGTGACAAAAACAGAATTTGTGTACAGATATGGCTGTTTCTGGACGTACACTGTACCATTTCATATTATAGATCATTGTTTAAGCTGTGTTAATGACCAGTGATAAACACCTGTCACTTAAATATTATTTCTGTTAGGTCGAAGTTATGAGTACGAAATGTTGAAGGTAAGTTTTATTTGTTGAGATCGTTTGTTCAATGTTTCATTTCAGATAACCGGTTTTGACAAACTTCCGATATCTCCACATAAAAAAAATAAAAAATAAAAAAAAATGCAACCCTCCATTTATGTCTTGTGTCATGATTTAATACGACTGGACTGTGCATCGTAAATAATGTTGAGATTTGAAGGTGACAACTAAGTTTGTCGAAGCTGATTATATAAAATAAAATATTGAACAAGCGATCTTGGCATATATGTTTCTCAACAATTACCAATTTAGATCGTCCCTTGCTTTGTAAAATGTCAATCATATACAATAAGTTTTATTTCTTAATTCTAGATGATCGTTTCGGATGGGTGGATGCGTGGCAAACGCCTAGAATACGAATTACCATTCAGGATTAGTCAGCAGAGGTTTACCGTGAAAATAGTTATGTAATTTTCATTCTTCTAACAAATTTATTTGTAATTCTTCTTTTGCAAAATCTTTTCCAAGTTGTCTTTCAAATAGACACTGTTTATCTACGGTGGGCTAAGGGGTTACATAAAGTTGACTTATTTTTAGGTTGTTGTGTCCGAGCATGTACTCTGGATATTGTAGGCCTATGTAGATTTTTTTTATTATCCTACCAAAATAATAAAAAATTACTTTATGGACTTTTTGTATTGTTTTGTCGCTTATCACATCCTACAATAATAACATATGCGTTGCTTTTAAAACATCCTTAGTTCTTTAACCATTTTCTCCGTTGGATCTTCAAATAAGTGATCAACAGTTGCACTCACGTATTATACCAGACCACACAGAAAATGAAAATGCTGACTTTTTGAGAAGTAACAAATCCATATAGTCTTTTTTCATATCTGTTGAGTACTTCGTTCCTTTTCTTTCCTGAAGCTAGGGAAGCATTCCTCAGCAAAATAGTTTATTTTTAATAAGAACCAGTTTAGATACTTGGCGAGACGTTTTCAGGTGTTGAACGAACCTGAACACAGGTATTAGTGGTAAAATTTTTTATTCAGTCCAGTCACTCCTCTTGATGTTAAGAGCTAAATTTCTTTCCGAATGTGTATTGTATTTCCAAATAGTGAAAAAGTAAAAAAACTATGCCACACGACTTCTCTTTTTCCCTTCCTTTCTTGGCATCTCCTTCATGGCAAGTTAACATGAGCTATTTATTAGCTGAAATATCGCCAACGTTCGCACAAAGTAATGCAATAACCGAGACTTCTTATGAGAACCGCTCTCTCTTCGAGCATCATTTAAGTAATTAATGTGGTGGAGGCGGCTATAGTACCAGAATGCCACAAAATAAAGAAGAAAGATGAGGTATGTTGATGTCTCCAGACAATTACATACATACATGTACAACAATTCTGCTTTCAATAAAATTCACTTGACAATGTTCCTGGGAATGTCTTTGACAAATGAGCCTCAGTCTAGAATTTAGCAGACAGAAACATTAATTTGCAGAAAAATTAACCCTGCAAGCTGCAAATACCTTGAAAGTCACAGCTTTCCATACCCTCAAATCAGTTGTTCTTTCGAATAACCCAGTTGTCGGAGGGTGCAATGAACCAACTCTGGCTACTTTCCATTGTATTAGATTTTCTTTGTGTTTCTGCCGTATACAGAGCTTGGGGTGTGTCCACTGCTTCATAAACGTCTTAATTTCGTGTTCCATGGCATGGAATTTTTTTATTACAAACATTTTCTGTCGTATGAACCACCATTTCCATTTTGAGTGCTCTGGTTTCTAAAGCTGCCTGTTTCCTCTTGCATTGTTCGTTTATCCACTCTCAAAGGTATTTAAAGCGTCTTGTTATGTGTACTTTGTTGTGAATAGTGATATTTTGAGGAGCATCACGGATGTTTGTCATGAACTTTTTTTTTCTCAAATGATGTTTTTAGTCGTTCTTTCTCAGCTTATGAAGATTAAAATACACAATTTTGTGTTTGTTCTACGGTTTTGTTTATTTAGTTAATCGATTTTCGGCTTATTAGGCCATCATCAGAAACTTACTGAAGTTCAGTCAAAGAACTCGTGTTGTCAGTAAACTTCTTAACTTCTTTGATGGAGTAGTTGCAGGGTATATAAATATTTGAATGAAATCTGTAAATTAATTGTACTGAAAAAGGAAACAATGAATGAGAATAAAATTAAACAAGAATCTGATGTTTTAAGGGTTGTTCAAAACACAAATTGAAGCAAATATTAGAAACCTGACACACTGTTATAACTAAATAAACAAAAAGACAAAAATATAGGGGTTGGATAGGAGGGTATTGGTGTGGTGAATTGGAGAATTCAGAAGCTTAACAAATCGGAGGTATGCACTCAAACTGAAAAATGGTGTAGATAAACATATTCACTTATAGTGTTCTCAATTAAAAAAGGATTACTGTAAGGACAGAGTACAGACTACTATGGAATATTAGTACTAACAAAGAGAGATACAATGCTTCGGTGATACAATGGGAGGTACACTGGTATTAACACAGAAAGAAGATGAACAGTGGTTGTGCAAAATTTAAATTAGATGTACAACCTCATATCAGTCGGTTGCACAGTAGTAGAGTGCCAGACTACAAATCCAAAGGTCGCGGGTTCGATCCCCACCAGGGCCTAGGATTTTTATCTGTCACTTTCCACATGTCTTTCTCCATTGTTATTCAATTTGTACATTGAGCAAGTTATAAAGGAAAGCAAGGAGAAATTTGGAGAAGGAATTAAAAGTTCAGGGTGAAGAATTAAAAACGTTGCGTTTTGCCGACGACATAGTAATTCTGTCAGATACAGCAAAGGACCTGGAAGAGCAATTGAACGGAATGGACAGTGTGCTGAAAGGTGCATATAAGATGAACATTAACAAGAGCAAAACTAGGGTAATGGAGTGCAGTCTAAGAAAATCAGGCGATGCTGGAGGAATTAGATTGGGAAACGAAGCAATAAAGGAGGTAGATGAGTTTTGTTACTTGGGCAGTAAAATAACAAATGATGGTCGCAGTACAGAGTATATAAAATGCAGAATGGCAATGGGTAGAAAAGCGTTCTTGAAAAAGAAAAATTTGTTAACATCGAATATTGCTTTAAGCCTAAGGAAGTCCTTTCTGAAGGCATTTGTATGGAGTGTTGCCTTGTATGGCAGTGAAACATGGACGATAAACAGTGCGGACAAGAAGAGGATTGAGGCTTTTGAAATTTGGTGCTACAGAAGAATGCTGAAGATTAGGTGGGTGAATCGCGTAACTAATGAGGAGGTACTGAACAGAACTGGGGAGAAAAGAAATTTCTGGCATACCTTGACTAAAAGAAGGGATAGATTGGTAGAACACATTCTTAGACATCAAGGAATTGTGAATTTAGCGTTGGAGGGAAGTGTGTTGGGTAAAAACCGCAGAGGAAGACCAAGAGATGGATACAGTAAGCAGATTCAGACAGATGTAGGTTGCCGCTCTTATGTTGAGATGAAGAGACTTGTTCAGGATAGGGTATTGTGGAGAGCTGCATCAAACCAGTCTTCGAACTGAAGACAACAACAACACTTTCCACTTGTTTCACCTCTGGTAGTGTTGCTGATGTGAAAAATACCGAGTAGCACCGTGGTTCGGAATCCACATTAAACTATAGGTCCCCCTATAACTGGCTGGGTAAGTCAGTTCGAAGGTCGGAGGAAGGCAACGGCATACCACCTCCAAACAGGACCATGCCTAGTAAAGCACTGTGGTGTTCAAACCAATCTTCGGATTGTTGACTGCTTTACCTTTTTATCAATGAAGTAAATGTTAGCCAAAAGTACTGGGAACTATTACAAACATATGCTGACTCCAAAAATAGAGTGAGGTAAAATATTGCCACGAGACACCCTGTAAACCGACTGCTGGCGCGGCGCAGGGGATAGCGTCACAGACTGCAGTGCTGAAGGTCGCCGGTTCAATCCCGACCACCGGCAAAAATTTATGTCTTTGTAATTAACAATTCCAGAATGTTCTGTATCATTCTTATGTTCACTGGTAACTTCTACTTGTTTCCTATGTTAACTATTCTTCTAATTTCTCGTACATTCTGTCTGAGTATAAATAGCAGAGCACTCTGCCCGAGAGGCAGTCAGTGCTGCGTGTATGTTGAGTTCGTAATAAAAGTGCTTTCATTATAAGTGCTGTGTTCAGTTGCCTTCGAAGTCAAGCCTGCTTCCATTGCAACGCGACAATATGAAGATACAAGAAGTGGAGGAATAAAACTGAACTGAGTTCAGAAGTGGTGATGTATCTAGGACTGTTTGGTCATTTAATATTAAGCCTGGACTATGAGTTAGATGTTTGTTTATTTCTAAGGCCTCTAGTAGATTGAGTTTTTGGCCTTTGCTGGCTAAGTGGAGTACTTGGTACTGTGGTTGGTATCTGTGGCCCTCACTCACAACATGTTCCGCAAAAGTGGAGTCATGATTTTGTAACCTCCAACTACGTTCATGCTCTTAGCCTAGTTGCTATGTCCCTTCCTGCTTATTCTGTTGTAGTAATGTCATTTCAGCCGAATTTTAGACAAAAATACTGTTTTCAATAGCGAGTATAGGTCGAACCTGAGCAGTAAGTATTAAAAAGGAAAATGCAGAAAATTGGGCCAGTTATGTCCACCACTCGGTAGTAGAACAAAATCTTGTAAAACGTTTGATACATCTCAAAACTAATGTTACCCGAGAACGACATTGGCATTGCCTTATTTTTTACGATTCCTGTTGTCTGAAACCGCGTGCAGGTCCTGGAAATTACTCTTTGGGACACTCCAGTAGCTGCAGCCACCTCCGAATCAGTCTATCCCGGTTCCAACATTCCTATGGCTCTCCATGCCACAGCTTCTGGTAAGTCACGACGTTGCTGCATTCCACTGTCTGCTCACTACACTGTGGTTGCGTAGACTCTCCCGGCGTAATAACTGATAATATTCATCTCGGGTTTGCAGCCGGATACCATCGTGAATTAAACACGATATTTCGGCATACCAACTGGCTGCCATCTTCAGGTGAGTGCGCCGGAAACTGAGGCAGATCTTTATGGTGTGACCTCATGGAATGGATGCTTTAAATAATTTTTAGATCATTTTGTCTCCATCCCAGTATTAAAATTACGATGGAGGTTGAAAAAGATGGGAAACTTCCTTTTCCTGGCGTTTTGGTTCAAAACAACAGTGACGGAACCTTAGGACATGGCGTGTATCGCAAGCGCACACATATCGATCTTTATCTTCATGCGACGAGCTGTCATCCGCCACACCAAAGTATGGGGGTCTTGCGTACTCTAGTGAAAAGAGCGTACGCCATCTTGATGCTGAACATCTGGGTGAAGAACTGGAGCATCTCGAAGTTGTCTTTAAACAGAATGGGTACACTGCTCAACAAATTTGTCGTGCGTTTCAATTTGGTCCAAGAGGACAATTACAAGTCTATTGCCTTTTTCCCTTTCGTTGAGAATATTTCCTCGGAAATTTCAAGAATTTTTAGACGATTTGACATTAAAAGTATTTTTGTCACCACCAAAGACTAGGGCCTCCTTGGGTCGGTCAAAGATGATTTAGGACTGAGGAAACCCGGTGTTTATAGAATTCCGTGTTGTTATGTTAAGACTTACATCGGCCTTTTTCCCTTTCGTTGAGAATATTTCCTCGAAAATTTCAAGAATTTTTAGAAGATTTTACATTAAAAGTGTTTTTATGTCTCCACCGAAGACTAGGGCCTCCTTGGGTCAGTCAAAGATAACTTAGGACAGAGGAAACCCGGTGTTTATAGAATTCCGTGTTGTTATGGTAAGGCGGCGAAACGATCCGCACAGTTCAGGATCGGTGTGTGGAACATCACCGTCATACTCGTTTACATCAACTTGAAAAGTCGGCTGTTGCTGAACGTTGTCTGAATGAGGGACACAAGATGTTATATGATGAAACTAAGCTGATCGCTCCTGCTTCCCGCTACTGAGAATGTGTTCTTAAAGAATCCATAGAAATTCGTATGGCCGATAACGTTATTAATAGGGACAAGGGCTTCCCTTTGCCGGCCGCGGTGGCCGAGTGGTCTGCGGCGCGCCAGTCACGTTCTGCACGGCCACTACGGTCGGGGGTTCGAATCCCCCTTCGGGCATGGATATTTGTGCCTTCCTTAGTATTAGCTAGTTCGTAAGTAGTTTGTAAGTTTAGGGACTGATGACCCCGTAGTTAAGTCCCATAAGCTCTACAAACATTTGAACATTTGGCTTCCCTTTAAGCAAAACTTGGAACCCAATCTTATCTGATATTAAGCAACAACGGCCTTCATTTCGACCTGCAGTTTCTTTTAACAAAACTAGTTTCGACCCATCTTTTGCCTATTTTCTCCACCGGCGCGCTACTAGTTCTACTGCGCCTAGAGGGCCTCTACTTCGGTTTCGCGCACGCGCGGTGGGTCGTCAGCGTTGTATAAAGGGGCCACTGTCTCTGTTCTGCCTCAGTTTCCGGCGAATAAGTGTATCAGCGCTCTCACCTGAAGATAGCAGCCAGTTGGTCTGCCGAAATATTGTGTTTAGTTGACGATGGTATCCGGCTGCAAACCCGAGATGAATATTACCTGCTCACTACACTATCTAAACGCAACTGCTTGCGTATTTAGTTTGGTAGCGTAAACACAAGTCAACACAACCCATTCTGCAGCAACTTTCTGCTATTACCAGTATCTGTTGCCGTAATGTTCTCGTCCCCAGTACATAGAACCGACAGATAGGCATCGAACTATTTTAGTTCATTCTGCCGATGACAGCTTTGCAGAACCTAGATACCTCAACTCATCCCCTAACTGTTTTCACCAATGTACTTAGGCATCTTCTGGCCAATAAAACTGAGAGATTGTAATTTTTCTCATTTCGGGGAGAACGTGAATGGAGCGATTTAGAGGTAGAGCAGGAAATGGACGGAGACGACGAAGAAGGAGATGAATAGTGGGGGGGAATGTATCAAGAGAATACTAGGATAAGATAATCAGAAGGAAGAGGGGAAAGATGGAGGATAGTGAAGGGGACGATGATTAGTAGGAGCAGGAGACGGTGACTTCAGCCTCCTTTGACGGATATGTTGGCACATATGTACATATGTACAATCACAACGAAACTCTTTCTCGAAATTTGACTGAAAACCCAAAGAGATTTTGGTCATATGATAAATATACTAGGGACAAAACACAAACAATACTCTCACTGCGTGATAGAAATGGCGATCCGCCGATGACAGCGCTACTAAAGCAGAGTTACTAAACATAGCTTTTAGAAACTCAGTCACCAAAGAAGACGAAACCAATATTCCGGATTTCGAATTACGAACAGAGGTCGTAATGAGTAACGTAGAAGTAGATATCATCGGACTAGTGCAGCAACTAAAATCACTTAACAAGAACAAGTCTTCTGGTCCGGACTGTATACCCATTAGATTTCTATTTGATTATGGTGAAGCGATAGCTCCTTACTTTACAGCCATATACAACTGCCCAGTGAAAGAAGGAGCTGTACCAAAAGATTGGAAAGTTGCACAGGTCACACCTGTATTCAAGAAAGGCAGTAGGAGTAACCCACTAAACTACAGGCCTATTTCATTGACGTCAATTTGCAGCAGGGTTGTCGAACATGTCCTGCATTCAAATATTATGAATTATCTCGAACAGAATGATCTATTGACCCAAGGTCAACAAGCATTTAGAAAATATCGTTCATGCGAAACAGAAATAGAGCTCTTTACTCACACGAAGTGATGAGTGCTATAGACAAGGGTTCTCAAATTGATTCCGTATTTCTGATTTCCAGAAGGCTTTAGACACCGGACCTCACAAACGGCTTTTAATCAAATTGCGTGGTTATGGAATATCGCCCCACATTTCCCGTCAGAGAGGACACAGTTTGTAGTAATTGATGGTAAGGCATCGACTAAAACAGAGGTGATACCTGGCGTTCCACAGGGTAGTGTTATTGGTCCTCTGTTGTTCCTTATCTACATAAACGATCTGGGGAAAATCTGAGCAGTACTCTTAGTTTGTTTGCAGATGACGCCGTCATTAATCGTCTAGTAAAGTCACCTGAATATCAAAACCGACTGCAGGTCAGACACAGGAAGAATGCAGATCTAGGAACAATTGGTGTAACAGTTGTAAATTGTCGTAGCTTTGTTGGGAAAGTTCTAGAGCTCCAAGTATTGAGGCACAAATCGTTATAGGTTCTGGATGCTGGATGACGCCAGAGTGAAGTTCGGCCAAATGGTCTTCAGAAAGGATAGAATAAATAAAAAAAGCGGGTGGCGTGTTTGTTGCTGTTACAAACGGTTTATCCTGCTGCGAAATTGAGGCAGATACTTCCTGTGAGTTGTTGTGGGTAGAGGTTATACCTGACAACCAGAATAATTTAATAATTGGATCTTTTTATAGGGCCCCCTGACTCAGACGATGCAATTGGCGAAATATTCAAAGAAAGCTTGAATCAATTTCAGACAGGTATCCGAAACATACTGTTATAATCGGTGGCGACTTTACCTTCGATATGTTGGCATAAATACGTATTCAAAACCGGCGGCAAATATAAAACATCGTCCGAGCTAGTTCTGAATGCTTTTTTTGAAAACTACTTCGAACTGTTAGTTCATGAACCCACTATAATAGTAAATGGTTGCAAAATACCCTTGATCTCATAGCAACAAATAATCCTGAGCTAGTAAAGATACAAAACATACAGGGATTGGCGAACATAGAGTTGTAGTAGCGAGACTGGGTATCGAAATTCCCAAATGCACTAAAAAGATAAAAATTCGCTTCACGCTTTCCTGAGTGATAGTCTCCAGTCTTTCAAAACTAAAAATGCGAGTGTAGATCAGTTGTGGCTTACTTTCAAAGACATATCAGCAGCAATCGAGAGATTTATACCAAATAAATTAATAAAAGAGGGCGCTGACCCCCGTGGTACACAAAACAGGTCAGATCACTGTTTGCAGAAGCATAGAAAAACGCATGTAAAATTAAAAAAGACATAGAATCCCCAAGACTGGCAATCTGTTACAGAAACTCGCAACCTAGTGCGGACTTAAATGCGAGAAGCTTATAATAGTTCCCACAACGAAATCCTGTCTCGTAATCTTGCAGAAAATCCAAAGAAATTCTGGTTATATGAGAAGTACACTAGGGGCAAAACAAAAACAATACATTCAGTGCACGATAGCAATGGTAATACTGCTAAAGCAGAATTGCTAAACACAGCTTTCCGAAATTCGTTCACCAAAGAAGACGAAGTGAACACTCCAAAAATCGAACCAAAAACAGAAGTGATATCTGGAGTTCCCCAGGGAAGCGTTATAGGTCTCCTACTCTTCCCTGTGATTATAAACGATTTAGGAGACAATCTGAATAGCTCCGTTAGACTGTTCGCGGATGATGCTGTCGTTTATCGGTTAGTGAAGTCAGCAAAGGATCAAAAGCAACTGCAAGGCGATTTAGACAAAATTTCTACATTGTGCGAAAATTGGCAATTAACACTAAATAATGAAAAGTGAGGAGTAATGCACATGACCACTAAAAGAAATCCGCTGAACTTGAATTACACCATAAATCAGTCGGACCTTAAGGTCGTAAATTCTACCAAATACCTAGGAGTTACAATTACGAACAGCTTAGACTGGAGCGAACACACAGAGAATATTGTGGGGAAGGCGAACCAAAGGTTACGTTTCATTGGCAGAACGCTTCGAAGATGCAACATCTCCACCAAAGAGACTGCCTACATCACACTTGTGCGTCCTCTCCTGGAGTACTGTTGCCCCTTGTGGGATCCTCACCAGGTGGTACTGACGGAAGACGTTCAGAAGGTTCAGAGAAGGACAGCTCGTTTTGTTTTATCATATTACATGGAGAAAAACGTCACGGAAATTTTGCCCGATTTGAGGTGGAAATCATGAAAAGAACGATTTTATTCGTTGCGGTGAGATCTATTTGCGAAATTTCAATCACCGAATTTTACTTCTGGATGTGAAAATATTTTGCTAAATAAGAGAAATCAGATCGAAATCTAAACGATTTAGGTGTTGTTTCTTCCCGCGCGCTATTAGACAGTGGAACGGTAGAGAAGGTTATGAAAGTGGTTAATGAACCCTCTGACAGGCACTTAAATGTGATTTGCAGAGTATCTATGTTGATGTGGATGTAGATAAGTAGTTCGTAAGTTAGGGATCGATGACCGCTGTAGTTAAGTCCCATAACTTTACAAACATTTGAACGTTTGGAGGTGGTTAGTAGGGACAGGAGATGGAGTCTTCGATCTCCTTTGACTGATCACCATCGATGTTGACACATATACGCATTGCATGGCAGGAGGTACCGTACAATATACTTCGAATCCGTTTCACCGGTTATGAATGCGGCGACTACAGCTGTCAAATTATATACAGTAAATCTATTCGCAATTGCGAAGTGGAGTTAGCATCACCTATACGATTTCATGATGACATACTGAAATTTGTTTAAATGAGTAACGGAATGTTTTTTTTCTTACAGTTGCAGTAAACGCTTTTCCCTGTGTGGGACTTACGTACTGAACTGAACGAGCACTTATAAGTAGGAGGCAGTGTCTAGCATATGGAGGTTTGGGTCGCTCCCCGAGGCGTGCACGGATAGCTTAATGGTTAGCTCTGCCGCAAGCGAGATACGAAATATCGGGGTTCGAGTCCCAGACCGGCACAAATTTTCTTACGCCCCCATTAAATAATACAGCTGATGCTCATTCATATCAGCAACAGTGGAATATATTTATTGCATTAATCCCTTTCCTCCTACTGCCTGTTCTTTTTGTCCTCCTCCATCTCACTCTCTTCATCTTTTATCAGATGCTAATCACTTCCTTTGTCAACTTCCTCCCCTCCCTTCCATTCATCTCTGCCTTTCCATCTCTGTATCCATCTCCACCTCTCCTCCATTACTATTAATCTCCTTTTTTTCTTAATCTTCTTCCTCCTACATATCCTCAAACACCTTCACAT
The DNA here is from genome assembly GCA_026315105.1 of Locusta migratoria. Lineage (NCBI taxonomy): Eukaryota > Metazoa > Arthropoda > Insecta > Orthoptera > Acrididae > Locusta > Locusta migratoria. The sequence goes on from CM048754.1 coordinate 6,601,915, forward strand.
CTACTCATCCACCCCCATCCCTTATCTCCGAAAATTACATTCGTCATATATATATATATCCGTCACACGTTTGCACTTGTTCTTCAAAGTAGTCACCAGTGTTGTGTAGAACCCGTTTCCAGCGATGTGGAAGGCGTAGTATATCGTTACCAGGACCTGTTCTGATGATTTTGCGAATGGAGCGGTCTACTGCCTGTCGACTCTCTTGAACAGTTCTGAATCGAATGCCACGAAATGATCCTTCGTCTTTAGAATCAAATCAAGGTCACGAGGACTTAAGTCCGTGGAGACTGGTGGGTGGTACAGTACTTCCCAGTCCCATCGAGCGAACAGAGCAGCCACAGCTTGCGCTGTACGCGCCCACGTATTGTCGTGCACAATGATGGGTGGGTTGCGTAGAAAGTGTTGCCGCTTCTTTCGCATAGCTGGTCGCAGGCGATGCTTAAAAAACGAACATTATTACTGTGCATTGACGGTCTGCCGTGGAAGAACGTAATGTGCTAGGATAACACCATCAGAGTCGTTCACAAGAATCACCATAACTTTCATAATACTGGGACTGACGAACTTTCGACTACCGCGGCGACCTAATGATGCCATTCGTTTGATTGGCGTTTCAGCTCTGCCTCGTACTATGTGGCCCTTGTCTCACGCAATGTTATGATACGGCGTAAGAAAGCCTCTCCTTCGCGCTCATAGCGCTCCAAGTACATCTGAGCAGCGTCGTAACGCATCCATTTCTGCATTTCCGTCAATTCATGCGGAACCCATCGCGATGCAGTTTTTCGCGTCGGCGAGCTCACGAATCGTCTGGCGTCGACCACTGTCCACTAACACCAGCATCAGTGTGCACTTCTTCTTCAGAGACGCTAGGACGACCTGCCCGATGCATGTCTGCCTCAGTTTGCTGACCTTCGTTGGAGGCTTTTACCCAGCATGCCACTGTTCTGTACTGCAATGCCGATTCCTCGCACGCCTCTTGAAGACCTTGATGACACTGTCGTGCTCTACGACCTCTGGTACATCTAGTCTTGATCCATCTCCGATGTTTCTGTTTAAAACACAGTGACACCGTCACGTTAGACCGCTCGCTCACAAGTGTCTGTGTTTCCCTCGATTGTGCGCACGCCGGTGACTTGGGACGGGCGAGTCCATTTGCTCGGAGGTAAGTTAGGTATTTAAACAACGTGTGCTATGTGCGACAATAATAGATTCATTTGCACAGTGTCTCCACAGCATTGTTACCACTAATTAAGTTCCAACCCTCGTATTTAATATTGCCAAGTTCCATGGTGATCCGTCAAAGGCTATCAAAGTCTCCGTTACATGTCCTGTCACCCGCCAGTCACCTCCTCTTTCTGTCGTTTATCTTGTCCTCGTCTTCTCTCGACCCTTCACTATACATATCCTTTTCTTCCTCCTCCCCTGTCCATTTCCTCCTTCACTTTCACTTCTTCCCATCCACTCTCACGCCACTTTGAGAAGAAATAGATATACCTGTCAACTTACTTGGCCAGAACGTCTCGAAGTATATTTCAAAGTATCCTCCGCCATGAACCTACCTTCTCCATGAAAAAGTACACACACACACACACACACACACACACACATACACACGCGCGCGCGCAAACTTTCATGATCATCCGTTAATGGGTATCGAAGTCTATTACGAGGTACCTTCAGCTATACTCTGTGTAAACTCTTACGTGAACAGTGTGTTGTGGTCTGTAGTCCGAAGCAAGCGATGTCGCGAGGAATTTACGGCAGCAACTGCAAAGTGATACTACCTATGATCTCTTAAGATCTGAGCACACCATCCTCAGTCGCTTAACGGACGAAATTTCCAACAAAGTCAGACTGGATTACACTAGACCAACAAACGAAGTCAACAACCATCACTCACCAAATGACATATCACACCAATCACGACTTATTCAACCAATCATGACCTCTCCAACTGACGAAGACCAAACCCGATCAAGACTCCACCCGATTGTGACAGCCAAGTCTAGTCATGCCGCCAGTGGACGGACAGGATGCCGTCATTGGCTGTAATCCGCCGTCGTCTGAATCTTGGGACAGACTTGGCAACCACTGGACCTGACTTATGCGAACGTTTAGTAGTTTAGTAGTTTTTTTCTTAAAACCATTCAAGAACACCATTAAATATACTGCAGCGAATTCAAAGTCTTGGCCCCCAGAGCCAGGGGCACTGTCACTGGGTTTACCTCGGTGGACTGGCCTTCATAACAGTAGTAGGTGTGTAACCCAAGTGGCACACTTGTAACGCTGCAGTCATTACTACTTCATTAGTAGGTTCTAGTATTAGTATGGCTAGTGGGTTAAGAAATTAATAAACATTGTAACTGGAATTAAATGTAGAATAAAACAATCCAATTTAATTTTAATAATAAAGAATTTAAAGGAACAAACCCACATCCATTTCAGCCTGCTTACTGTGTTCGTCCATCGGTCATCCCTCAGTGATTTTTACCCCACACACCTCCCACCAATGCTCTGTGTCCCACCAACCTATCCCTTCTCTTAGTCAGAATATGCCAGAAACTTCTTTTCTCCCAAATTTTGTTCAGCACCTCCTTATTAATTACGTCATCTATCCATATAATCCTCAGCATTCGTATGGAGTACCACATTTCAAAAGCTTCTATCATCTTTCGGTTGGAAAATATCGTCCACATTTCACTCACGTAACGTGCTATGCTACGGACAAATGCCTACAGAAAGCACTTCCTAAAATTTAAATTAATAACGGATGTCAAAAAATTTCGCTTCTTCAGAAATGCTTTTCTTCCCATAGCCGTTTTGTATGTTAGGGTTATATCTTCTTTACTTCGGATTTCGCTATCAAATAATAAAACTCATCTACTACTTTTATTGTTTCGTTACCTAATCTAATTCCTTCATCGTCGTCTAATTTTCTTATGCCACATTCCCTTATCTTCGTTTTCTCTTCTTAATGTGTATCGTATAACCTCCTTTCAAAGCATTGCCTATTCCGTTCACTTGCTCTTCCATGTCCTTTGCTGCCTCTGAAAGAATCACATTGTCATCGACGAACCAGTTTTTTTTACTTCCTCTCCCTGGACTTCAAGTCCTGCTCCAAATTTCTCCTTGGATTCCTTCACATCGTGCTCAATGTACAGACTCAATAACATTGGAGAAAGGCTACAACCCTGTCTCACTCTCCCAACCACTGCGTACTTTCATGTCCTTCTGCTATTATATCTGCTGACTGGTTTTTGTACTACATGTATATAGCTTTCCGTTCCCTGTATTTACCCCTGCTACCTTCAGAATTTGAAGGAATGTATTCCAGTCGACAATGTCAACAGCTTTCTCCAAATCTACAAAAGATAAAACTGTAAGTTCGCCTTTCCTCACCTTCTAGGATAAGTCTTAAAGAAGTGAACCGTTTTGATCTTATTTTGAAAGTCAAGTGTGAAAAATTTTATCAAGATCGTAGCAAAAGAGTTTCTGAAGTAGCGAAATTTGTTGACATCTAATATTAATTTAAATGTTAGGAAGTCTTTTCTGAAAGCATTTGTCTGGAGTGTACCATTGTATGGGAGTAAAACGTGGACGATAACGAGTTCATACAAAAAGATCATAGAAGATGTAGAGCTACAGACGAATGTTGAAGGTTAGATGGGTATTCACGTAACTAATGAGATGTTCAACACAGTTGATGAGAAAACGAGTTTCTGGCATATCCTGACTAAGAGAAGGGATAGGTTGGTGGGACACATTCTGAGACATCAAGGCATCGTCAACTTAGCTTTAGAGGGTAGTGTGTGGGGTAAAAATCGTAGAGGGAGACCGAGGGACGAATACAGTAAGCCGATTCAAAGGGATGTAGGTTGCCGTTAGTATTCTCAGATGAAGAGACTAGGACAGGACAGGGTAGCGTGGAGAGCTGCATCAAACCAATCTGCGGACTGAAGATCACAATAACACAACGGAGCAAAACTGGCGACTTGTGTCGAAGTCTCTTCTAAAGTTCCTTCCGCCTTGGACATTACAAAGTTTAATGTGGAATGTAAGCTTGCTGTCGTTTTAAAGGCTAGGTGCTCAAATTACAGAGGAAGCTAACACTCTTCTCTGTACAGGCCTCTAAGGAGACAGAAGGTAAGTGAAGACGCAATATAATTTTTGGCATTGACGGTGTGTATTAAGTAACCTCCACAAATTTACATTTGTTTTCAATATTCTTTGGAGTACAGTATACGCTACACCGGCAGAGCTGCGGTAAACAGATTGTGGTAAACTGTTTGCCTTAACATGTGAGAAGCTGATAACTGGGAAAGAGGGAACATCTTTTAGGAGACAACTGCGGAAATTGTGACGTTTGCGTTAAAGCAGAGAGATAACTGCATTGCATGCAGGAAGGGTCATTCACTTTGTAAGATACCTGTCAATACTGTGCGTCAAATAGGTACATTTGTTAATCGCGTAATTATCAGCAAAAGATTTTGTTATGTTATGAATTAAATTCAAGACTAATTAGAATGTTTGCAGTATTCAGTATGTACCGGGCGATAAAAAAGTCATTATATATTTGAAAACTTAATAAATCCCTGAATAATGTAGATAGAGAGGTAAAAATTGACACACCTGCTTGGGATGACATGGGATTTTATTAGAACCAAAGAAAAAACAAAAAAGTCCTTCATTTGATCAGAAAAGCAATAATTAGCATAACAAATTAAGATAAAGCAAAGATACAAAGATGCTTACTATGTGCACCATCATTCCTCAACAATAGCTGTAGTCGAGGAATAATGTTGTGAACAGCACTGTAAAGCATGTCCGGAGTTATGATGAGGCACTGCCGTCGGATGTTGTTTTTCAGCATCCCTACAGATGTCGGTCGATCACGCTACACTTGCGACTTCAGGTAACCCCAAACACAATAATCGCACGGACTGAGGTCTGGGGACCTGGGATACCAAGTATGACGAAAGTGGCGGCTGAGCACACGATCATCACCAAACGACGCGCGCGAGAGATCTTTCACGCGTTTAGCAATATGGTGTGGAGCGCCATCCTGCATAAAAATCGTACGTTCCAGCAGGTGTTTATCAGCCAGGCTGGGGATGATGCGATTCTGTAACATAATGGCGTACCTCTCACTCGTCACGGTAGCAGTTACAAAACAAGAATCAAGCAGTTCCTCGAAGAAAAAAGGCCCTATAACGGTAGATGTGGTAAATCCAACCCATACCGTGACTGTGACTGCTGATAAATCTGATTCTCTCTCTCTTTACAGCTTCTCTTATACACGATTTTCATGCGCAGTTACTGACGTTTGGCTGTCTAGCGCCGTCTTTCGGTCATTGTTTGAACTTTTTTTTTAATAAAACCCAATGTCATTCAAAGCATGTGTGTCAATTTTTACGTCTCTATCTACATTATTCCGTGATTTATTAAGTTTTCAAATTTATACTGACTTTTTGATCACCCGGTATCAATAATATGACATTAATCACATATTTAATGTAGAGTATTTTTCGAAACATCTCTACGTAATGGCTAGGGAGAGAGTGGTTGGTCTTTGCTGGTCGAGATTGGAGTATTCTAGTTCTGGATGAGGATTGTCATATTTTTATACGGAATTGTTGGATGTATCACGAACGCTGTATATACGTATGTTTCAACTCTAAAAGTAGTTTCCGAATTCGTCTACAGTTGTTTAATCAATTGCACATGCAATTTCTGTTGAATACAAAGGTAGCCTACGGCACTACCTCATCTGGAATTAAGAACCAGCAAATTACACACACGGGACTTTATTTAATTTGATCGTAAAATTGTTACATTAGACACAGAACTGCTACCAATTCCAGATTGGGTAGTGGATTATCCGTTCGGTGCAGAGAGACATTCCGGAGACTCTCTCTCTTAAGTAAAAATAGATTCAAGTTTTACAGCTTCACACAACTGCAGATCATGAATCGAGTATCTACGACCTCCATTGACACCACAACGTCTAGCCTGTGGTGGTAAGAAACAAATAAACTGCTCTCTTTCAGAATTTTTTTTGCAGCATCTTATCAGAACATAACCAGAGAGAGTTAATTTCAAGTGATTTATTATTCAGTCATATTTATTTAATTATTTATTAATTTATTTATTTACAACTTGCTCTTAATATCATGAGCAATCTCTGTTTAAATCAATACGAACTGTCGTAATAGAAATCTCCGGAGGATTTGTACTACAAACGAATTGTTTTATATGTGAGGCAAAATTCGGTAGCTTGTAAAACATGGTTTCGGACAAATTTATTCATCACTTTTTTTAGAATCAACAAGTCACGAAATATTGCGTTTCTTGTCCTGTCTATCTCATGTGTATCTGCAACAATTCATGGAGTTTTATTTATTAGTAGTACTTTTCTGCTTTACATCAACTTTCACTCGCTCACCCATAACATCAACCCTCGTCTCCTTGAGTTCCCTTTGCAACAAACCTCTGCTGGATATTTCATTCGTCGCCGAACCTTGTGCAGTCTTGCAACATTTGTAGCCCTTCTTTCTTCAATGTGTGGTATCGTGAACGGTAGTCCTAAACTCTAGGAAAATGTCGTCTCTTGTTGTTTTATTATTCCGGTCCTTAACTATCATCAGTATGGTCACTTCAGATTCAAAGTTCGTTGTTTCTTCCAAATTCTATGATATTTCTCTTTCAGTAGCTCATCACCTACACATTTTCGATCACAGTTGTACATCACACTAGTCAAAATGCGGCTGAACAAGAAGTATCTACACCTACATAAATACTCTACAAGTCACACTGAAGGGCATGGCAGAGGGTTCATCGAACTGCCTTAACTCCTATTGCCTTCCTTGAATACTGTATTGGTGAATGTAATTTAAATTACATTACCAGGTCAATCAGAAAGCAAAGGAAAATGAATCATGCTCACTTTTGGGACCACTGTTGTTATTCACACAGAGAAATTTGATACCTAGGTATTTTACAAAACAGTACTAGGCATATTATTTACTGTACAATCTTGAGCATATTACGAAAAGAGGGAGTATGGGAGATTATGTGTGTACCTCAATGAGATGTATATTTTCGGGTTGAAATCAAGACACAAAAGAATTTACGACTTTATATTAACTGCCAGTGGGAAGGCATTAAATTACTTCAGTAAGAGAAGTTTGCGGGATTAGAACACGGGTCTCTTGCTTACTCGACAGTTTCGCTTACCACTGCATCAAGGGCACAGTAATCACAATACATGGCTCCTGCCTGATGAAAAGTTTCAACTTGTCCACACACTCCTAAATTATTGCCCATTTTCACTCTTCTTTTACGTATGAGTCACTATGGACTACGATTATTTCAACTGTTTCTCCTTTCTTTGGTCCTCGTGGCTCCAGTCTCCTTCTTCAGTTTTTACTGGAAACATTTGACATCCTTTAATTTCTTTCTGAGTGGTAGTCTTTTCTCAATATCTTGTTGGATAATTTGGAGCTCGTCCATGTGGCTTCCAACTTATTTGCACCATGTGTTGTCAAATGTTGAAATGTTTTTATAGTCTATGGGATTTAACTACGGGGTCATCAGTCCCTAAACTTACAAACTACTTATGAACTACTTACGAACTAGGACGGCACAAATATCCATGCCCGAGGGGGGATGCGAACCCCCGACCGTAGTGGCCGTGCAGACCGTGACTGGAGCGCCTTAGTCCCCTCGGCCACCACGGCCGGCCATGTGTTGTCCATTTACTGAAGTAACACAACAGTGTTTTTGATAATCTGTTGGGATTGTTCCTTTGAATATGACCGTAGGAAGCTATTTTTCTTTTCCTAATTATGTCAATGATTTTTTCAATGTTTGTATAGATTTTACTATTATGACGCATTCTGTATAGTGCCTGCTCTTTAACTGGCCCCAAGATTTTCCTTGATGTTTTTCTTTCAGTAATTTGCAGTGATTCCTTCATTGCCTTTTTGTTCAGTGCCCAAACATTCTACTGCATAGAGTGCATCTGGGCGAATTACTGGAGAGTACTGAGCCAGTTTAGCATTTATGTATATACCTATACTCAGTAGTGTGTGGATAAGATGGACATTTGTGACTAGAGGACACATGCTAGGGTAGTCCGTCCACTCTCGGTGATCACTGTAGTGTAGTTATCAGCGCAACAGGCAGGTAAGCAAGAGCGCCAGGTTCGAAACCCGGCTGTGCAAAGTCTTACAACTACCTCCGTGGACATAATTCAATTTCCACTGGCAGCGTTGTGTCTTTATTCATGATGGCTGCAGCATAAAAAAATGGCCCCTGCTCCTTCGGACCTATCCGACAGAACGTATCCCCCCGCCCCCCAACATACCGCGCGATCAGAAAATTTTGAAAACTTAATAAATTGCAGAATAATGTAGATTTAGAGGCAAAAATAGACACACATGAGGGTTTTATTATAACAAAAAAAAGTTCAAAATGTTCAAATGTTTGTATAGCTTATAGGGGCTTAACTACGGGGTCATCAGTCCCTAAACTTACAAACTACTTATGAACTAGCTAACACTAAGGATGCCACAAATATCCATGCTCGAGGGGGGGGGGATTCGAACCCCCGACCGTAGTGGCCGTGCAGACCGTGACTGGCGCGCCGCAGTCCCCTCGGCCACCGCGGCCGGCAGTTCAAACAATGTCCCAATGTCCGACAGATGGCGCTGGACAGCAAAAATGTCAGTTACTGCTACCGTGACGGGTGAGAGGTACGCCGATATGTCACAGAATCGCATCATCCCCAGCCTGGCTGGAACGTACAATTTTTATGCAGGGTGGCGCTCCACCCCATATTGCTAGACGCGTGGAAGATATCTTGCTGAGCTGCCACGTTCGTCATGCTTGGCCTCCCAGGTCCCCAGACCTCAGTCCGTGCGATTATTGGCTTTGGGGTTACCTGAAGTCGCAAGTGTATCGTGATCGGCCGACATCTCCAGGGTTGCTGAAAGACAACATCCGACGCCAATGCCTCACCATAACTCCGGACATTTGTGGAATGTAATTAGACGTGACCCACTACAATTGTTGCAATCAATTTGAAAAGAATACTGAATCATTCCGTTATTACTTACGCATTTTCATTACAGTTTACACCTTATGGTTTACATTAGCCGACAACAAGACCCCAGCATCTACGGCAGCAGCCACAACGTACTGATGCATCACAACAGCGGCTTGATATGGCGACCACCAACGTCGTTAGACACATTGTACCTCCGAAGCATGCCCTGGTACACTCTCTCCATACGACCTGGTGTCTCTTCGGTGTCTTGTGCAGCGGACACAACTCGTGCCAGCAGATCTTCCTCTGTCTCTACAGGTGTCTTTTCATGCTATCCCACAAGAAGTAGTCCGGCGATCGTGGCGGTCACGTGGTTGGACCACCACGGCCTATCCATCTTTCACCAAATCGTCTGCTGATATGTGTCCGGACAGCCAGCGAAAACTGAGGTGGTGCGCCATCATACTGAACCCATATTTCCTGACGGACATTCAATGATACATCTGGTGATCGTTTGACGAAGTGCACGTCGTCGTGTCTACTCTGTAACATACCAGAACAGGAAGCTCTGGGACGTTTCTCTGTCCCTAAGCAGACGCTGACGAATTACACATCTGAATTGAAACTTTCGTAGAACGGAAATGGGTTCCTATTCAAAATGTTATTTATTCATTACCCTCTACAAGTCCTAGAAGTTAATTGAGAACTGTAAAACCGATCCCGGCCGCTTGGAGAACCTCCTCACGCCCCTCTCGCCGGGAGGAGGTCATCCTGGCTCGGTTGCGGATCGGTCACTGCCGTTTCAGCCACCGTCATTTGCTAACCGCCGACCCCGCACCGCTGTGCTCCTGCGGTGAATTGCTGACGGTGCGACACGTTTTATTGTCTTGCGTTAATTGTAATCATCTCCGTGTAGCCCTTCACTTTCCGTCTACTCTGGAGGAAATTTTAGCTGATGACACACGGGCAGCTCGCGTTTTGCGTTTTATCAACTTGGCCGATTTATCAAAGGCTATTTAACCCTTTTAATTGTTTATACTTTGTTTTTAGCCTTCTCTTTATATTCTAACTGGCAGTTCCTAATTTTTTGAGATCTAGCGAATCTCTGCTCTTGTCTGGGCGCTAATGACCTTAGCAGTTGTGCGCCAAAAAAAAAAAAAAAAAAAAAAAAAAAAAAAAAAAAAAAAAAAAAAAAAAAACCAAAAAAAAAAAACGGGAATTTCTGACCACCCTTTATAGTAAGACGTTAAATGTTAAGCCGGGTCCACGTGCAACGATGTGTCTGCGCAAATGTCTGTGTAAATGTCTGCACACACCAATCGTTGAGTGTGGACGGGTGTTCATATAGCTGCAAATTCTCGCGCCCGACATCTTTCGGTGAAGCAAACAAACTGCAATAAACAGAAATGGTCTAGGCATTGGCTGCAAAAGAAGAAGGCAGTAGTCACATGTGATTCTACATCGTGAGTTGGAGTACAAACCCGAAGAATGGCGTGATTATTTGGAATGGATGTGTAAACTTATAATTATCCTTTGACATTGGTAACTCCTCGCATAATATCTAAAGACACTTGTATGAGAAGATACATTTCTCCACATGATTGGCTGACAGTTACAAGATTCCTGGCCACAGGAACGACCTACAAAGACTTCGAATTTTCAACAGCAATTTCTAAACAAGCATTGAGTTAAATCATCCCCAACACTCGTGAAGGTATTTACGCTGCCGTGAAGAATGATTTCATGAAGGCAAGTAAAGTAGGCCTACCTTCTAACAAGATACAAATAAAATTGTCAGAGTTTTAGAAAATCAAATGTCTGTAAATCTATCGGACCAAACTGCGTGGTCATCAGTCCGTAGCTTACAAACCACTTAAACCTAGGTAAACTAACCTAAGGGCAAACGCACACACCCATGCCCCAGGGAGGAGGACTCGAACCTCCACGGCGAGCAACCGCGCGCTCCGCAGCGAGACGCTTTAGATATGTTTGAAACACTATACGTCTACTTCACTTTATATTATATATGTGACCAATAAGCTGCGGTTAACTTTGTTTCCCAATCGGAATTTTCAGTTCTCAGCCATTTTCATCCACTGTCAACATAGTAAACACATGAAAAAAAGTATACACTGAGACAGATTTGCAGTGATCTCCTTTCCACAGGTTCCAACTTGTCTGCGCAGATGTGATTTGAAGCCACAGATTTGAGCAATTTTGCTCAAACCTCCAACTCAAAGTTCCAGGTTTGCGCACATCTCATATCTGCACAAATGTGCCGTCCACACGCAACGATTTGCGAAGTGTACGCAGACAGATCGTAGCCTGTTGACCCGGCTTTACAATTAGCAGAATCAGCAACAGGTTATTTATGTTGCTGCGGGAACTTTCATGGGGTACATTATGAATTACGAATTACATTCGTCTTTGTAACGGATTTTGAGTATGCTCGTAGCAGAAATGATGTACTTTAGTATTAAGCATGCATCGTAAAGTAAACTTCAAGCGTAACAGAATCTGTGCTAAATTGTATGTAGATGTTTTTATTTTGGGTTGGCATCACTGGTTGATATGAGTGACAGATTTAAGCTTCAAATGTGACGGAATCAGTTCAGTATTGTATCTAACTGTTTACTTTGAACGGACACTTCATCAGCAGCACGGTATTTATGTTGCATGTAAGTTTATGTTGCTGCGGGAATACGGAGGGTTTTCGCTATACAAGGACTTGAGGGTACACAAAAAAGTTGTCACTTGTCGCTAGGAATTTCACAGTTTTTGTGTAGTGTAAATGTTTGATACATCCCCTTGCTTAGCTTGCGTTTATCACCAAGGATTGCAAGAATGTCCACAGGCTTGAAGTTTTCAGCTAACAATTCGACAGACGTACTGGGCAGATACCTCGCTCTTTATCCGCATATAACACGCTGATATCCGCGTCCATCACAGTTTTATTCGCAAAGTAAGAAATACTGCGGATATCGGCGGACATCCGCATCCGCGCAGACCTCTAGCTATTGGCATCCAGTTTCCTGCATCTCTCGACGGCGCTGTTACATACTAATAGCTGTATTTCTGTTCTCAATCAAAACTGGACATATGTTACGATGACTGGAACTTTAATTGTGGCAACTATTTACTCACAACCGATACAAAAGCGTTACATGTTTGCACCTGTTAATGTCCTTCAAAGCGATGTGGAAGGCGTAGTACAGCATATCGTTAGCAGAACCTGTTCTGTCGATGGTGCGAATGAAGCGGTCTATAGCCTGTCAAATCTCTGGAACAGTTTTGAAGCGAATGCCACGGAGTGGGTCTTTCATCTTTGAAATCAAAGTCACAAGGAACCAAGTCCGGGGAGTATGGTGGATGGTACAGTCCTTCCCAGTCCCATCGACAGAACAAAGAAGCCACAGCTTGCGACGTATGCACCCGCGCATTGTCGTGTAAAATGACAGGTGGGTTGCGCAATTTTTACCGTTTCTTTCGCAAAGCTGGTCGCAGGTGATGCTCAAAAAAGGAACAGTAATTGTGTGCATTGACGGTCTGCCGTGGAGGAACGTAATGCGTTAGGATAACACCACCACAGTGGTATATCACCATACTGAGGCTCTGACGCATTTTCGACTTTCGCAGCTACCCATAATGACGCCATTTTTGGATTGGCGTTTCCGTTTTGGCTCGTACGATGTGGCCCATGTCTCATCCAGTGTTACGATACAGCGTAAGAAAGCCTCTCCGCGCTCACAGCGCTCCAAGTGCGTCTGAACAGCGTCGTAACGCATCCATTTCTGCATTTCCGTCAATTCATGCGCATTTTTCGCATGCGCAAGCGTTCCCTCAGGATGCGAAGCACAGTCATGTGCGCTAATCCAGTTTCGTGATGTAGCTCACGAATCGCCTGGCGTCGACCACTGTCCACTAACGCGGCAGCAGTCTGCACTTCTTCTTCAGAGACGCTATGACGACCTGCCAGATGCATGTCTGCCACAGTTAGCCGGCCTTCGTAGAATGTTTTTACCCAACGCGCCACTGTTCTGTACGGCAATGCCGACTCCCCGTACGCTTCTTGAACACCTCGATGACACTGTCTGCTGTTCGACCTCTGGCACATTCAGTCCTGATACAACTCCGTTGTTCTTGTTTAGAAAACACAATGACACCGTTACGTTAGACCGGTCGCTCACAAGTGTCTGAGTTTCCCTCGATTGTGCGCACGCCGGTGACGTGGGACGGGCGAGTCCATTTGTTCGGAGGTACGTGAGCTATCAGCGACAATAGTAGATTCTTTAGTAATAAAAGACGGTCGTGGTTGCAACCTTTTAATTCATTTTTGGCGCGTTTCACCCTTGTGCGGCATCGTCAGAAAGTCTTAAAATATCACATCAGATGAGTAGAACTAAAACCCTTGCTAGTCAGAACTCGGTAGAAGGAAAGGGAAGAGAAGGAAATGTAGTAGGTGAATATGGACTGGGAAAAAGGAATGAAAGAGGAGATCGCTTGGTAGAATTATGGGGAAAAAAGCGTTTCTAAAGAAGCGAAACTTGTTAACATCCAATATTAATTTAAGTGTTAGAAAGTCCTTTCTGTAAGCGTTTGTCTGGAGTGTATCATTGTGTGGGAGTGAAACGTGGACGATAAGCAGATAAAAAGATGATAGATGCTTTTGAAATGTGGTGCTACAGACGAATGATGATTAGATGGGTAGATCACGTAACTAATGAGGAGGTGCTTAACCGAATAGGAGAGAAAAGGAGTTTCTGGCATATCCTGACTAAAGAAGGGAAAGATTGGTGGGACACATTCTGAGACATCAAGGAATTGTCAACTTAGCATTAGGAGGAAGCGTGTGGGGTAAAAATCGTAGAGGGAGACCGAGGGACGAATACAGTAAGCAGATTCAAAAGGATGTAGGTTGCTGAACGTATTCTCAGATGAAGAGACTTGCACAGGACAGGGTAACGTGGAGAGCTGCATCAAACCAGTCTGCGGACTGAAGACCACAACAACAAGAACAACAACAGTCACAATCTGGCTATGGTCGCCTAGTTTCAATGATTTGACGCTGCCAGATTGTGGCTAGCAAGGGTTTTAGTTCTACTTTATGAGGATGCCGCACAAGAGAGAAACGCGTCAAAAATAAATAAAAAAATTTGCAACCATGACTGTCTTTTATTACTACACTATCTTATTGGTTGCTGTACCAGTCGGCCAATAATGAAGTGGGGAGTATTTTATGAATTATATATTCCATTGCATAGCGTCTCCACAGCACCCTCGTATTTTTATTGTAATTCTTCTATACCTTCAACTCCTAAAATGTTTACTATTTCTTCTGAAAGTCTCTGAATATTTCAACTAATTCTAAATTGATACGATGCTTGTAACTGACCACCGCCGCCACATTAATGCGAACTAAAAATAAAAACTGGAGCATGTAGAACGTCGGTTTCGTAACATATTTATCCCAAGATTTCCAGCGACCAGACAAGCGAAAGATTGATGGACACTACAGCGTTAAACACAATTGTGGAATCCATTTATCATCCCGTGTCGGCGCGGTCCATAAGAAAGGAGGTTATGAATTAAGATCTGGGGGGAAGAAAAGGCGAGAGGGAGAGAGAAAAAAAATAATAAAGCGAAGATCGCGCGCGCACAGTCGATGTGAAAATGTAGGACGAAATAATAGTAGCGGAGAGGGAGAAAAAGAGAGAGAGAAGGCGGAGAATAGAAAAGGCTGGCGTCTGAAATGAAAGTTTCGCGTACGAAAGGAGAGATCGGCTGGGGAGTATTCAAATAAAAATTTCTAATGGCACGTTAAAAGCCTCGGCCATCGAGGGCAGGGGGGGTTTGGAGCGGTCCCCCCTGCTTTAGACTCGAGGACAGGGGCCAGGGGTAATATATGATGGAGCGCAGCTTTCGGCTCTTATTAATATCGGAGTAAACACAGAGCCGTGAGGCCGCTCGGGCGCTAGGGGAGGAATCGGGCGGTGTTCTTGTGGGTAGCGGGGTCCGACCGGGCCTGTGTGGGGAGGAAGTGGTGGGGGGGAGTGGGGAGCGGGGAGAGAAGGAGGGGGTGTATCGGGGAACCCCCTGGCGGCCATTTATCAGCGCCGGGCTGCCCGTGATGAGTCAGTTGGCTACAATGATTCACGCGGATTAACCGGGCGTACGTCACTGGAGGACTGTGCTGGCCCGGGCGCCTTCTGAGAGGTCCCACGGGGCAGTGTGGGTCGCTGACTAGAGGCGTATGTCCCGCGACCGCATCCATCAACACCGACCCCGGCTGTGTAATCACCCTCCTATCAAGGTCGCCGGATATGCTCTTCCCTGTGCAAAAGATCATACGAGTGAAAAATTGACCCTTCCCGCTTACTGTGCTAGATTGGTCACAAACATCTACATGGGATACTCTGCAAAGCACATTTAAGTGCCTGGCAAGGGTTCATCGAACCACCGTTATACTCGTAAACGGAGGTTTCCGCAGCCGTTGTCATTGTTGATAAAACTCTTCTGGGTATTGGACCGCATCGTCAATATATCAAATATTTCACCGACGTTTCGGCCACTATTGCAAGCGCCCATCTTCTGGGTGTTACGTAACACCCAGAAGATGGCCGCTTGCAACAGTGGCCGAAACGTCGGTGAAATTACTTATTTGATAAGTTGACGACGTAACACCCAGAAGATGGCCGCTTGCAATAGTGGCCGAAACGTCGGTGAAATTACTTATTTGATATCAGTTATCTTGTGTATTTCATTCATAATGTATCGAATATTCTGTCAAGAATCGACGGAACAGTAAATGAATATAAAGTCTGTGAAATGTGAATTAAATCTGATGTAAATCTTAAGAGTAAAGTCTAAATTTCAAGTTAATGTTTACTAACTAGGACTAGGTATGTTTAAAATGATGTCATTGGCGGCTTAGAAGCATACATTAGTAATTATGGCACGTTTGCAGACCCATGTTTAGTGGGACATTCTTGCTTCCATTATCGTGTACTCAACCGTTCTGATTTGCGCCATTCTTCTTGATACACCCTGCACATAGGAAGTTATTTTTATTTTTTTATGGGCGCAATGTGCAATTTTGGAAATTGGGAATAGTTTCTGCTATGCAACAGCAGCCAGCAACAAGTATGGTTCGAAACGTATTATATGAATGAAACCAAAACCTGTTCCTTTGTATCTCTTACAAACCTATGTTCAAGAGTTTGTTTGCGTCAAAGACTGATCGGCTTCGGATTTGTGACACATCTGTTCATCATGTGGCTGTTACAGCCCGCCTTTCTGCTTCCTTGGGTCACGTTTGGTATTCGTTATTGATTTGTTGTCGTCCAGTCGGAAAATAAGCTTCCCCTGTTGACTGCTCATTCCATTTAATGCCGCTTCTCAGAACTACGGTTAGTATTACGGTTAATGCTACCACTATACATTTGAGTTATGCGGCTCTGTCAAGCTGCATGCCATTAATACTGTGTTTAAATTTTAAAGCATTGTTTCTCTTACTCCATCATCATCATCATTAGAGACTGATTATGCCTTTCAGCGATCAGTCTGGAGCATAGTACCTCTAATAAAATTCCTCCATGATCCCCTATTCAAAGCTAACATTGATGCCTCGTCTGATGTTATGCCTTTTACTCCAAAATCATTCTGCACCGAATCTAAGTACTTTCTTCTTGGTCTACCTCGACTCCTCTTACCCTCCACTGACGAGCTCATGAGTCTCTTAGGTAACCTTGCTTCTCCCATGCGTGTAACATGACCCCACCATCTCAGTCTGTTCGCTCTAACTGCTTCATCTATGGTGTTCATTCCCAGCTTTTCTTTGATTTCCTCATTATGGACACCCTCCTGCCATTGTTCCCATCTATTGGTACCTGCAATCATTCTTGCTACTTTCATATCTGTAACCGTCTCTACCTTATGAACAAGGTAACCTGTATCCACCCAACTTTCACCCTCATACAACAAAGTTGATCGGAAGATAGAGCGGTGCACTGCTAACTTAGTGTTTCTCTTACTCATCCATATTAATTTACTTTGTCGTACGTTTTGATTCCATTAGGCTGCACTGTCGGGCTCGGCTTGCACTTGGATGGGTAACCGATCGAGTGTGCCGAGCACTGTTGGCAAGCGGGGTGCACTCTGCCCAATCACCAACAAACATCGGCCGAAGAACCCAAAGCTACAGGCACACTTCTCAGCCGGGCCTGGATGTTCCCATCTAGGGACAGAAAACGGAGCGTAGCTTTTCGTTCTTACCTGAGCAACAGTGGCATCCAAATCGAGAGACAGATTGGGCTATCGCTTCAACGTAGCCTCCAGCAGTCCGCCCGCGGGGCCGGGGTATACGGGGTGCAGCCAAGACTGGAGGGCGTCATCTCTCTAGGGAAACTGGCCTCAGTATTCCAGGCCGAAATCACTGCCATCAGGGCGTGTGTGGAGGAGAATTTGCGTAGGTGCTACAAAGATCGTAGCATCTATATCTATTCAGGCAGCCCTGAGATCACTGGCAGCTCCGGCAACAAGGTCTAAAATTGTTGCAGAATGCCACAGTGTTCTGGTGGATCTAGGGGGAAGCAATAGAGTAAACCTATTGTGGGTCCCTGGCCACTCGGGGATCAGTGGCAACGAACATGCCGACAGATTAGCCAGGATGGGGGCAGAGACTCCATCACAAAGGCAATGATCAAATTGGAGCTACGTAACTGGCTCAGAAGACAGCACGTAGAATATCGGACCAAAGTCTACCAACAAAAACATGGCAAGGTAATGATGCCAAAGCCATGTTTTAAAAGAAGCTCTGCAATCCTGGGCCTTAACAGGAGAGAGATTAGACTCATGGTTGGATTGCTGACAGGCCATGGGAATTTAAAAAAAAAAAAAAAAAAAAACACCTGCATACAATGGGAATAACAGAAGAGGGCCCTAAATATAGGATTTGTAATGACGGTGATGAAACTGCATCACATCTAATCTTCGAATGCATTGCATTGGAGAGTAGAAGGCACAGAACAGTTGGGACAACCAGACCCGAAGAAATTGTGTCTAATAAAGAACTAGTAAAGGGACTCCTTGCACTGTTCAAGGGCATTGGTTGGCTTTACTAGATATACAGGGAGCTAGTTTCGGTGCGGGCAGTGGCGGGTTGGACAAAGACTGTTTGGCTTCCTGAGAAAATTAATCAATCAATGAGTAGCAAAATTTAAACAGACACAGAATCCCCAAGACTGGCAATCTTTTATAGAAACTTTAGACCTCGTTCTTACGTGCTCAACAGTGACTTCCAAATAGAGAGACATATCAGGCGTAACGCTTCAACGTAGCCTGCAGTAGTCCTCCTGCTCTCACCGCCTCAGGAAGTTATGACTGTGCGGCTACCGTTGCTAGGTGGTCGTTCACCTCGAGCCCTCGTTAGGAGGGCCGCTTCGGAGAAATCACTTTGAGGGCCATCGTAAGCGCCTGCTTCAGCACCTCGTACGTCACGAGCCGGGTCGGGCCGGCCACCGACCAGCGAGCCGAACAGTAGTCGCTCGTTAAGTCGCCGCTCTCCGCTCCAGCCTCACAACAGAGCGTGCGGGGGCGTCTCCGACAATGGCCGGCCGCGCGCGCGCGTGTGTGTGTGTGTGTGTGTGCCGATGAGTATCTGGTCTGCCGCGGCGCCAGCCATCCATCACCCGCGTCGCGCGGCCATCAATTGCTTCATTAGGGGGCGCGGGGAGTCCCCCGGAGCAGTGCGGCCAGTGGCCGGCGGCAGGGCTGCCAACCACGCTCCGCGAATGCCGCCGCACCCGCCTATCGCAGAGGATCTACGCGTGCGCGCGCGCGCTTGGAATGCTATTCAGCGCTCAGATTGTAAGCCTCGTCTCCTGCAGGAATCACTCTGTCTCATTACGGCTGTTCTGTTCGACAGCCGAGCGGGGACGAGGGGGGAGGGGGAGGGAGGGAATATTATTTTAAGTGGGAGAGCTTCCCTGTTAAAGACGTCGTCATCTGACACATTCTTATCCCTACTTAAGTGAATATCGTCAAAGATATTTGATTGCATCAGTTTAAAAATGTCAGTCTATAGGTCATCAGCTTTGTGTTCATCCCCCGACAGCGTGATACCGTACGATTCTTCTTCGTTTCCTTTTGTCCCGCTTCGCGGGGTTCGCGGGCGGATGAAATTTGTCTATCTACAACAACTGTAGATTCTTCAACTGAGCAGATATCACATCTAAAGCCTTGATCACAATTATTTAAAAAATTGAAGATTGCTAATTTCAGATAGATGAAGAAGAGAGCAACAAATGTAAACAACCTCAGATATGCAGATGACACCATACTGCTGGCAGAAAGTGAAGAAAAGTTGTATAGACTCTGTTGCTGAAGGTAAAAAACGAAAGTGAAAAAGGCTGGTCTCAGTCTAAATATGAAGAAAACCAAAATTATAGCAACTAAACCTATTAATTCATGGGATATAGGAGGAGAATCCATGGAGGTGGTGTCCACGTTCAATTACGTCGGTTCCCAGATCTCTGATGATGGCGACTGCAGTAATGATATCAGGAGACGCTCGTTGCTCGGAAGAAAGGCGATGTCAAACCTTGAAAAGATTATAAAGTCCAAAGACATTAACACAAAGATACGTTCAAAAAATGGTTGTACAGCTTATGGGACTTAAGTACGGGGTCATCAGTCCCTAAACTTACAAACTACTTAGGAACTACTTACGAACTAGGACGGCACAAATATCCATGGCCGAGGGGGGATTCGAACCTCCGACCGTAGTGGCCGTGCAGACCGTGACTGGAGCGCCTCAGTCCCCTCGGCCACCGCGGCCGGCAAAGATACGTCCTGTGAAAGCTATGGTCTTCCCAGTTGTAATGTATGGATGCGAGACCTGGACCATTATAAAGGCTGAACGGCGAAGAATAGACTCCTTTGAATTGTGGTGCTGGAGGAAAATTCTTAGGATTCCATGGATGGCAAAAAGAACCAACAGATCTATAATAAAGCAAATAAAACCAGATTGCTCTCTGTAAGGTCTAATTTTAAACCAGAAGCTGATCTACTTTGGACACATAATGCAAAGACATGCGTCACTGGAAGAGAAAAAAATTAATGGTGGAGAAAATCGAAGGCACTAGAAGAAGAGACGGCAGAGGATGAGGTGGATCGATGGCATCACAGAAGTAACGTGTCCCAACCTGGAGGGTCTACGGGAGAAAGTGCAGGACAGAGGGAAGTGGCGTGCTTTGGTTCATGGGGTCACGAAGAGTCGGAATCGACTAAACGAATACCGAGCCATCTTCAGATCTAAAATACAGAAAGTAGCTATATTGTATATAAATACAGGTTAAGTAAATAAATAAATGTTACAAAAAACTTTATTACAATACATAAGGTAAAGTAGTCAACAATCCGAAGATTGGTTTGAACACCACAGTGCATTACTAGGCATGGTCCTGTTTAGAGGTGGTTTGCCGTTGTCTTCCTCCGACCTTCGAACTGACTTACCCAGCCAGTTATAGGGGGACCTACAGTTTAACGTGGGTTCCCAGCCACGGTGCTACTCGGTATTTTTCACATGAGCAATATAGGCAGAGGTGAAAGAAGTGGAAAGTGACAGATGAAAATCCTAGGACCTGGAGGGGATCGAACCCGCGGCCTTTGGATTTGTAGCCTGGCACTCTACCACTGTCCAACCGAGTCGCACTTACAATACATATACATACCATTATGTACTACCGGTAATTCATTTGTCTGGCAATCTTCCGCAGCCGCTGTTAAAATTAAGAGGTTTTCCGTCCTTTGCTGACTGAAATTAAGCAATTATTTTACACCAGACGCGTTTCGCTTTTATTTGTAAGAATCTTCTATCGTTGGTGTTATTGCCTCTGCCTTATAACCCACATTAGTTTTCCGTCTTGTTGGCTGGGTTGATCGTTTTGTGATCTGCGTTTTTTTCATTGTACACGGCATACTTCGCCTATTTTTGTTTCGTCTTTTTTATTTTGAATACAGAAAAAGTGAAGTTGAGTTATAGTTAACGGTATTGTAAGCATTCTGCGGTAAACCCACATTTTATAGGTCTCTAACTTATTTACTGTTTCATAGTTACTGTGCATCCGTGAAAACCGTAGAGAAGCGCAGACCAAATGTACATCTTGCAAATCGAACTCTGAGGTTTAGGTCTAGTTCTGAACGTGTGGGAATTTTATTAACAGTGATGAAAGCGGACTCTCGGTGACATTTTTCCTTCATGTCTGTTTTCTAATCTTCACAGAGCCAGGATCTGATGTACGTCTACTTGTCTGCTCTTTAAACTAAGGAGCCTTGAAATCAAGATCTATGTTTTTTAAGGAGGCGAATTGTCGTACGATAATCATAAAATTAGTCTTTTTGGTTTTGGTATTCAGACCTAGAGTGCTGCTGCGACTATGTCGACTACTTGTTGAAGATAATCTCCATTGTCAACTATCAGTACCTCGTTTGATGGTGTTTAACATAGTGAACATCCAAAGTCCTAGGAGTCATCTTTGATAGATCTACCACTTTTGAGTACGATTTTAAAAAACTGCAGACAAATTTAAAACTAGGAAAACATATTGCAGCACTTAGCAGGATCATCTTTCGGAGCCAACTTTGTCGCCAAGTTTACTCTGCAGCTGAATACTGTGCCCCTGTCTGGCTCAACAGTGTTCAAGTGGGAGTCATTGGTGTGCAATTAAATAGAGCAATGAGGTTGATCAGTGGCACTCTGATGGCTACAGCCCTTCAATGACTCCCAGTGCTATGCATTACTGCTCCTCCTGATATAAGATGCAAGGAAGCCGTAATGAGAGAGAGTATTACTTGATCTTGACTACTCCTAAGGTTCCTATCTTGCAACACCTTCAAACA
This sequence comes from Locusta migratoria, assembly GCA_026315105.1. Taxonomy (NCBI): domain Eukaryota; kingdom Metazoa; phylum Arthropoda; class Insecta; order Orthoptera; family Acrididae; genus Locusta; species Locusta migratoria. The sequence goes on from CM048754.1 coordinate 6,623,861, forward strand.
GAGGTAAGCAGATTGAAATCGAGTAAACAACGTCTTAAAACAGCTGTCCAATTACATGAGAGTAGCTTCTCACCTAAATCCAACTGGGAAATAACTTGGGATTCGTGTAATGGATAAAACAACGTCTGGATAGACGATCCCTCGAAGGAGCTTCATAGAATGGACCTCACCAGGAGGGAATGGTCTTTGAACAACCGCTTCCGTACTGGTGTTGGTCACTGCAACTGCTGGAAATTCAAATGGGGTCAGGTAGATGATCAATCATCTAACTGCCGGCCGCGGTGGCCGAGGGGACTGAGGCGCGCCAGTCACGGTCTGCACGGCCACCACGGTCGGGGGTTCGAATCCCCCCTCGGGCATGGATATTTGTGCCGTCCTAGTTCGTAAGTAGTTCATAAGTAGTTTGTAAGTTTAGGGACTGATGACCCCGTAGTTAAGTCCCATAAGCTATACAAACATTTGAACATTTGAATCATCTAACTGTAGAGCGGACGTACAATGGCCCACATACTTACTAACTGTCCAATACGATCATTTTCAGAAGGGATGTCCGAACTCCATCTACTAAGTCAGGAAGATGTCCAATGCTTGAAGGAGAAAAACTTGGCTCTGTGACAGAAATAAGTTTATTAGACACTACTATAGTAAAGTGTTATAGTAATTTTTAATCAGCTGACATTATACTGTATACCAGTTCATAGCGAATGTTGAGTATACTGCGTTTATGCGTTTCTCTGCCCCACAAAATGCTTCCTGAAAACTACTCTCAGAATTGTAAACATGGCTGCAATTCAGCAACGGTGGAACACGGTCCAAAAGTCAACACAGTTTCAGCCGACCAGTTGCAAAAAAAAAAAAAAAAAAAAAAAAAAAAAAAAAAAAAAAAAAAAAAAAATGGTTTACATGCATAAACCTTGACCTCTTTGGCATGGAGTCAGCCACATTTCATTTAACAGCTTTTTTTAATGTGAGCTTTATGTAATACTTCTGAAGAAGGCAAAATTACTTTTGTCGAAACTTAGGTCAAGGTTTATACATGTAAACCATTTTTTTTTTTTTTGCAGCTGGTCGGCTGAAACTGTGTTGACATTTGGATACTCTCAGAATATAAATTGAACGACACTTGACAGTATGCACTCCTTCTGGGATTCCTCTACCTATAGATTGAAAAATGTTCAAATGTTTATTAAGCTTAAGGGACTCAACTACGGGGTCATCAGTCCCTAAACTTACAAATTACTTATGAACTACCTACAACTAAGGACGGCACAAATATCCATGCCCGAGGGGGGATTCGAACCCCCGACCGTAGTGGCCGTGCTGACGGTGACTGAAGCGCCTCAGTCCCCTCGGCCACCGCCGCCGGCCTATAGATTGACCAAGTCATTGTTCTTATTATCAATCTGAACCTGTGTTATCGGATTCCAATATAAGTTCTTTATACAGTGGATATTTTTCTCAACTATATCGGATTATTTTGTTAATTTCCGTGTATATGATATTGTAATCTGTCTCTATACACCAAAATGTACACGGACAAAAATAAGTTGCGATTGATGCCAATATGCGATCTCTACAAATACATCAACAATGCAAGTGACAGACAGAGACCGAACTCGGAGATAGGTGGGATCGCCAGCATTACAACAGTCCATAATTTGTATTCAGAACGAAAAAGCGAACTCTGGTTAACTCATTGATTAAAACTTCCGGGCTAAGTTGCCGTGGTCCATCTATAAAACTTCTTACTCCCGACGTTTCGTTGCCTACTGCGGGCAACATCCTCAAGGGTGAGTCGACGACTACTTACTAGGCGCTGGAGGTCCTGCCTGCTTATATAGAGGGCATGTCTCTCGATTGTAGGTAATCGATTGTCATATCTTTGGTTCAAAGTTGACCGCCAAATCTTATCTAATTTCAAACCTTCTTCTTTCCTGTTAAAATTATTCTGGTGTTTTTGTATTTCTATGGCTTCTCTGTACATCCGTGTGTAATAATGCGACGTCCTGGCTAGCACGCTCGTTTCACTACATTTGATTTCATGGTCACCACGTGTAAAAACGTGCTCTGCTGACTTGTCTGTGTGACCCAGACGACAATTCCTTTTGTGTTCCAATATGCGAGTATTAACACTCCTTTCTGTTGTTCCTATATACACCATGCCACAGCTATAGGGAATTTTATACACCCCAGGCGTTGCTAGGGGATGTCGTGCGTCTTTCACCGATCGTTAACATTCACTAATTTTCTTTGTAGGTCTAAAGACGGTCTGAACTTGAAATCTGGCCAAAACGTTCCCAATACGGTCCGTAATTTTGTGGATGAAAGGAAGAAAAACTTTTCCGGCCGACAGTTGTTGTTGTGGCTTGTTTTCGGACCCTTTTCTTCTTGGATGGAGAGCTCGATCTATCTCATTATCGGCGTATCCATTTTTCTTAAACGCTGTTCGCAAATGGTTTAATTCATCTCTCACATAAATAGGCTCACAGATATTATTAGCTCGATCCACCAATGTTTTAATGATACCTCTCTTCTGCCTACGATGATGGTTCGAATCCTTACGAAGATAACGATCGGTGTGGGTGTCTTCTGTATACCTTATGCCCCAAGGTCCCATCTGCCCGTTTGATTACCGATACATCCAAAAAGTTCAACTGTCCGTTTTCCTCGTTCTCCATAGTAAATTGTATCCGTGGATTAATACTATTCAGGTGCCCCAAAAATCATTTAATTCTTCATCACCGTGATTCCATATCACAAAAGTATCATTAGCGCCCAGTAAGCAGTCATCGACACACCCTTGAGGATGTTGCCCGCAGTAGGCAACGAAACGTCGGGAGTATCCGTCGGGAGTGTTCATCAGAGACGAGTGTATCGTCAGGCGTGCCCCAGGGGAGTGTGATAGGACCGCTATTATTTTCTATCTATATAAAGGATCTGATGGACAGAGTAAGTTGTAATTTGTGGCTGTTTGCTGATGATGCTGTGGTGTATGGGAGGGTGTCGTCTGTAACTGACTGTAATAGCATACAGGTTGACTTAGACAAAATCTCTAGTTGGTGCGAAGAATGGCAGCTAGCTCTCAATGTAGAAAAATGTAAGGTGATGCGCATGAGTAGAAAAAACAATCCTATAATGTTCGAATACAGCATTAGTAGTGAGCTTCTTGATGCTGTCGCGTCGTTCAAATATATAGGCGTAACATTGCAGAGCGATATGAAATGGAACGAGCATGTAAGAACAGTTGTGAGTAAGGCAGACAGCCGACTTCGGTTTATTGGGAGAATTTTGGGAAGATGTACTTCACCTGTAAAGGAGACCGCGTATAAAACGTTTGTACGACCACGTCTTGAGTATTGCTCAAGTATTTGGGACCCGCAGCAGATCAGTGTAAAGGAAGACATAGAAGCAGTTCAGAGGCGAGCAGCTAGATTTGTTACCGGTAGGTTCGACCAATGCGCGAGTGTCACGGAAATGCTCCGGCAACTCAATTGGGGATCGCTGGAAGAAAGACGACGTTCTTTTCGTGAATTTCTGTTAAGTAAATTTAGGAGGCCGGAATTTGAAGCTGAGTGTAGTACGATCTTGCTGCCGCCTACTTACATTTCGCGTAAAGATCACAAAGACAAGATAAGAGAAATTAGAGCTCGTACGGAGGCATATAGGCATTCTTTTTTTCCTCGTTCCATTTGGGAGTGGAATAGGAAAGGAAATGCCTAGTATTGGTACAGTGTACCCTCCGCCACGCACCTTACGGTGAATTGCGGAGTATGTATGTAGATGTAGATGTAGTAAGAAGTTTTATGGATGGACCAGGGCAACTTAGGTCGGAAGTTTTAATTAATGAAGACGCCGGCCGTGAAAGCCTACATTCTCTGGTTAACTCAGTCAACCAATGCGATCGCTCGAGGGTTGTTAAGATACGGCTTTGTGGGGAACAGCGCGTCGCCCTGTTGTTTGTGCCTGGGAAGGGAAAGGGCTGGACCTCAGCGGCGGCGAAGGGCGGGCAAACGGTAGCCATATTGGCTGCGCACGTAATGGCCGACACACGACGCCCAATCCGCTGTCGGCACTTTCTTCCCCACTAAACGACCTTCACATCTCGCACCTACTCCCCTAGTGACGTCGCAAAATTTTGGCCTTGCATGAGGTTCAGTAGAGTTCTTTGTACGTAGGAATCTTAACTATCGCTAACGCTGGGATATACCTTAGCTACACAGCAAAGGAACTGGGAGAAACAAGATGGTTTCCACTCGATACTACAAAATGAAGCCTAACTTTCACACAGTGTGTTCGTAAAATACGATGCGCGTCCAGAAAGTAAGTTGCGTTTGGTAATAAAATGAAATTGTACACAGATACAGAAGAAATTTTTATTGCACAAAATTCTACAACTCTTAAACTACTTTTCCACATAACTGCCGAAATTTTTGCAGGCATTTGTCATAGCGTGGCACCATGTTTGTATACCTTCTCCATAGAAATCTGCCGCCTGTGTCTTCATGCTTCAGAGATCGTGAAATTTTGGAGGAATTCCATAGCGAGAGCACTAATTGTACGCCTACGGTTTTCCTGGATCTTGTCATCAATCGCGTGAACTAGTTCTTCTGTAACCAAAGGTGGACGCCCATTTCGTTCTTCATCGTGCACATCACTACGCCCGCCATTGAACTGTCGGACCCATCTTCTCACCATCGAATCACTCATCGCATTTGGTCCGTAAATATCGCAAATTTGTCAATAAATTTCATTTGGTTTCACTTTCCTCGCATTCAGAATCACCGACCTGATTTCACAGGCGGCGGGATTTTCAATCGACGCCGACATTTCAAACAAGCACAACAAAGCGTACGTAACTGACAAGCGATCTCCAAATGGCGCACGTTCTTCTCCTTGATGCACATCGTCTACAGCGCATGTGCGGAACTGCAATCGCAGCGCTGCATCGGAGATAAATTGAAACGGAACTTACTTTCTGGACGCGCCTCGTAATAGTGCAGTTTCAAGCGGCGACAGAAAGTCAACGGAACAAACAAAGAAATTTGAAACCAAATTCTTAAACATGGCTGCACTTCAGCAACGGTGGAACACGATCAAATTGTGAACAAATTTCAGCCGACCAGTTGCATAAAATGGTTTGTACACGTAAACCTTGACCCAGGTTTCGGCAAAAAATAATTTTGCCTTCTTCAGAAGATTTACAAATTAGCTCACATTGAAGAAATTGTTGAATAAAACAAAAGCAAGTGGCCATATGTGGCTATCTCTATTCCATGGAATAAAATTTAATATTTTATAACTAATGTCTACACTTAGGTGGAAAGCGCATGGCAGCCATTCCGCAAGACTACATTCGGCACCTCTACGATCGTCTTCACGGAAGAGTTGTAGATTGTGTTACTACAAAAGAAGGATATGAACGGTACTAACGTCAACATTGCTGATGCTCTGGTGACTAATGTGAATTTGGCCCTGCCTCTCTGATCGTGTGTTGTATACATCCTCAAGAATGTGTCAATAAAATTTCCCTCTGCTGGGTCGACGAATTCATGGTGTTCTTTTTTTCATTTTCCAGGAGTGTATTAGGCAACTGTCGTTTCGTGTGGTGCCATGGGTCTGACGTGCAATCGGTGTGGAACGTTACTGTCAGCGGTTAAGCATGTTTGCCGATGTCCAATTCATCACATCTACCTCGACAGATTCCTCTCGGAAATGCCTGACAATGGCGAACTCCATTCCATTGGCGGTACTGCTGCTGACGTTTGCGTGAAATTCGTCGCATCTTAGCTTTTCTCGCAAGGGACATTCCGGACATTACCCTTTATTCCATGCAATTTCCATACCGAGTATATTTTACCCCGGTTAAGAACAGCCGGCCGCGGTGGCCGAGGGGACTGCGGCGTGCCAGTCACAGTCTGCGTCGGGGGTTCGAATCCCCCTTCGGGCATGGATATTTGTGCCGTCCTTAGTCTTAGCTAGTTCATAAGTAGTTTGTAAGTTTAGGGACTGATAACCCCGTAGTTACGTCCCATAAGCTATACAAACATTTGATCATTTGGTTCAGGACAGTATTGCGAATTGGATCCCCTACACATGCCATTCAGTATCCTTTTGGACGAACTGTACAATCTGAACTCGAATTTCAGACTTTGGTCACGGATCGCCATTATGTATTTATACGACACGTTAAATACAGACAATATTTGTCAAACTTCCTTGGGCGTACCTTCCACAACACGCTCCATAGTTGGAATTTGTTCCGACAAGATAGAAGAATGTCGATCTCTGAAGTACTGTAGATGATTGAACTTTTTAACGGTATACACGAAGTATGAGAAGCAGTGACTTCACAAGGAAGCCGCGCGGGCATACCACCGTGCTTCTAGATGTCATGTCAGTAACTGCAAGGCTGCTCCCGCTGGAAGTTCGAGTCCTCCGTCAGGAGTGTTTGTTGTTCGTAGGTTAGTTCCAGAGTAAGGCATTTGTAAAAATGTTCTAATGTTTTGTAAATCTGTGGGAGTTAACTAGTTGTCAGTCCTTGGCCTAACCTAAGACTAAGCTAAGGACAACATGCTCACCTATGTCCGAGGGAGGACTCGAACCTCCGGCGGAGAGCGACCGCACGCTCCGCAGCAAGGCCTTAAGTAACTGGCTGCGGGCCATACAACGTATATATATCTGTATAAAAAATTTAACGAAAAATAATTACTTTTCCGTGTTTTCGCCTTGTATGGGTAGTTTCCTTCGCGAGTTATTCGTAGGAAGAGGCAATATATTGGTTGGAAGATATATTGGTTATGAAGATGAGAGGGAAAAAATGCATGCCGAAAGACCGATGCCATTTTTTGATTCCCTTACTTCTCCCTGGGAAAAGGGACCGCAGAAAATAAAAAGAAAAAAGAAAAAGAAGGAAAGAAACTTACTTGGCAAAGTCACTTCAGGCGTTGGCGTCTAAGAAAACTACTCCAAGGAAACTACCTATATAAGGCGAAAACATTTTTTTGTACAGACGTTACTCTTCAAATGTTCAAATGTTTGTATAGTTAAGGGACTTAACTACGGGGTCATCAGTTCCTAAACTTACAAATTACTTATGAACTACTTACGAACTAGGACGGCACATATATCCATGCCCGAGGGGGGATTCGAACCCCCGACCGCAGTGGCCATGCTGACCGTGACTGCAGCGCCTCAGTCCCCTCGACCACGGCGGCCGGCTTTAAACTCTTCAATGTTATGGTTAAAGTCTATGTTATCAAGTCCACTTGTGACAGTTTCGTTGACATTTTCCTGTCTTCCCTTTACCTCACTCACGTTACCGCGAGCAGCGTGCTAACTCGTCTGGTTGTAATAGACCGAACGTTGCACGTGAGGCCCGTAGGCGGTTGTAACTTAACATTCGACTAACCCGGTGTCTTCTCTCTCGTATATGTCCCAGCACAGAAGCAGCACACACGTCGTACACTCCAAGTTTTCTGAGGTGAGGCTGAAATTGAAAGTGGTGAATGCTGTGGCTAACTACCATTAACGAAGTCGATGAATTCCTATAGAGATACCCGTGACTCTTTCATTTTTACCAATCACACGAATACAGAAGCCACAAACTGTATGTAGACGTCAAAATTCACAAAAAACACACTTTGACATACATTGCACGCACTTTACAAATATTTCAGCCCCATTATCGACCGATTAATAGAAGGCTGGTTATCGCGAGTGCCGCTAGATGTTTACCGTGTCGGGGCTCGCAGTGAACTGACTAGCAGTGGAACTGGGCTGCACGCTAACGCCTAGAGTTTTGGCGACAACCGACACTTCTAGAACGCCACACTCACTCTTTACCTAAAATACTTAATCTAATAAATCTACAAAAGAATAGAGTAATCACAAACAATTAATTATCACGCATTATGGCAATAGAATGAAACACTTTATTTTCATTTATTAAATAATTAATAAAATAGGTGGGAGGTTGTGGCGCATAAAGATACAGCCAATTAGTTCACTCTTAGAGAAAGGCCGGCCGCGGTGGGCGAGGGGACTGCGGCGCTCCAGTCACGGTCTGCACAGCCACTACGGTCGGGGGTTCAAATCCCCCCTCAGGCATGGATATTTGTGCCGTCCTTAGTGTTAGCTAGTACATAGGTAGTTTGTAAGTTTAGGGACTGATGGCCCCTTAGTTAAGGCCCATAAGCTATACAAACATTTGAACTTTTTGAATTGTTTGTAAAGTCTATGGGACTTAACTACGGGGTCATCAGTCCCTAAACTTACAAACTACTTATGAACTACTTACGAACTAGGACGGCACAAATATCCATGCCCGAGGGGGGATTCGAACCCCCGACCGTAGTGGCCGTGCAGACCGTGACTGAAGCGCCTCAGTCCCCGCGGCGGGCGTGGGGTTTTCCCACGGGACCATACTTACAGTACCATCTGACTAATATCTTGCTCACGCTACTTCCTACTATTCCATACAAGTACATGAAATTACGAAATAAAGAAATGGCTGATGGCTTACAAGCTAGTACCGCCACAACGTATATACGTTGTATGGCCCGCAGCCAGTTACTTAATTTTTTTTTTCTGTTTTAATTTTTAATCTATGCGACGTAACAACTGTGGTCATCATTTATTTGCAAACTACTTGCCACGGTGGAATAGCCGAGCGCTCTAAGTCAGCCGCCTAGCTGCGGAGCTTACAGTTGCTTCCCGTCGGATGTTCGACTCCTCGAATGTGCTGCAGAGTGCGCATGCGCAGAAGCAAGTAACAGTAGTGGTGTCTGCTAATATCGGAAATTAACCTATGCTGGTCGAGGGTATTCATATTACAGAAAAGCTTTCGCATCTTCTTTATTCTGTTGTTTGCTTTAGGTTTCAATCACATCGAAATAGTTACAACAGAGCCTAATATTGGTTTTCTTCTACTAGTTTTACGAAAGAGACGAAAAGAAGGATCAAATATTTGTAAATCTATGGGACTCAACGGCTTGGTTATTAGTCCCTAGCTTACAAACTACTTTAGGTAAACTAACCTAAGGACAACACGTACACCCATGCCCGAGGGAGGACTCGAACCCCCAACGGCGAACGGCCGCGCGCACCGCAGCACGGCGCCCCAGTGCGTATGGCTAATTCGCCGTGGCAAATTATTTTCGTTTTACTGGTAAAAGGCTACTCTATGTGTATATAAAAAGGTAAAGCAGTCAACAATCCGAAGATTCGTTTGAACACCACAGTGCTTTACTAGGCATGGTCCTGTTTGGAGGTGGTATGCCGTTGCCTTCCTCCGACCTTCGAACTGACTTACCCAGCCAGTTATAGGGGGACCTACAGTTTAACGTTGGTTCCGAACAACGGTGCTACTCGGTATTTTTCACATGAGCAATACTGCCATAGGTGAAAGAAGTGGAAAGTGAAAGATAAAAATCCTAGGATCTGGCAGGGATCGATCCCGTGACCTTCTGATATAACGTCTGGCACTCTATCACTGTGCAACCGACGCGCACCTATGTATCTATATGAGCGCGTAAATATATAAAGGTGTTTTACAAAAAATTATGTCAACAGGTCAGAATTATTAGATGAGAAAATTTTTCCCTATGTTATTTTGACCGTTGGCAAAAGAACAAGATATGAAAACAAAAGTAAATAGTCGCTCTTTCCTGCATTTTCGATATTGTTTTATGTGTTTGCCAGCTTATTAATTCAGTATTTACTTATGCTTGTTGCGCCTAGTGTAAGGCCTAAAATGTGATTTCTTCGAACGATCTACAGGAACAGTATGCATTCGCCTGTGTGCAAGTTATTGTTTGCAGTAAGGTACTAACACTTGGCAGTATGTTATCTTACTAGGCCCTAAGCATTTTTGCCGTCCTACACGTTCCATGGACAGCAATGAATTTATTTGCCTCACACGGCCATGTCGCTTCCTTTTGCTTCCATATCGTTGCTTCTTTATTTATTTATTTATTCATTCATTTATGTGTGTCCTTATATTTCTGTATTAAGAACACACGACTCTCGCACTAACTTCTTGTACAATTCGAGCTTCTTTCACGTTTGTTTTCCATAGCGCCAAATAACAACCGTCTACTAACCTCTTCCCTGATAGTGAAGTATAGCGAACAGCTGTTTATTCAGACGGCACTTTCATTTGTTTCTATTGCCAACATAGTCGAAATATATCGTACCTTCTCGTTTTCTCCAGGTTAGGAAACGAGAGGTATCTGGCAATGACAAACGCAGTGTACTTAACGAGCACATTTAACTGGACGTTAAAGGCATCTTCTCGTTTACTAACGAGAAGATTAACGAGAGATTCACGAACTGGGCCTTAGTATGTTAGTTTAAGTAGTCTGAGAACCTAGGGACTGATAACCACAGCAGTAAAGTCCCTTTGATTTACAAACATCTGAAGTTACAATGGAAGTACTCTCTGCTACATTCCTAGAAGTGGCTTGGTAGTATGGATGTAGATCAGTGCTTTCCAAATTTCCCTCATGGCGACACCTTTTTATAGCTTACATGTGGTAGAATTTAAATGGTTCTAGCGGGGGCGGGGGGGGGGGGGTGGAAATAAAGTATCGCCTAAATGTAGTTTGTAAACGAAACTGAAATCCTCGTACGCATTGTCATGTTTAATGTTATCCTGACTGCAGCAATTACGTACACTCATCGCAAGAAAAGGAAACATTAGGAACTACGGAGATGTACAACAGAGTAACACCGCACAGAACAGTGCCTAACTCACACAGTAATACTTGCTTATTCTACATGCAACCCAACTTCCGAAACGCAAAAACTGAATTTCGGAAACCGTTTTTCGCTGTCGTGTGTACATGTCAGGGCCAGATACGATTTTGCTGGATCGATTGAAAACGGCATCTGGAAACTAGCTGCTCGGATTTCTGATTTAGACAGGACAGTGACTGTTCCATTTCAGTTCAATATTATCACACTATTTTCCGAAATAAAGCGGATGTATTTATGACAAGTGATATAATTTAAGTTCTATTGTTAGGTTCTTGCTTCATTACGACCTCGGAAGTCCCGACATTTTCGAAAAAAATGGATAAATATTTGTGACAAGTAAGAATATGAATGTCATTTCTGGTACCAGAATGTTACGTACAGGAAACTGAGAGAGAGAAAAAATTAACGCATACCATGGTTCGAAGCAACGATCACTGCATTTAAAATACTACTCTCCGTTAATCACCCGGCCATACTCCATACTAAACATCGCTTCTGAATAGCGTTAGTCAGTGGACAATTGTGACTACTTCTACAATCTGTGACGGCTTTTACAGCCACTGTGTCATTGATTGACATTTAATTGTAAGAAACGCTACCGAGGGAGACGTGGCTTTGATAAATCCATTAAAAAAACAGGTGCAGCTTTTTGACAAGGAATGCAAACTACAGTGAAGGTTTGTTCAAGCAGCTGCCAGTTCCAGCGAACTGCACATGGGAAGAGCTGTTATCGAATATCATCAGCAGCTCTGCGTATGCGCAGTTTGCTGGAATCTGGCAACTGGCAGCTTCTTGAACGAACCCTAGGTTCGAGTGGCCCAAACGCTGATAGTTTCTGATAGTTAATGACGATTTGGAAGGCCTCCACTGCGCATGCGCGCTTTCTGACAGTTTCCAACTCCGAAGCCAACTCGAACGCTTATTTCACCTGTTTCGCAGTTTGGCCACCCTTAGCGCTAGTTGGCATCTTTGCTCTCTTCGACCAACGTGTTTGTCTTTTATTCACCGTACCCATTAACCAACTTGCAGATAATTTGTTAAATTCTTCATACTGCACCTTACATTATAAATCATTTGAATGTGAAACAGTAAGCCACAGTATTTCTCACTATTATTTCCCCCAACCTTACAAAACCACGTACAAAAATGAGGTAAATTAGGATAGTGGTTTGTGTAAGTAATTTTCGGAAACATACAACTTCATATGCATTTTATCCCATTATTAATAGTTACAATAAAATTTAAAAAATGAAACATAGAAATTATTATACAAAAATTTGCAGGTTTTGTGCAAGAATTATCATCGTACGTGATTTTCCCAGAAGTTACACATTTAGTGTAGAAACGCCCACATTGGCACTAATAGATTTCTATAATAAATAACCACAAGGAAGAACAGAAGGAAGCAGTAATTGTGAGACGCTATAGTGGCACATACTGTATAAAGCTACAAGTCGGTTATAAAAATCTATCAGTGCCAATGCCTATTGTGAAGGAAATACTGCACAAAACATTAGCCTCATGTGTCAATCACTTCATGAACAGATAGCACAGAAATTCTCAGTAGAACAATTTTGACTTCATTTTCAGGCGAATATATCACAATCCAAACTAAAAACGTATGCATTTATCTTTAAATTAGTATCTTATGAAAATTTCCACACCTTTCATTTATAATATGTATGGAATAAAAAGGGGATGTACTCTATTAGAAGGGCACATAAATTGAAAGAATGCCTGTCTAATATACAAAACTCAGTTTATTACAGATATTTAACACTGTGTGAAAAGAAAAAAAACTATATACTCTTCCAAAATGTGCAAGCTTGTCTTTTGGAGCAAGTTTGTTCAACGCTTTGAAATCAGTCAGAGAACGGTTTGACGAAAATCTGCTTACTTAAATAAACGATTTCAAACTATCAACTCCGCCACCTCATTGGTCATTCAGATCTCGTCAGAAAGTCAGAAGAGCCACTCGAACGCCTCGAACTGTTTCTGATCGTTTGGAGCGTCACTCGAACGAACCTCCTGAGCAGTGTTGCCAGATGGCAGAGAGAGAAAATACCTACCGTCTCACTAAAATGTAGCTACGTTTTCCCTACTTCCTCCCTACCACCTCATTAATGCCCCTACATCAGGGTCGTAGCCAGGATTTGGGTCTGGGAGGGGCTGAATCCAGGAGTCCGGCCAGCAGAGGTTAACCAATTCATTAATGACATGTTACTATTTTGAAAAACTTTAAAATAAATATTTGTAATCATGCTTCACTCGCTAGAGATGTTTTTTCCATTGACTAATATTGACTGATTGATGGAGTCATGTGTAGATTATGCCGCGAATTTCAAGTGCTCTGTTATAAGAGGATAAGTGATTTATCGATCGGACGAGGGTACATCAAGAACCTGTCAACCATAGAGAGGAACAGCATTAATTAGTTTCCCAAATATGCCGCTAATTCCGAGTGCACTGTTACACGACGATTACTGATTTATTGACCGCACAAGGATACACCGAGACACTATCAACCACAGAGTAGGAACAGTAGTAATTATTTAGATCACAGTCAGCACAAAAAAGGAAGTCCGTCATTCTGCATGATTCGATTTTCACAGAGGAATGCTACTAGCGCTTTGTTCATTTATTGCCAGCATCGTCTCATTTACAACTACTAACTAGTGTTTGGTCCTGACGAAAATAAATAAGTCTAGTCAAGGTAATATAACGTTTTTCGTCCATGGAAACACTGAATTTTCCTTAGGGCGATTTCCAAACCGACTCTCCATTCCACTGATATACATTGAAATTATAATATTTCGCATCAATTTTAATGTGCCCGAAACTAAGTTTTCAAATTAATATTGTTTACTATGAACAGAAAACAACTACGCCGTGTAAAATATCATTGGCTACTTCACTACTGCCACAATTGGTAGGCTTCATTCACTCGTGCTGACAACTGTTATGTTGCCAACATTACCCGCTAGGCCTGTGTCGGCGATTGTAAAATTTTACCGAAGTACCTACACCTTGGGGACTTCTGGATGAAAATTCCCTACAAGATTTTAATGCTTAAAAGTACCTACGTGTAGGGAAAATTCTCTACGTCTGGCAACACTGCTCCTGAGTGTCTACTGCTGCTGAAGCAGTCTGTTAATGTTTGTTTGTATAGCTTATGGGACTTAACTAAGGGGTCATCAGTCCCTAAACCTACAAAATACTTAGGTACTAGTTAACACTAATAACGGCAGAAATATTCATGCCCGAGGGGGGATTCGAACCCCCGACCGTAGTGGCCGTCAGACCGTGACTGGAGCGCCTCAGTCCCCTTCTTTTTCTTTTTTTTTTTTTTTTTTTTTTTTTTTTTTTCTATGGTTGGTTCTATTCATTGCGGACGCTGATCGGGTATGATCGTTTTTGTTCGATGAGTTCTTGGCTCAGCTTTTTTATTACAGAGGGCGTTGAGCCCTCTGACCGGGCGCGCTGAGCCACGGCGCCCGGCCATCCCCTCGGCCACCGCGGCCGGCTGAAGCAGTCTTCACGGTAGTATGAAGAGAAGGATATTTTGTATACGTTACTCCAAAGTTCATTGGCCTGGTGTAGCAACAATGAATCCATATTTGAATTGAAAAGTAGTCTCTGTAGCAAATTATAATATTTATTTCTTACCTGATCTTCTCATTGAAAAGTCGCAACCCCCCCCCCCTCACTTAATAAGCTCTTCCCCCTCTCTTTCGCCACCAAATTCTCTTAGCCTGAGCTCAATTCTGTAGCTAAACCACCACCCGGCTCACACTACATAATCTTTCTGTATTTTAAACATATTTGTTTTTAGTGTTGTATGACAGCATACATTTATAATTAATTTCCATATAAAGGACTATATAATTTTATGGTTGTTTTACTAACATACCTAATCAATATTACTATCGTCCAATCTGATTTACAAGTACTTTTTGATTTACACTTTATTACTACCATCGCCGGCCGCGGTGGCCGAGGGGACTGAGGCGCTTCAGTCACGGTCCGCACGGCCACTACGGTCGGGGGTTCGAATCCCCACTCGGGGTAGGATAACCTAGTTGATAAGTAGTTTGTAAGTTTAGTTAAGTCCCATAAGCTTAACAAACATTCCATTCCATTCATTACTACCATCCATTGTTATTAATTCCATCCTTTAATAATTTGCAACCATGTTGATCGATTTTTTCATTCAAATTTAACCGCCCAAATCTTAGTTACGCATACCGGCGTTTATCAGCGACGCCTAGCGGTATATACTCCGGTACGTCACGTCACATGACTATCAGCTGTCCGCGCAGTTACGTTTCATAAAGTGATGTATCGATGAAACTTCTTGGCAGAATAAAATTGCGTGCCGGAACCGGGACTCGAACCTGGGACTTTTGCCTTTCTCGGGCAAGCGCACTACCGACTGAGCTATCCCGACACGACTCACGATGCCGGGCCCGGCATCCGCGAAAGGCAAAGGTCCCAGGTTCGAGTCCCGGTTCCGGCACATAATTTTAATCTGCCAGGAAGTTTCATATCAGCGCACACTACGCTGCAGAGTGAAAGTTTCATTCTGATGTATCGATATCCATTCTGTGAACGCGGACCTATCCAACATAACGCTGCGCTCTGCTTACCACTGTCCATTCACGATTGTTTTTTAAATTCTCTAAATTCCATTTTAGGAACTTTTGGTCCCACCTCTTATAACTCTTGGCGATGCTTTTGATTAAATCCTCAGATTTTATCCAGTCCCAAATGCTGAGCATCGTGTGTTTTTACGCCAACTAATGCTATCCAGCTGTTTCTGAGGTATGTTCACGCCCCGAATACATTGTTTCCTGATATTGTAGTGGATAGGTCCGTGGTATGAAACTGGCAGCCGGCGGCGGTGGCTGAGGGGACTGAGGCGCTTCAGTCACGGTTTGCACGGCCACTACGGTCGGGGGTTCGAATCCCCCCCCTCGGGCATGGATATTTGTGCCGTCCTTAGTCTTAGTTAGTTCACAATTAGTTTAGGGACTGATGATCGCGTAGTTAAGACCCATAGACTATACAAACATTTGAAACTGGCATATTTGTATATTTTCCTTGTTACAGTGTTCTGATGATGCGCCAAAAGTGCGAAACGCGTTAAAAAGAAATATTATAATTTGCAACAGACTACTTTTCAATTCAAAGAAGGATATTTTGTGTCATTTTACGACAAGTTTGTTAGTCTCGCGACACCCTTGATACTACTACGCGACACCCCAAGGTGTCGCCACACCCAGTTTGGAAAGCTCTGATTGTAGGTTGTTGTTGTGGTCTTCACTCCGGAGACTGGTTTGATGCAGCTCTCCACCCTACTCTACCCTGAAAATCAAATGTTCAATTGTTTGTATAGTTTATGGGACTTACTACTTACTACTTACGAACTAACCAATGCTGAGGACGGCACAAATATCCATGCCCGAGGGTGGATTCGAACCCCCGACCGTAGTGGCCGTGCAGACCGTGACTGGAGCGCCTCAGTCCCCTCGGCCACCGCGGCCGGCTACTCTACCCTGAGTAAGTCTTTTCATCTCATAAGAACGGCAACCCACATCCATTTGAATCTGCTTACTATATGCGTCTCTTGGTCTCCCTCTGCAATTTTTACCGCACACACTTCCTTCCAATGCTAAATTTACGATTCCTCGATGTCCTGCCAAGCGATCCCTTCTTTTAGTCAGGATATGCCAAAAATTCCTTTTCTCACCAATTCCGTTCAGTACCTCTTTATTAGTTATGCGATCTACCCACCTAATCTTCAGCATTCTTCTGTAGCACCACATTTCAAAAGCCTCTATTCTCTTCCTGTCCGCACTGCTTATCGTCCATGTTTCACTTCCGTACAAGGCAACACTCCACCCAAATGCCTTCAGAAAAGTCTTACTTACACTTAAATTAATATTCGATGTCAGCAAATTTCTCTTTTTCAAAAATGCTCTTCTTCCCATTGCCATTCTGCATTTTATATCCTTTGTACTGCGACCATCGTATGTTATTTTACTACCCAAGTAACAAAACGCATCTACCACCTTCATTGTTGGCCCACTTTAGGTTACGGTAATAACACTAAAAGTGGGCCTTTGCGATAGTCTTTTGACAGCTCGAAATTTAAATGAAAATAACGGCTTAACTATTCATCTGACACGAAAATTGATTAATCGAATTTGTAGAGGAGACAATTCTCTAGAACTTTGCCCCCTTGCGTTTTTTTTTTTTTTTTTTTTTTTTTTCATATCTCGTATCGTTTGAGACATATTTGCAAAAATAACGGAGATTTGACACCCTCCATTGAATCAACAAAACCAGCCGTTCGCAGATGTCACGTGACATTCCTCGGCCAGAACTCTCTCTGGCATACACGATCCATCTTGCGTTTCGTATTTGACGATTTTCTTATTGTAACATACACGTTGTCATTTCAAAACAATGGTGCACTGAGAAATTAACAAAAACACAACAATGATAATGTAGTGTCTATAAATGTCATATTAGTATCAGTTAAGAACGGCCATCAATAGTATGAGATTGAAGGACTTTTCTTTCTATTGATAGCTGTAGCGTAGTGGGCAAGGCGTTGAACTACGACGCTAAAGGTCAGTGGTTCGGAATCCGTCACTACCTAATATTTTTTTCCTAATACGGTTTCAGACACTCTTATGAATTAATTTTTTATTATTTACATTATTATTCTGGTCCAAAATGTTTGCAAAAAGTTATAAAACTACAAATCTAAAGTGGGCCGTAAAACACGTCAGTACGATTTTTTCGTTACTTAATCTAATTCCTTCAGTATCGCCTGACTATCTAAGACCGCATTCTATTATCTTTGTCGCTCTCTTCAAGGCACTGTCCATTCCATTCAACTGCTGTTCCAGGTCCTTTGCTGACTCTGACAGAATTACAATGTCATCAGTAAAACGCAATGTTTTTATTTCTTCACCCTGAGCTTTAATCCCGATTCCTTGCTTTCCTTTGATTGTAGGTATAGAATGTATTATCTGGAGCCGGCAGTGACCTAGTCCCCCTCGGCATAATCGTTTCTCAGCTGTGTCGCCGCTCGCTAGACTGCCACGCGCCCGCGCTATGTTTGCCTGCGGTGTATAATCTGTCGCCGCGCGCGCTACTCCTCAATGACGCATACGTTACGGCTGGTCGCCGACGGCAGTGCAACACGCGGCATGCCTAGGTGGGGTGGAGTGGAGAATACCTAGGTAGGGTGGGGATGCCTAGGTGGGAGGGGGCCCCGCGGTGGCACAAAGAGCCTGACCCCCCCCCCCTCCTCCCCCCGGCCGGCCTAGAAGGGCCCGCCGCCATGATGGATTGCTTTCAGCTGTCAAACGCAAGATGGATAATCAGGCGAGTTTTTCCCCCTCCCCCTCCCCCCTACCACGTCTGCGCCGTCCAGACCGCCATTCTCTGAGCCGCGGGTTTCTTTGCTCTGAGGCGCTCCCAGAAACTTTCCCCACCGACTGCGAAAAATCTGGAAGTGTGCGCTGGTGTCTCTATTCCGTCTCGCAGATACGATGGCCTCAAGGTCCTTTCGCACCGGTGTAGCACACGACGTTCGGAACAGTTGGCTGCGGAAGTGTCTTCCACGACTGCTTTGACCTGGCTGTCTTTCAGCGTATATTTGATAATCTTCAACGATGATGTGGGCGACGTTTAATTTTAACCCTCGAGCGGTCGCGCTGGCGCACTGAGTGCGCCATAGTTAAATAAACATGGTTTTCGTTATGTAGGTAACACTGCAGACGTTTGAAACTCTTAACTATTCCTCCACTGTTATCCTCACTATTGTTGTGTGCAGTCTGGTAATTGTCGGTGCTCAAGAGATTCTTAACCCTCGAGCAGTAGCGCATTTTCATGCAGGGTTGCCAGGTGTGGCGATTTTTCGCGTTCTTGGCTATCCTTTTCTTATAATAGTAGCCATTCTAGCAGTCTGGCGACTGGCGATTAAATTTGGCTGTTAAAAGAATAGGTTGGCGACTTAACGGCTATTTTATTTTACTTCAAATACAACTAATGTAAAGCAGTCACTCTTTAGACATTGCGTCAATGGTACCGGCTAAACTTCGGTAGAATGCTGGGAAAATGTAATCAACCTACACAAGTTAGCACAAATGTTTTAAAGTATCATGGATGTGTGAGAGAGTGTCACAAAGATGTAAACAAACTCAACCTACAGACTCTTGAAGATGTAAACTACCTCATGTACCCAACTTACGAGCGTTCAAGAACAGGCTTTAAATATCTCGAAGTATACTACAACACCGTATGTATGGCTCCCGCTGAGAACACGAGGGTAAGTTCATATAAATTACAGGATGCAAGGAGGCATTTAAAAAGTATTTTTTCCGCGTTCCATACGACAACACAACAGAAATTCGTAACAACTGCTACTGTGAAGCGAGCCCTTTGCTACGCACTGAACAGTGGTTAACAATGGTTTAGAGTATAAATGTCGATGGAGAACACGCGGTGATTTCCCAGTCGTTCTCATGGCTGATTTTTCAGTGTGTCATGACGCATTATTACGAATTAAAGTCCATCTGACCTCCAAGTATGAAATGCTCAGTGTATTATTATAAATTACCTCACCTCAAAATGTTGTAATGATTTTGTGTGAATTAAAGAAATGTTTGAAAGATTTAATAACTCTATTTAACATCTGTAAATATTCGTTTTTAAGAAGATGAAAGTGATTGGTAATCGAATCTATGCATGAGAACATCCCTTGTGTAAGTTTGATAGAATGATTCTTGAACAGTTTTGTTTGTAATTTTTGTAAGTTATGAAATTAACAAATGTGGCAGTTAAATGAAACTGAATTTCCGGAGATTCTCTATTATATTTTCAATGTGATAATATTTTGACTGCCCCCATTGTCAGTAGGTAGTATGTCTGGGTTCAGTTCTTGGATGGACTCGGATAAATGTTTCTGGGAAGTATGAGTTTCAGTCTGGTGTCTGCGAATGTGAAAGTTGCCACAGTTTGTGTTACTTTTTACTCAGTAACCAGCTTACTCCCTGAATTTCAGGATTATTATTGTCGAGTAACATGCCATAATTACCATAGCATAATAATGTTAACAGATTAAAGGTTGCGATATTTGGCTATTTTTACTGATGAAAAGATGGTTATATTTTGGCATTTTATTGATGAAAAGATGGCGATATTTTGGCTACTTTTTTTATAATTTGGCGACAGAGCAATAGAAAAACCTGACAACTCTGTTCTCGTGGTGCAGGAGCAGTGCGCCACGAACGTTGACTCAGATTACACTTTTCACCTGAACTCATGGCAGTACTAATGTTTATAGTTAATTTTCTAAAAGGTAGATGTGCTATCACTCACTCACGTTTTAATAGTATCGAAATATTACACATTTTTGTCTAATTAATACGAATTTATTTCGACACCACAATTCCAAATAGTACATGTCTAATCAAGAAATATGTATACAATATTTATCACTGCCTTTTTTCTTCTTTGGCACCTACGAAACCAATGTCATATGTTTATTATACCCGAAGAGGGACGAACCTGGTGCTCGATCTTTCTTAGGCAAAAATTCCAAGGGTATTTCTCGTTCATTTTTTTCTCAGTGTCCCAATACATGTAAGCTTTTTCTGAATAGTGATATGGCCAATGTACAACTTGAGTACCAATTATCCATTGTTATATTTCTTTGGATCCCTCTATTGACTCACTAACCTGTGAATTATTTCTGAAGCTCAAATGGAGACTGCGTAAGGTCTTTCAGGCTGCTTGTAAAAATGTTTTCGCGTCACAAAGTGCGAATATCTTGATGCCATATTTGGCAGGTGTGTACAAATCCACAACGTCCCCGAAAAGCGTGAAGTTTTTCATCAGTGGTTACAAACTCACTGAGATTGTACGTACTTTTACAGTTGGTGACAAACTCTTCCAAAATGAAGTGTACTGCAGCCAACTTATCAAATTTTCTTCTCTCTGCTCTAGTTGTTTTATCATAAAAACGAATACAACGTACCACAGGAATCGACTGTAGCTCATCACAGCTCTTGCAATTTCGATTCCTGATCCATCGGTATTCCACATCTCCATTACTGTCGTATGATTAGCTTTCTTTATTCTCAAAAAGGTAAAGTAAACCAAGTAGTGCCAGTATTTCAGTTCTCATCGTTTCTTTTTTATCTCTTTCTCTTTGATAATCAGGTATGAGCAGAATGTATTTGTTTGTGTAATGTACAATTATGTCAATCATTTCCATACTAATTATCTTACTGAATCCAGAATTCTCGGTTGTAACATCTCTAGCAATAGTCTTTTGTCCTGGAAATGTTTTTACAATATTTTTACTTCTGGCATTGCTTGTGGCTGTGCTAACTACTTTCATCCACATAGTTGTTTTGTCTTTTCCCATGAACCAATCACAAGTACAACCTGACTGACAGTTACTATCATCATTTTCAACAAACTCGTACTTTTCTTCACTGTCAGTATTATGTTCACTTTGAGTAATTGCCTCTTCTTCATCATTAGTGTCATCATCCGATATACTGCCTTCATCTTTTAAAAAATCTGTATCTTCTTTCAAGGACGACTCGAGTTTTTCATTGGTTAAAACGCTTCCTTGCCCTAAAATATTGTCATGAACAGGGACAGGGACCATAATGCATGACCAGTCGGACGGAGCACTGAGTGCACCAGTTATGACAGCGCTTCACAAATTCTCATGGTACTCTTCTCGTTAGTAAACGAGAAGATGCCTTTAACGTCCAGTTAAATGTGCTCGTTAAGTGAACAGTGTTTGTCATTGCCAGATACACCTCTCGTTTGCTAACCTGGAGAAAATAAGAAGGTGCGATATATTTCGACCATGTTGGCAATAGAAACAAATGAAAGTGTCGTCTGAATAAACAGCTGTTCCCCGTATTTGACTTTCAGGGAAGAGGTTAGCAGACAGTTGTTATAGAAAACAAACGTGAATTTTACAAGAATTTACTTCGAGTGTGTTGTGTCCTCAGTAGAGAAATATTAGGGTGCATTGGAATGGGGGAAAAAAGAGAAAAAAGACGCCACGACATGGAAGGAGGAAAAAAAACAAAAACAAAAAAAACGACATAATCGCGTGTGAGAAATGAATTCAGTGCTTTCCATGGAAAATGTAGCGCAGCTAAAATGCTTACGGCATAGTACGATAACATACTGCCAAGTCCGTAGTGTAAGCAATAACTTTCACATAAGCGAAAGTATCCTGTTCCTGTATATCGGAGGAAGAAATCACATTTTAGGCCTTAGGCGCAACAAGCATAAGTAAATACCGAAGTAATAAGATTGCACACAAGTATTGTAATTTTTTTTTCTATTACGACAGATAACATACAAAATACATAACTATCTGTTGAACTCTTCAGATGGTCGTGGAGTTTTTCATGTAGCATTTCGAAAATGGCCTTTAGAGGACGAAATAGCGTAACAAATTCTGCATCATCCCAGCATTCAAAATGATTTGGGCGAACATAAATAGGTCTAGAACGCATTATGGGGGCAATGACCTCTAGATCGTCCGAAATATTGACATCGTATTCATTGTCAACCAAATCTCTTATTCGAGCCATTTTCATCATACCGATTCTCACTGAACTAGTCGTTACCCATGTGTATTTTGATATCTCAACAAAAATTTTAAGCTTATGTTGTGTATCTGCAATATATCAAACTCATCTACCAGCTACTGACATGAATAGGGCGAGAAATATGACGATAATATTTTCCAATAAAGCTGCTTTCCACACTAGTTTTTCATACATGTAGTGCTTCCGTTATTCTGTTCGATAAATCGGTCTTTATCACGTGAATATATTGCGGTATTTTAGCACTTTGGAATCCTGCTATTTTCATACAGGTTCTCACTTAACTGATAGTTAACCGTGTGACGAGCAGAATTCTACTCGTTAACTTAACGGCCAGTTTGAGGTTTTTTAACGTGAGGTTAACTCATAACGAAACATTGACAAACGCAATTCTCTGCTAACGACAAATTAAACTCTTAACCGGAACTTAACGAGACATTGACAAACCGGCCCTTAGAATGAAAACGTATCTATATACTGCATTAATGAAACTCTCAGGACTCTTGAATAGAATGTAGGTGCACAAAAAATATGATTTCTGCGCTCGTACATAGCCTGTAACTGCTACTTGCTAAGCCGGCCGCAGTGGACGAGGGGACTGAGGCGCTCCAGTCACGGTCTGCACGGCCACTACGGTCGGGGGTTCGTATCCCCCCTCGGGCATGGATATTTGTGCCGTCCTTAGTGTTAGCTAGTTCATAAGTAGTTTGTAAGTTTAGGGACGATGACCCCGTGGATAATCCCATAAGCTATACAAACATTTATTTATTAGCTACACGCTATCATTTCGATTATATCCTGCACGGGGCCGACCGTAACTATCCAGGCGCCCAGGGCGAGTCGCCATTTGGTGCCCTTTACTACATAAACACCCAACCATGCAGCGCTTTGCCACAGGTTATGTAACAGTTTTCTAGAGATAATCCTAAAATGTTCAAATGTTTGTAAATCTATCGGACCAAACTACTTAAACCTTGGTAAACTAACCTAAGGGCAAACACACACACACACACCCATGCCCCAGGGAGGGCTCGATCCTCCACGGCGAGCAACCGCGCGCTCCGCAGCGAGGCGCTTTAGACCGCTCGGTTACTCCACCGCGGGAGATAATCCTAATTAGTTAATTACGTCATCTTATGCTCATAGCACGATGTTTCCCTCGTGAAAAGAAAAATCTGGAATAAAACCCAAATAATTTGAAATCCCGCAGAGACGCATCCATTTCAGTATTGTCTTGCCTGTGATGTCTAGCATGCTGTTGCCGCTGTCGTAACACTCAGTAGCCAGACAGCAGTGATACATTGTTTGGGGATTGACGTTTTGGAAAATTATCTGAAAAATATTCCGATCTAGAGAACTGCACGAATGCATCTATACAAATACATCTACAACTCCAGAAAAAAAATATTTTTGCATGTTCCAAAGAATAGGGAGATGCGTAAAATATGGTCAAAACACATTCATAGATCCCAAATAAGCTAGCGATCGCTTCGTGCGTTTATTTCTGTGAGGATAATTTTGATGTTTTTTTTAGTTCACTTTTAATGATCATGCTCTGCAACCGCAATCTTTTAAAGTTTTATTATTAGTGGTCGAAAGAAACAGATAGCAGACGTCAGGCAGTTAGCTTGGACCTCGGTCAACCTAACCTAATTCAAGCATTAGTCGATTTGTGTCTGCATCACAAACTTGATCTTGTGTTTTATCCATGATGGATGTGTTTTAATTTCGTGACTGTTCCTAATACAGGGTTGAGAATAAAATCGCCGGCCGCGGTGGCCGAGGGGACTGAGGCGCTTCAGTCACGGTCTGCACGGCCACTACGGTTGGGGGTTCGAATCCCCCCTCGGGCATGGATATTTGTGCCGTCCTAGTTCGTAAGTAGTTCATAAGTAGTTTGTAAGTTTACGGACTGATGACCCCGTAGTTAAATCCCATAAGCTTTACAAACATTTGAACATTTTTTAGAATAAAATCCGCTACCAGTCACACTGCACATAAATGTGAACTCACTCCATACACTTTGTTTGTAATTGGATATCTGTGCAGTGACGATCATAAATTGTACTAAAAATGTCCAGTGCGAAAATATTGCTCCGGTTACACACCGAGGTGGAAAAAACAAAAAAAAGTAAAAACTGTATGTAACGATTTTTCAAGCTATATTAAAATAATTTACTATGACCAGATTAATTTTTAATGTAAATCTTCATTTACTTCTTGATATATGTATTAGAAGTGAAGCAAGCGATATTTCAAGGCATTAACAGCAAAGAACTCCGCCTTTGAGAAGCTCACGCTGTCGCCGCTTGGAACAAAAATGGCGGCGCAAGCTGCTGCTACAGCAGACGTTGATGCGCATGTCCGTCTATATCAAGGTACCCTAGCTTAGGCTGTGACGCCACGCAGGAACAGCGGTTGCCACGGAAACGGCACTACAGTATGTGGTCCCAGCATTTCACTAGCGTATTTGAGCTGTTTCAGTTTCTGTGGAGGTAATAAGTAGATTTACTGTTATGCTATTGCTAGAATGCCGTTGCTAAATTCTGTAGCTTATCTGACCTTCAGACAGCACCGCTAAAGAAAGCTCAAGCGTCTATCAAATCGAAACATACAAAAATAAAGGTACAAGCGAAAATACAAGGTGTACAACTTTGCTTCCGCCGTTTGCCTTTAGTTGGCGACAGCGGTAAGTAGTGGTTAGAGAGCCTGTGTAGGGAGAGGGTGGCCATGCGTCACACAGGCTTGTGATTGGCTGAGAGACCAGGACGCCATGTTTTTACCAGATTTGGCGGGTTTTACACGTATGTGAATAGCTACAGTGTGCGTTTTTGTATTATGGTGTGTCTTAAAAGCTTCTGACAGCGGTTGCACTGTACATTTTCGTACAGGTTGTAAGTAATTACGACATGAACATAACATGTCAAACTACTGTAGTAACTGTATCTTCAGCTACAATTATTGTTCCCTGTAATAGGTGTCTTAAGAAGATAGACAATGCAAAAAACTAGTCCGCATTTTAATAATAAAGCAGCTTTGCTGCAATATATAAAAATGTCTTTTGTAGAGTATAGCCTGTTTTTGCAATTATCGGCAAAAGTAAATGTTGGAAATGAGCATTCACTTTTCTGACATGACTCTGAGAAAAAGTTAACCATATAACGCTCATTGCGTAAGTATCATAAATCTAAAGGAGCTTGAATTAACATATGGACAATGTCGTTTTCACTCGAGGAATTCGTGCCCTGTCAACCAGTATCTCAGCCTGAATTTTATCATTCACTGAAACGTACTTAAAGATACCTGGGTGGTGACTGAAACTGCGATTTATTCAAGATCGCAAGGTTTACACTGCAGGTAGACGATGTCAGATTTGATATCGGAGTTATAGATTTTCTGCAAAACTGTACGTAAAGTGGTCAAATTGCAAATACACAGTTTTCCGCATGGAATCTATTTGGACCGTGATTGGGTGAAAGGATTTTGCGGCAGTGGAGTGGCCGAGCGCTGTAAGGCGCCTTGCTGTGGTGCGCGCCGTTGGCTCGCCATCGGAGGTTCGAGTCCTCCCTCGGCCATGGGCGTGTGTCTGTTATCATTACCATAAGTCTAGGGACTGATAACCACAGCAGTTAAGTTTTGTGTCCCATCCTCGTCGCCACTTCTGTGTCTCGTTTCCGCCGGTTGTCTTGGGTGTCGGTGGCCGAGTAGAGAGAGACCGACACAGGGAAATAGGATGCACGCGTGTGCGGGTACAGAGTCTGACGTGACCAGCCAGTGGGACAGCAGAAACTAGAAACACTAAGCTAGATTAGAACAAGATATGTATTTCGTAGAGATAGTACAATACTTTGTTAACTGAAGACTAGTGGAATGCAGATACATAGGTTAACTAGGTAGAGGCCTGTCTACTGATGAGTCCTAGTTCCTGTCCTATTGCCAAGTGGCCGATGCAGTTCAGTGGTGGCCACGAGCGGAATTGCAGCAGAGGGCGCTCGTGGCTGACGTAAGAACGCCGCGCCGTGCGTGCATGGCGGCGTGTGGCGAAAGTACGTGGCGCGCACTTTATACTTGTGCGACACCACATTAAATCTCCTAGATTTCCAAACATTTGAACATTCTTGCACTTTCCAATCAACCGGGTGATCAAAAAGTCAGTATAAATTTGAAAACTTGATAAATCACGGAATAATGTAGATAGAGAGGTAAAAATTGACACACATGCTTGGAATGACATGGGGTTTTATTAGAACAAAAAAAAAAAAAAAAAAAAAAAAAAAAAAAAAAAAAAAAAAAAAAAAGTGTCCGATACAGGCACTCCATCTGATCAGAAAAGTAATAATTAGCATAACAAATTAAGAAAAAGCAAAGACGATGTTCTTTACAGGAAATGCTCAATATGTTGACCATCATTCCTCAACAGTAGCTGTAGTCGAGGAATAACGTTGTGAACAGCAATGTAAAGCATGTCCGGAGTTATAGTGAGGCATTGGCGTCGGATGTGGTCTTTCAGCATCCTCAGAGATGTCGGTCTATCACGATACACTTGCGGCTTCAGGTAACCCCAATGCCAACCTGGGAGGCCAAGCATGACGAAAGTGGCGGCTGAGCACACGTTAATCACCAAACGACGCGCGCAACAGATCTTTCACGCGCCTAGCAATACTTTTGTGTTGTTTTGTTCTAATAAAACCCCATGTCATTCCAAGCATGTGTGTCAATTTTACCTCTCTATCTACATCACTCCGCGATTTATTAAGTTTTCGAATTTATACTGACTTTTTGATCACCCGATATCTGTCAATACGTCTAGCTGTTCCTATGAGAGATTTCAGTCAATTCCTGTGTTTCATTGCCGATGTGACTTTATACCTACTTTTTAAGGGTCTAACGGAGCTTGATTAAATAATTAAAATACTTTCCATGTCACATTTAACCGTATTCACGAAAATCGGGAAAACGTTACGTACTTACCTAGAAAGTGTTGCTTGCCTGCAGTATTCATGAAGTTTTGAACTGCTGCCTGCTATAAACGGGAATTTACCCTTGTGGCCTCGGATGAGATGGGCTCCTTTTTCTGACTGTGGGAGGTATGAGAACTGCTCCCAATGACAAGAGTTAGGTGGCTAATCAAGAGGGAAGCCTTACAGGACTTTGACTGGAGAGAACACACAGAAAATATTGTGGGGAAGGCGAACCAAAGGTTACGTTTCATTGGCAGAACGCTTCGAAGATGCACCAGCTCCACCAAAGAGACTGCCTACATCACACTTGTGCGTCCTCTCCTGGAGTACTGTTGCCTCTTGTGGGACTCTCAACAGGTGGGACTAACGGAAGACATTGAAAAATTCAGAGAAGGGCAGCTCGTTTTGTTTTATCACATTACGGGGGGAAAAGCGTCACGGAAATGTTGCACGGATTGGGGTGTAAATCATTAAAAGAAAGACGTTATTCATTGCGGCGTGATCTGTTTGCGAAGTTTCAATCAGCGACTTTTACTTCTGAATGTGAAAATATTTTGCTAGCACCCACCTACTTAGGGAGACACGACCATCCAATAAAATAAGAGAAATCAGACCGAAAACGGAACGATTTAGGTGTTCTTTCTTCCCGCGCGCTATTAGAGAATGGAACGGTAGAGAAAAGTTATGAAAGTGGTTAATGAACCCTCTGCCAGGCACTTAAAGGTGATTTGCAGAGTATCTATGTAGATGTAGATGAAGTACTCGTGGAATAGCCGTGCGGTCAAAGGCTTCATGGCACGGATTGTGCGGCCACTTCCGTCGGAGTTTTGAGTCTTCCCTAAAAATTTCGCAATATCCCTTTCGCTAGACTTTCCTTTACGAAATGCATCATTACTTGCATTTTCAAAAAAACATCTAATAAAACCCTTAGCAGCCAAGTCTGTAGAAGCATTTTTTTTTTATTTTTTTTTTTTTTTTTTTTTTTTTTTTTTTTAAAGAGACAAATAAACTACCAATCAATCAAACTGTTCAAATGTTTGTACAGCTATGGGACCTAAGTACAGTGGTAATCGGCCCCTCGGCCTACAAACTACTTAAACTAAATACGGTTTGAGTGTCAGAGTTTATTGATAGAACTAAGCAAATGTCCTTGAGACATGCGGACACTGCTGCGACTACAGCTGCATAGACTTTACAAACATTTGAACATTTGATTACTAGTCAAGCCACGCAGAATGGCCGCGTAGTCTAACGGGCTCGTCCGAACTGGGTAACTTCTACCGGCGAGACCCGAACTGGGCAACTTTTAGTGGCATGGGCGTGTGTGTTGTCCTTAGCGTAAGTTAGTTCAAGTAAATACAAGAAATGTATTCGCAATTGCGAATATTAATCAGCATCAGCTGTACAGTGTAATGGTGACATATGAAAATTTGTGCCGGGCCGGGACTCGAACCCAGATTTCCCGCTTATCGCCAGAGGTCGCGTTTCCGTTACGCTACCCGCGCACACTTCCCATAACGACCCAAATCTTCATATGCCACACATTGTCTACTGCCCATGAGTGCTCGTACATTCTAAAGGACATTTGCTTAGTTCTATCAATAAACACGGACACTGCACATCGTATTTAAAATCAGTCACAGCAAGGCTTGCGACAAATGTACTAAAAAGTGTCACCCTGTGCGGGAATTACATCATAGAATGTACGAGCACTCATGGGCAGTAGACAATGTGTGGCATATGAAAGTTTCGGTCGTTCCGGGAAGCTTGCGCGGGTAGCGTAGTGGTAACGCGACCGTTCGCGATAAGCGGTATATCCGGGTTCGAGTCCCGGCCCGGCACAAATATTCATATGTCACCATTATACTGTACAGCTGATGCTGATTAATATTCGCAATTGCGAATACATTTCTTGTATTTACTTGAACTAACTTACGCTAAGGACAACACACACGCCCATGCCACTAAAAGTTGCCCAGTTCGGGTCTCGCCAGTAGAAGTTACCCAGTTCGGACGAGCCCGTTAGACTACGCGGCCATTCTGCGTGGCTTGACTAGTAATCAAATGTTCAAATGTTTGTAAAGTCTATGGGACTTAACTACGGGGTTATCAGTCCCTAAACTTACAAACTACTTATGAACTAACGAAGACTAAGGACGGCACAAATATCCATGCCCGAGGGGGGATTCGAAACCCCAACCGCAGTGGCCGTGCAGACCGTGACTGAAGCGCCTCAGTCCCCTCGGCCACCGCGGCCGGCACTTGACTAGTAAGATACATCAGTAAGTTAGTAACAGTAGGTTCGTTCGAGTGGCCCAAACGCTGATAATTACTGACGATTTGGAAGGCCTCCACTGCGCATGCGCGCTTTTTGACAGTTTCCAACTCCGAAGCCAACTCGAACGCTTATTTCACCTGTTTCGCAGTTTGGCCACCCATAGCGCTAGTTGGCATCTTTGCTCTCTACCGATGATGTTGAAACTTGAAACAGAGGTTATGACTGGCGATATGTTATGTATTTCTCAATTGAGAAAACTATTGAAGTCATCAAGAAACATTTGCAATTTACCGTTAAATCAAAGTATAATAATAAAGTAAAGATTAACAAGACACATTTGCGTGCAAACCGTGTATCTATCGAGTAAAATATGAAAATCGCGTGACGAAAATAGGTTAACTTAAGAGTCGCCATGTTACCAGACATCTTCTTGAGAAAGCTCACGTTGACATGAGGTAACGGTCCAGCGATGGATAGTGTGAATTCCGCCATTAGAAATACATTGTGGAATACATTCTGATCATATACTTTGACTATACTTTGACAAAACGCAAAATATACGTAAACATGTCCCCCCCATTTATAAATAATGTAGCCAATTTAACCTGACAAAACCTCATTCGATTATGAGGTAAATTAAGATAGTGGTGTGTGAAAGGAATATTCGGTAACATACAACTTCATATGCATTTTGTCCCATTATTATGAGTCACAATAAAATTTAAAAAATGAAACATACAAATTATTATACAAAAATTTGCAGGTGTTGTGCAAGAATTATCATCGTACATGATTTTCCCAGAAGTTACACATTTAGTGTAGGAACGCCCACATTTGCACTAATAGATTTCTATAATAAATAACCACAAGGAGAAACAGACAGAACAGTAATTGAGACGCTATAGTGGCACATATAAAGACAGATGTCGGTTATAAAAATCGATCAGTGCTAATGCCTGTTGTGAACTATATTATTCTTATGTGTCAATCACTTCATTTGCAGATGGCACATAAAATCTCAGTATGATTATTTTGACTTCATTTTCAGGCGAATATATCACAATCCAAACTGTAAAAACATACGCATTCATCTTTAAATTCGTATGTTATGAAAATTTCCACACCTTTCATTTATAGTATTGTATGGGTGTAATGAAAATTAGAAGGCTATATAAGTTGAAAGAATGCGTGTCTAATATACAGAGCTCAGCCTCAATCAAGAGAAAATGGAAGACTTGGAACACAAACCTCTTCGTAAATGATCAGGCTTGTCTTTCGGAGGAGGCTTGTTAAACGCTTTGGACTCTGCCAGAAAACGGTTTCACGAAAATCTGCTTACTCAAATAAACGATCTCAAACTATCAGCTCCGCCACTCGAACACCTGATTGGTCAGTCAGATCTCGTCAGAAAGAGTCAGAAGAGCCACTCGAACGCCTCAAACCGTTTCAGGTCGTCAGCAGCGCCACTCGAACGAACCTAGTAATCTCTGCTCTGCACAGTGTGGCGAACAAAAGATAGGGGAAGAAAACACGTGCATTGCGAGACAAGCATAACATATCTGAGATACATGTTTGTCAGTATTGGCGGTAGCACGTCGTGGACACCCCTGCGCTGCTCCCCCACGCCCCACCCCCTGACTACACAGGCACACACACGCACACACACACACACACACACACACACGTGCGCCGGCAGCTGTGCTCAGCTCTCAATAGCCGCGCCTCCTGGCCCGTGACGTCATCAGACACGCGCCGACCAATAGCGGACCAACGAACGGGTCCGTCACAGGATTCCTTTCTGCGCCTGCGGAATTAATAGACGCTCAGCGCTGAAGGCGGCGGAAACAGAGTCACCACTGCATTCTTCGGCTGCATGACACACGACGAGGATCACGATTAAGAAGGCGCGCCTACGACGATGCTCCCGAAGAGGGGACAAAACTAAATTTCCTGGAGGGCTGGTTACAGTTGAATAAGATATCTGTATGGTGTAAGAATTGGCAGTTGACTCTAAATAATGAGAAGTGTGAAGTCGTCCACATGAGTACGAAAAGAAATCCGTTAAACGTTGTTTACAAGATAATTCAATCAATAGTGAAGGCCGTAAACTCCACCAAAATACCTAGGAATTACTATTACTTCAGACTTAAACTGGAAAGAACACGTAGATAATGTCGTGGGAAAGGCGAACCAGAGACTGCGTTTTATTGGCAGAACCCTTAAAAGATGCAACAGAGCTACTAAAGAAACGGCATACACTACGCTTGTCCGTCCTTTCATGGAATACAAGACATACCCTACAGTGCACTTCTGCTGTTGTATTAGAAGCTTCTTACAACCGTTACGTATTTCTATGGATATATTTCAAATAAATAACTTGTAATAAATAATTTGAAAAGTAGCCCATGTCCTAATCCAAGACATAAGAAATCTCTATATGAAATTTCATCTAAGTCAGTGCTGTAGTTTTAGCGTGAAGCGGTAACAAACATACATAGTTTCGCATTTATAATATGTATAGGATATAGTATAATATGTATTGGATTGCTGCCCAGTGTGGGATCCTTCAAAATGTTCAAATGTCTGTAAATCTATCGGACTAAACTGCGTGGTCATCAGTCCGTAGCTTACAACTTCTTAAACCTAGGTAAACTAACCTAAGGACAACACACACACCCATGTCCCAGGGAAGACTCGAACCTCCACGGCGAGCAACCGCGCGCTCCGCAGCGAGACGCTTTAGACCGCTCAGGTGGGATCCTTATCAGGTGGGTTTGACGGAGGACATCGAAAGAATCCAAACAAGGGCAGCTCGTGACGATGCAGCGGAAACAGCGGAAACAGCGTTACGGAAATGATACAGGATCTGGAATGGGAATCATTACAACAACGGCGCTTATCGCTGCGGCGTGGGCTGCTTACGAAACTACAATCGCCAACATTCTCCTCCAATGCGAAAATATATTGTTGACTCCCACTTACATAGGTAGAAATGATCATCAGGATAAAATACGAGAAATCAGAGCTCGAACAGAGAGATTCAGGTGTTCTTTCATCCCGCGAGAAAGGAATGGGAGATAAATAGTACCCTCTGCCAGGCACTTAAATGTGATTTGCATAGTATCCCATGTAGATGTAGGTGTAGATGTAGAATAGACAATGCTCAAAACAATTAGGGCATCAGTTCAGAGTTGTCCTCCCCCCCCCCTCCCCTAGTTTTGATAAAAACCGCCACAGTGTGTATGTAGGCGCTTTGCAGTCGCGCAGTACACGCTAGGCGGTGAGGCAACTGCTTTTGTTTAAGTACTCGTAGTTTTAACCGAGTTAGTGTTCATAAACAAAGTAAGTCTCCATATCTTGCTTGGAAATCTTTTAGTGTTACGGTCAGTTATTAGATGGTGCTAAACAGTGACATATTTTTAAATATCTGAGTAGCTGCACGAACAATAACTCATGCTGGGTGCCTTTTGATTCTAGTCCGGCCAACTTGGCTGCTACGGTCAGAGAGTCATACGGTGCGATAGATCGGGAAACATGCCGCAGTGGAATGCGGTATATATGCCGCACATTCTTTATAGTAGATACTTGCCGCACAAGTCACATAAAAGTTACGAGCCGAATTTCAACAAACATAAGCCTAGGCCGACATAAAAACAAGCATCTCTTGATAAGACACCATGTAGCGAGTGCAAGGAATTGTATTGTGAAACCACTAAAAAATGTGACTCGTTATGCTGCTTCCACTAAAAGAATGTGACTGGTTATGCTGCTTTGCATAAAAGCTCTAGGTACACAAAAATTGTACAATCTTTGATACTTATTGTGTTGACTGTAGCAGGGAAAATAGGAATCAAAACTAATGATGGAGAGGATTTCTTTCGAAAAACTCGATAGGCCTAAGTTTAATCTTTAAAAATAATTAAAAATTCAGTTCAGTGTTTTGATATAAGAAAAATAAAGGATTTGTTTGCCAGTGTTCATTTTTATTCCTCAATTGTTACAATCATAAACTAAAAGTTTAACATATTTTGCTTAAAAAATTGTAAATTTCAACAAATATCGCCATACGGCATGTCACCCATAGCCGCACTGTAAGGGTTTTTGTATGGCCAAATATAATGACGAATGAGTGCATGTAAAATTCTCAAAAAATTATATTTTAAGGAATTTGGTTTGTTTCCTTGTGAAAGAAATTATTTTGACTTAAGTGCGCCGACAGCAGTGGCCGAGCGGTCTGCGTCGCGCTAGTCACAGTCTGCACGGCTCTTAATGTAATGAAATGGCGCAGACGTCATCACAGCACTGCTGCCGCCGAGCATATCGATAGGCGAATCGAATAGCTTATGGTTTCCACCATGGGGGCGTGCGCATGTAAGTGTACATACCTGTTTGCCGCCGACCAACGTCTGTGACGCGCATGCGCAGTGCTGCATATAAGGCCGCGCCTGCCACCTTGTCGACAGCCTTGCGGCTCTCCCTGAAGATGGCCGGACGTTACTGCCGAAATATTGGAGGAAATTGAATTCGCGCGGCTGCATGCCCGAAACTTATTGGATTATACAATACGCCGCGAAAAGTTGAAAATGCACATCAAGTACCTCTTCGGGAAGGAGATGGTTGCATGGGTCCATAGTTTGGATAAATTACGAGAGCAGAGAGCAAGACTACTGAGCTCTTTGAGTTTCTTACTGAAGTCCCGGGACCATGGAATTGTTCCAAAGTTCGCAAGGTTAGTATTTTTATCAAGAATTCTGACAGAATTTTACATAGAGCCGGTGCTGCTATTGTTAAAGAAAGGATCCGTTTTACTCGTTGTAAGTTAGACAATGTGCCTAAAGACCTGTCTCGTTTACATTTGAAGATAGCGACTGTTTCATCTCCTGACTCTTCGAATTGGATTGATGGTACGACATGGGCCAAGTCTGACTTTATTCATGAAGTTGCTACAACAAGACAGATGGCCAAATACAGCCGATTAGACCAGCCTCCTAAGGTTGATTCTGTAGTTCGACGCCCTGTTATAAATTTAACTGGTAAGGACTTGCACGAAGCTGCCCCCACTCCCAAAACTTTGCCGATCTCATCTTTCATCAGTGCCATTGAAGAAGCTGTCCGACCGCTATCAGAGGATTCAGCTGAAGATATCGGACGTAAAAGTTGCCGATCAATCATGAAACATCGTCCACAAAAAAGTAACATCCCTAATGAAGAAAGGGTTGCTATAAGAAAACTCCGTGAGGACACTGACACGGTCATCCTCCGTTCTGATAAAGGCAACGCAACCGTCCTTCTCCCCAGGGAAGTCTATAATGAGAAGATATATAGCTTACTTGATTCTGGTGCATACTGGAAGATCGACAAAGATCCAACTAATAAGGTGAGAATAAGGACTGCGGCCTTACTAAATGCTCCATCACTATCAAAGGAAGTTACAAGAGATTTGAAAGTGAGAGGTGCAGTACCACCAAAATTTTATGGATTTCCGAAACTTCACAAGCTAGACAAGGATGAGCGCCTGGAAGATTTGTCCTTGCGGCCAATAACGACCACCATTGGTTCACCAACGTATCCTGCTGCTAAGTATTTAGCTTCACTATTGAAACCATTGGTGGGAAAGTGTAGTCACCATATTCGCAATTCTATGGATTTTATTCAGAGACTTAGCAACTTCAGGCTCAATACTACAGAGGTGCTTGTAAGTTTCGATGTGGTATCACTATATACCAAGGTACCTTTAATAGATTCTTTATCTCTTATTGGCCAACATTTCGACCAAAACATCACAGCCTTATTTAAGCACGAACTCCAGTCATCTTATTTTCAGTTTAACAGTGAATTTTATGAGCAGACCGACGGAGTTGCCATGGGAAGCCCCCTCTCCCCTCTGGTGGCTAATTTGTTTATGGAAGACTGAGGAATAGGCACTGAAGTCGCAATGTTTCAAACCCACAGTTTTCTGGAGGTACGTGGATGGTACTTTTCTAATATGGCCTCACGGGAAGAAAGAATTGCGTCGATTTCCAAACCATCTACATTCGATCCATGCTATCATTAAATTGACAATGGAAATCGAAAAGGATGGCTGCCTGCCATTTTTAGATGTCCTTGTTCAACGTAAGAATGATGGTACATTATGACATGCTGTGTACCGTAAACCTACACATACAAATTTGTATTTACAGGCCAGTAGCTGCCATCACCCTTAGCAAACAGCAGGCGTTCTCAAGACTTTGGTGCACAGGGCACATCGTATATCCGATTGTGACAACTTACAGGAGGAACTCAAAACACTCGAATAAGATTTTAAAAGCAAATGGATACACCGAGAAACAAATCCGTAGGGCATTCAACGTCAAACATAATATGCAAATACGTCAGCCACAAGACGAAGAAAGCAATGTCTTCAAATCAAGAGCGTTTTTGCTTTACGTGGGTGCTCTTTCGTCGAAGATCAATCGAGTACTTGAAAAAAACATAATGTCAAACTCATCTCCGACATCCTTTGAAAATTGCAGCCCTACTCGGTTCTGTAAAGAATGACTTGTTACTTCGTAAGGCAGGTGTATATCAGATTCCCTGTGAAGAATCTTATATAGGTCAGATAACTCGCACTGTTCATGAAAGGTGCATTGTACACCGAAGATACGGACGTTTGTTACAACCAGACGTCAGCTGTGGCAGAACATTGTATCCGTACAGGTCAGTCTATGAACTACTGTGACGTGAGAATTTTAACACCGACCTCTTCCTTCTGGGATTCCATTCTTAAGGAAGCAATAGAATTTAGATTAGCATAAAACTTAATAAATAGAGACAATGGTTTTAATTTAGATAAGGCATGGAACCCGGCTCTAGATGTAATGAAATTGCAAAGACGTCGTCATAGATCTGCTGCCGCCGAGCATACATCGATAGGCGAATCGAATAGCTGATTGCTTCCACCACGGGGGCGCGCGCATGTAAGTGTACATACCTGTTTGCCGCCGACCAACATGTGTGACCCGCATGCGCAGTGCCGCATATAAGGCCGCGCCTGGCACCTTGTCGGCGCGCTGTACTCCGCTGACGTCCCCACGGTAACCACCCCAACAGAAACTGTCGGACTCTACGCTGACGACACGGCCTACTGGTGCACGGAACTAAGGACCTCCACCATACAACGAAAAACTTCGAATTACTTGCGACGACTGGAAACGTGGATGGCCAAGTGGAGGATCCGACCCAATCCTAACAAGACACAACTGATACTATTCCGACATAGACACCTTACCAAGAAACGACAGCAATTGGCAGATGACATACAGTTGACACTATGGAACACCCCACTGAGACTAACGAATACGACACGATACCTCGGAGTATTCCTAGACCAATACTTGAACTGGAAGACACACCTAACCTACCTACTTAACAAAGTTAGAAAAAGACAAAACCTGATAAGACTCGTACGGATGTGACGACCAAACAGCCATCCACACGTACAAAACATACATCAGGCTCATATTGGAATACGCTGCAGGCCCCCTTGGGAGGACTCCATGCATCAGTGGCCGAAAGACTGTACACGACAGAAAGACGACTCTTACGTAGCATTGCAAAACTCCCAAGACTAACACCAAGTGACGACGTTTACGAAATATGTAGAGTTGAACCACTACAAGACAGACTAACCAAGCTGAGAGCAAGGTACGGATGACATATACTGAGCAAACGAGCTGACACGGAAGACCTACTAACGACACGACCGAGACTCACGAGAAGACCAAGATTCAAGTACATACAACCAGCGCGTACAGTGCCCCAAAACATCTCCTCGGAATTCCCAAAGCTAACCCCAACTATGGAACCCGTGACTGGAAATCTCCCCACACACCACCTCACTAGACGTCAAAACAGACACAATCAATAGCCTCTACACATATGCACGCGCGCACACACTCTCATACATACACATAAATTCCAAAGACTAACAACACCCACCAAAGCCGCGGTGGAGTAGCCGAGCGGTCTAAGGCGCCTCGCTGCGGAGCGCGCGGTTGCTCGCCGTGGAGGTTCGAGTCCTCCCTTGGGCATGGGTGTGTGTGTGTGTTTGTCCTTAGGTTAGTTTACTTAGGTTTAAGTAGTTTGTAAGCTACGGACTGATGACCACGCAGTTTGGTCCGATAGATTTACAAACAAACACCCACCAAAAACATTCACTCTCCACTAATATACCTCAACACTCAACGACTAAACAGATCATAAAATACTATAAATTATTGGAAACACCCCCCTCTCTTCTCTCTTGGATCCCTACAATCCTTTGTCACTTTCTTTTCCAATTTACTTGATCTTGTCAAAATTAATTTAAAAAATTATAATAAAAGAAAGTTTGTATATTTATATTATTTTTATATATATATGTATATTATAGTAACTATAATTTATATAATCAACCAATATACGAGAGCAATATTCAAATTGTAAATTGTTAAAAGTAAAGTAATGTAAAATACTGTTATAAATTATAATATTGTATAAAATATTGTAATATAAGATTCTTGCACCGATGCAAAATATGTGAAATTAAAAAATATGACTGTAACACCCTTGGCTGAAAAGGGCAAAGCTGGCCTTCAAACAGCCCGCTCCATCCCCTCAGGGTGGAGAATGAAACGTGCAAAAAAAAAAAAAAAAAAAAAAAAAACCACCTTGTCGGCAGTCTTGCGGCTCACCCTGAAGATGGCCGGGCGTTACTCGGCCGAAATATTGCAGGAAATTGAATTGGCGCGGCTGCATGCCCGAAACGTATTGGATTACATGGAATGTTACGCGACATAATATGACGGCATCTGCAGTTACAGGGTGTCCCAAAACGAATGACCCGATGTTAACCTGTAATAATATTGAGACAAATGTCAGTAGGTAACTGAAACAGCGCTAGATGTAATCGCCATGGTCTAAAGTTTCAGAAAAAAATCCGCTAGATGTCGCTACAAGTGCTGACCTGGAGCGTGCGATATGGCGTCCGCGCAACAAGATGCCTATTGTGTTATCTAATGTAGTCGTACTCAATCATTTATCGCAGTTCGAGCTAAACCATCATCACCAACGGACAACCGACGGTGGTATAAACAGTTTGAAGAAATGCCGACGTGCCTCAACGTTTGATAGGGCGTACAGGAGCGCGAGACGAGACAATGCACTCTTGGCCTCCTAGGTCCCTTCACTTCTTCCTGTGGGGATACGTTAAACACAGTGTTTACGTTCCTCCCTTACCTAGTGACATTGATCATCTAAAAACCAGAATATCAGCTGTAGCTTAAGTGACAGGAGACACGTCACACTTAGTTTTTCTTAAAGTCTGAGGGCATTTCCCCTGTGTCAGGTGAAATAGTTTTGTCATGACTGGCTCTCCCAGAGACTTCAGTAGTTCTGAGGAAATGTCGTCCACTCCAGGGGCCTTGTTTCGAGTTAGGTCTTTCAGTGCTCTGTCAAATTTCTCTCTCAATATAGTATCTTCTATTTGATCTTCATCTTCATTTACATACTCATCCCTTACTACAATATTGTCTCTAAGTTCATTTCCTTCGTAGAGCCTCTCTCTATATACTCTTTCCACCTTTCAGCTTTTCCTTCTTTGATGAGAACTGGTTTTCCATCTGAGTAGTTTATATTCATACAGCTGCTTTTCTTGTCTCTAAATGTTTCATTTATTATCCAATAGGCGGTATCTATTGTTCTCCTATTTATACATTCTTCTACATACTTGCATTTTCCTACTAGCCACTCCTGCTTAGCTATTTTACACTTCCTGTCAATCTCATTTCTTAGTCGTCTGTACTCCTTTTTGCCTCTTTCATTTACTGCATTTTTATATTTTCTCCTTTCATCACTTTGGTATGGTATAACGTATGTTTAAGTACAGCTGTTAGTTAAAGCAGTATAGAATCTATGGCACTTAGTGGGGATGATAAACTTGCCTCTGAAACGTGATGTTGCACGACGTAATATTAAGGCGTCTGCAATTACTTTCTTTGCGCGCCTGTCGTACTACTACGCCGACAGTATGGTATATAAGTACAGCTGTTAGTTAAAGCAGCAACGAACATATGGGGATGGTAAACGTACCTCGGTAATGTACAAAAACTTGGAATACTGCACGACGTAATTTTACGGCGTACGCAATTACTTCATTGCGCGCCTGCCGTAATATTACGCTGACGGTATGGTAAATGTTTAACTACAGCTGTTAGTTATAGCAATAAAGAACCTGTGGCTCTTAGTGGGGACATTGAACTTAGCTTTGAAACGTACAAACACGTGCAAATTGCGTGACGTAATATTACGGCGTTCACTTTCCTGGCGTAATATTACGATGCCTGCTAGTATGACGTAATATTACGGCGTTCACCTTCCTGACGTAATATTACGGCGTCTGCCCATACGACGTAATATTACGTCGATGGCGTGGTAAATGTTTGAGTACAGCTGGGACGGCAGCGTAAGAATGATGAGTGGGCCGCTAATTTGGCAGAGCCGCGGAGCGAGGATCAGCAAATCGCGACAATGGTCGCGGACAGGCTCCATTTGTCAGGCGTCCAGTGGTGCTCTCCAGCGCGCCTCCAGCCGACCGCTAACCCAATTCCCAGCGCGGGCAATCTGGACCACCGCCGAGCAGGCTGGCTGGACGACTGGTGGTGACCGCGGCAATTGGCCGGGCCAAGGCCGCGCTATCCCAGAGGCCGCGGACGCAAATAGCCGCTGAGCCGCTGTCCGTCAGGCCGGCTGTGACGACCCGTCCACTCTGGGGGAGTTCTCCGGCCTGGCTGGCTTGTTTTCCGAGTGTCCGTTTCTCGCAATGCCGTCTTCTCAGTCATATGCGTCTTCTGGGCAGAGGACGACGGTCTTGAAGCCATTGGTAACGACGACAAAACCACCTCTGTTGACTACCATGTTGTGAGACGTATATAGTGCTGGCCATGCAGTATGAAGAAGGAATGGAGATATAACATCTTGTACAATGACTATACGACTGAAAATATAGTTGCTCGGATACTTTTTTGTTCTATTGGTCCATCTCTTCTATCATTATCTCTCTGTCCATTTTGTCCTTCTACATCTCCCACTCCTCCTACTTCCTGTCTCCTGACATCTTCATCCTCCATCACCACCTCGCTTCCATCTCTCTATCTTCCAATCTCTTCCTCTCATCCTTCTGATCCCGACTGTGGTGACCCATCCACTTTGGGGGAGTTCTTCGGCCTGGCTTGTTTACTAAGTGTCCGTTTCTCGGAATGTCAAGTCATTTGAGTCAGCTGGGCAGAGGACGACAGTCTTGAAGCCATTGGTAATGATGACAAACCACCTATGTTGTCTACCATGTTGCTAGCCATATACAGTGCTGGCCATGCAATATGAAAGAGGTCTGGAAATACCACAACCGTATTTACTTGGGAGATAACATTTTGTACAACGACTATATGACTGAAAATATAGTTGCTCGGGTACTTTTTTGAATGTTCTATTAGACCATACTCTCTCTGTCCACTTTGTCCTTCTTCATCTCCCACTCCTCCTCCTCCTGCCTTCCCTCTCTCTCATACTCATCCTCCATCACCACCTCACTTCCATCTCTCTATCTCCCAATCTCCTCCTCTCATCCTCCTGATCCCGACTGTGATGACCCCTCCAATTTGGGGGAGTTTCCTCAGCCTGGCTTGTTTCGAGAGTCCGTTTCTCGGAATGCCGTCTTCACAGTCAGTAGCGTCTTCTGGGCAGAGAACGGGTCCCTTTTGAATGTTCTATTAGTCCATCTCTTCTTTCATACTTTCTCTGTCCACTTTGTCCATCTCCCACTCCTCCTCCTCCTCCTGCCTCCCCTCTCTCTCATCTTCATCCTCCATCACCACCTCACTTCCATCTCTCTATCTCCCAATCTCCTCCTCTCATCCTTCTGATCCAGACTGTGATGACACCTCCACTTTGGGGGAGTTCTTCAGCCTGGCTTGTTTACCGAGATTCCGTTTCTCGGAATGCTGTCTTCACAGTCAGTTGCGTCTTCTGGGCAGAGGACGACGTTCTTCAAGCCAGTGGTAATGGCGTCCTCCTCTGTTGTCTATGTGTTGCGAGAGATACAGGGTGTTACAAAAAACTACGGCCAAAGTTTCACGAAACATTCCTCACACACAAAGAAAGAAACTATTAAGATTACCTGACAGTCTGTTCTGGAGGCGATCTAATCGTTTGTTTTCAAAATGACAAGCCAAGATCGCATACTAACAATTTATTAAGTGACGACCGGTTTCGGTGCACTGTGTCACCATATGTGACCAGATGACGATGACACATGCACCGAAACCGGTCGTCACTTAATAAATTGTTAGTGTGCGATCTTGGCTTGTCATTTTGAAAACTATAGAAAGAAAATATGTTATGTGGACATGTGTCTGGAAACGTTTAATTTTCCATGTTAGAGCTCATTTTATTACTTCTCTTCAAATCACATTAATCATGGAATGGAAACACACAGCAACAGAACGTACCAACGTGTCTTCAAACACTTTGTTACAGGAAATGTTCAAAATGTCCTTCGTTATCGAGGATACATGCGTCCACCCTCCGTCGCATGGAATCCCTGATGCGCTGATGCAGCCCTGGAGAATGGCGCATTGTATCACAGCCGTCCACAATACGACCACGAAGAGTCTCTACATTTGGTACCGGGGTTGCGTAGACAAGAGCTTTCAAATGCCCCCCCCCCCCAAATGAAAGTCAAGAGGGTTGAGGTCAGGAGAGCGTGGAGGCCATGGAATTGGTCCTCCTCTACCAATCCATCGGTCACCGAATCTGTTGTTGAGAAGCGTACGAACACGTCGACTGAAATGTGCAGGAGCTCCATCGTGCATGAACCACATGTTGTGTAGTACTTGTAAACGCACATGTTCTACAGCACAGGTAGAGTATCCCGTATGAAATCATGATAACGTGCTCCAGTGAGCTTAGGTGGAAGAACATGAGGCCCAATCAAGGCTCCTGCCCAAACGTTCACAGAAAATCTGTGTGATGACGTGATTGCAGAATTGCGTGCGGATTCTCGTCGGTCCACACATGTTGATTGTGAAAATTTACAATCTGATCACATTGGACTGAAGCCTCATCCCTAAATACTAAAATGAGCTCTAACATGGACATTAAGCGTTTCCGGACACATGTCCACATTACATATTTTCTTGTGTGTGAGGAATGTTTCCTGAAAGTTTGGCCGTACCTTTTTGTAACACCCTGTATACAGTTCTGGCCATGCAATATGAAGGACTGGAGATACCACAGCCGTATTTACTTGGGAGATAATATCTTGTATAACCATTATATGACTGAAAATATAGTGGGTCGGGTACTTTTTTGAATGTTCTATTAGACCATCTCTTCTTTCATTCTCTCTCTGTCCACTTTGTCATTCTTCTTCTCCCACTCCTCCTCCTCCTGCCTCCCCTCTCTCTCATCTTCATCCTCCATCACTACCTCACTTCCATCTCTCTATCTCCCAATCTCCTCCTTTCAACCTTCTGATATAAGCTGATCCCGACTGTGATGACCCCTCCACTTTGAGGGCGTTCTTTGGCCTGGCTTGTTTACCGAGTGTCCGTTTCTCGCATTGCAAAGTCAATTGCGTCTGCTGGGCAAGGAAGCTTTGGTAATGACGACACACCACCTCTGTTGTCTACCATGTTGCTAGCCATATAGTGCTTACTATGCAATATGGAGGACTGGAGATACCATGACCGTAT
The DNA here is from genome assembly GCA_026315105.1 of Locusta migratoria. Taxonomy (NCBI): domain Eukaryota; kingdom Metazoa; phylum Arthropoda; class Insecta; order Orthoptera; family Acrididae; genus Locusta; species Locusta migratoria. Next base: position 6,667,284 of record CM048754.1, read on the forward strand.
TTACTTGGGAGATAACATATTGCCGACCGTGGTGGCCGAGGAGACTGAGGCGCTCATGTCACGGTCTGCACGGCCACTACGGTCGGGGGTTCGAATCCCCCCTCGGGCATGGATATTTGTGTCGTCCTAGTTCGTAAGTAGTTCATAAGTAGTTTGTAAGTTTAGGGACTGATGACCCCGTAGTTAAGTCACATAAGCCTAACAAACATTTGGACTTTTTTCTTTTTGCTATGGAAGTCGGCCATAAGATACCCTTTCACCATGTACCTCACGAAATCTTACTCAGATTTTTTTATTCATGTCATGTATATATGAGTATAATAGGTAGAACACACAGAAATTAATTAATTACATAGATACAAAATACAAAACTATGAACAAGAACCAGAAACATTACATACATTTGGTTCAAAAGGGGCCGAAGTCCATAGCATTTGGGATTACCAACATCACGTCCTCTAAAGTGCAATATGATGGACATTCTGGGCACTTATACATGTGCTGGGTCGTCTGTACGTCTCCACAGTCACAGACGTTAGATACAGTAGAATATCCCCACTTCATAAGATTACCTCTGGACCGTGCAGTGTTGGTGCATAGCCTGTTTAGTGACTTCCAAACCGTCCAGTCCTCATTGTGGACTGGTGCCAATTCTTCCTTTGGTTCCATCCATGCCTTTCTCTCGATCTCTTCCATCTGTCCACTCTAGATCTGGGTCGGTCACTGAGGTTGTCGGTTGCTCTGAGGAAGCTCCGTCATGATTTCAGGCGTCTGGTGGCAGGCTGGATGTTGTGGAGGAGGTGGCTCTCAGACAACTCGGCCCTCGCTCTTCCCCTGTAGGCTGCAGCTTCTCTGCGCACGGCAGGAGGTGCAATGCCAGCAAGGTGGTGTAGCTTGTGGGTTGGTGTAGGTTTTCTGGCATCCAGGTCTCGATCAGAGGAATGTCGACCTGTTGAGAGTGGCTTGAATTGTACCAGGGCGCTGCTCGCATATTCGCCTGTTGAGAAGCAAACGTATTAGTCCTGTGATTTTCACTACCTCTGGCTTTGTGCCCCAAGAAGAGTTTGTAATTTTCCGAAGAATGTTGTTTCTGCCTCTTACCTTCATTTTGGTGTTAATGCAGTGCTGGTTATACATCAAAGCCCTGTCCATTGTAAGTCTACACATTAACTTTTACAGACTTTATAAGACTTACACTTCCATACCTATATCAAGGCCTTAGTAGAGAGCACAAAACCCATCTATCAGGGGATGAGCATACTTGATCTTTTCAAAATCCACACGTACAGGTTCCATTATGATAGCCAAACCTCACTTTGTGCAACCAAAGTTATTATCTATGGTTACAGGTAATTCATCTACTGTATCTACATCTACATAGATACTCTGCAAATCACATTTAAGTGCCCGGCAGAGGGTTCATTAAGCACTTTCATAACCTTTCTCTACCGTTCCATTCTCTAATAGCTCACTGCTTCTCGGTACTGTGCCACTCTGTCGAAACTGAAAGAGGTGATTCGGGAAAATCGGCCTGGCCTTCTCAGATCTGGCGTTATGCTGTTGGATGACAATGCGAGACCACACTCGGCGACGGCAACGCTAAACCATATTTTAGCAACTCTTGGTTGGGAGCGCCTACACCATCCCTCATTTTGAAGCTTGTAAACCGGAATGCGCCTCGGTTACACAGTGGTAGAGTGCCAGACCCAAAGGTCGCGGGTTCGATCCCCGACAGGTCCTAGGATTTTTACCCGTCATTTTCCACTTCTTTCACCTCTGGCAGTATTGTTCATGTGAAAAATGCCGAGTAGCGCCGTGGTTCGGAACCCACGTTAAACTGTAGGTCGCCCTATAACTGGCTGGGTAAGTCAGTTCGAAGGTCGGAGGAAGGCAACGGCATACCACCTCCAAACAGGACCATGCCTAGTAAAGCACTGTGGTGTTCAAACCAATCTTAGGATTGTCGACTGCTTTATCTTAAACCGGAATGACAAATGTCTCAATGAACTTGTAAATTATTCAGATAAATAATAATATGTCTTATCTTTAATGCCTCATTAAAAATTTTTTTACCATCATACACAACTCTGAGTGTACAGGGGAAACTTATTTTTCAACTCCCCCTTGTATATTTTGCAATCTTCGTCCATCGCGTCTTCCATTTTCTATCAATGTCTACCGTCTCTTTCCTACTCTCTCTCTCTGTCCATCTCTTCTTCTCCCCTCGCTTTGTTCATCTCCCCATACCTCTCTCATCTCCACCTTCTCCTATCTCTGCCACTAACTCTGTTAACATTCATGGTAATCGGTAATGTACGGCATAAATTTATTGCAAGGTACCCTCTGCCAGGCACCGTATAAAATCTTAGTTCGACGGTGATGTTCCTCTTGTTTTGAAGGTTAAGTGTGCAGTTTCATTACGATAGGAGTTGGGTTGGGTTGTTTGGTTGGGATAGGGGGTTAAACTTCTGAGGTTATCAGTCCCCCGGTGGGGACGAGAAGGAGTGAGGATAGAAAAGGAATGGGGGGGGGGGGGGAGGAAACGCAGTCCGGGAAGTAAAGAAGGAAGGAAGACTGCATTAGCTCGGGGCCTCGTGCTCGCCACGCACGTACTCACCAAAGATGAACGCATAAAATATGAACCAACATGCGGCAGTTTTTCATGTAGCTCAGTGTTCACGACGTCTTCTCTCCTGAACTATGTGTAATACAGTCATATAATCATGCCTGTAACCTTCAAGAATGTGCAAGCAATATGTTGGCAAAGTTTATTTCTTAGACAGCGAATGAATGATTGTATCCCATTACTAATGTATAACCTTCTTGTTACAGATTAAATTATGGACTTCGTAGTGAACGGCTCATACCAAACATCTGACGCGGTTAATAACGGTAAGTACACGCTTTTATTACCTGCTATGACCACGAATTATTATTTGTTTGTCTTTAATTTTACTAGAATTAACAAACTACAGATCAAATGTTTATTCAGAGAAACACACAACGTTAGTAGCAGTTCACCAATTGGACGAAAGCTCACACACACACACACACACACACACACACACACACACACACACAAGGTTAGTTGAGTACCATTGATTAACTACATGTGAATGAATGCTTATATGAGGGCGGTTGGATAAGTCTTGTAAAAATGGAATAGAAATTAGTTTTAAAGGCGAAAATTCACTTTATTTCTCGACATAGTCTCCTTGCAACGCTATACACTTGGTCCAGCGAGTTTGGAATTTATTCAACCCATCGGCAAAGTAGGCCTCGTCAAACGCCAGTTTCATCGATTTCGGGTGAGTAGTTAATTAGAAAAAAAGTCGGAGGCCTTAGAACTGCTATTGCCTCAGCGATTTTCCAGTGGTCAAAACAGACTCCTAAAGAAGCCTTCGCCGCTGCCATAGAATCATGGCGTCAGCGTTGTGAAAAATGTGTATGTCTGCAGGGCGATTACGTCGAGAAGTAACGCCTGTTTCATCGATTTTGGGCGAGTAGTTAATTAGAAAAAAAAATCGGAGGCCGTAGGACTTGAATGCACCTCGTATATAGGTAGAGATTACAGGGGATGGCTAGCCTGTTGAATAAACGTGCAGAGGAACCGCACCGGTTCTGGTAAACTACTAGGCCCTACTATGGCTCAATAGCTACTGTGAAAGAGGACGCCCGCTACACTTGCCCATTGCTTTCTCGGGCAAGATCCCTAGAGATCTCGTCTCGACGGGACGCTAAACTCTGCCGCTTCTTCTCTCCTGCCAACACTCGGCGGAATTTACAGCCAGTGGTGATGGCCGGTGTCATGGCAACGTGAGGGTCGCTAAGTAGGTGTGTGGTGTGGGAAGCTGTTGGCAGAACGTGCCGGCGGCATCTGAACAAACAGGGCGCTTCCTGCAGAGAGAGACACACGTGGGGTGCTGGGCAGCGTCACGCCGGGGTCTGCAGGTGGTTGGAGGGACTTCCACTCGTAAACTAGACCTGTCCCCACTCCCCCACCGGACTGTCAGGAGATGATCTCGCGCCTAGCGGCTGCCGCTTCCGTCGCCACATGCGACACTGGTGGTCCGAATGCAGGCTGCTTGTCTTACCAAAAGAGAGTCAGCGATTTCGGTAAAACATTTTATGGACGTTCTAATATATAAAGCAGATTGTCCGTATGTTTGTACCTGTTGCATACAAATCTAGTTTTCTTCCAATCTTTATGAGCCGGCCGCGGTGGCCGAGGGAACAGCTCACTTTTCGAGAAGACGAGCTTTGAGGTCAGACCGGAGCTGGAAAAAAAAATAAAAAACCACGCCGAAGAAGGCGACATTTGGAGAGCGAAAGGAGGGGCTGTGAAGGGAGGTTGGAGGCCCCTAAAAAAAAAAAAAAAAAAAAAAAAAAAAAAAAAAAAAAAAAAAAAAAAATTAAAAAAAATTCAATCCATGAGGACGGTCGCCGTAAGTGTAACAATCACATACGATATATAGCTCACGAGATATGACGTCATAAACAATGAGGTGCGCAAAAAACTCTCTGCATTTCGCGACAATGCTGCTCATTTTCTCCTAAACAATTGGACCGATTTCAATCAAATTTGGTACACACATTCCTTACCGTCAGGTAACAATTCCTGTATGGTTAAGAAGCACATACGGCATATGGTTCAAAAGATATTACGTCATAACCAATAGAAATCGCAAGAAAATGCCATATAATGCGGCGGGACTTTCGAAATACACTGTATGAGCATGGCAGTACTTAGCGACTTGCAACAAACTTTAAACATAATTTCAAACCTTTATTAAACTTTTTCTCGCTTGCAACCATAGTAAAATGATGAAAGGAAAAACGTTTCTCGGTTACTACTTTTCCGCTGTTAATGGAGTAAAACTACGGCTCTCGGTATGACTTTACAATTTATGATTTGAACACTACAATTGTAGCGAGAGGAAATTTTACAGACAGTATACACTTATATAGTTGAATTTAGCTTCTTAATTGTATCACAGTACGACACGTAGTTCATGAGATATGAGCACGTAAACAGTAACGTTCATGGAAAACTGCCCCATCACGCATCAAGTTTTAATCTATTACTTCTTTACTAGTAATTGTATTCCCAAGAAAATTTTACAGATATACAGCTGTTTTACAAATGCATGTTTACATGAAAATGGCAGGAAGAAATAAATTAATACCCGGGCATCGCCGGGTTTTCAGCTAGTTATTAATAAGTGGAAAGGGTGACCCTCATTTGCATGTCCTGTTCCCATCTAGAATACCTACTCACGTTAAATCACCTTGGTGTTGAACCTCGAACATCTTCTATTTGTGATAACTCTGAGGCATTGAATTAAAATTTGTGATGAAATTGGGAATCGAACCCGGACCTTCGTTCTTACTAGGCAGACGTCTTTCCGCCAGACCATCACATCACTAGCGATTAAGGCGCCTCCGAATAGTCTAGGCACTAGTTTTTTTCCACGTCACAAAACTTTAATTTAGCTTCTGTGTTCCATAGAACATTGCCACTACTGCCAAGGCTCTCCATGCAGCGGAATAGCACCTCAGCAATGGACATATTAGAACGTCACTGTTTAAGGTGATATAAATATCAGTGTAAATACAAATATACAATCCCTGAAACGGATATTCGTCTCGAATACGTCAAAGACTTTAATGATAAATCTGAAGCATTGAATTAAAATTGGAAATTTTCTACACATTTTTTCGTGTGAAGCTTTTTTCCCAGTTATTCTGGTTTCTCAACTTAAAATTTACACCCTGTATAATGAGGATACCCAAAGTGCTTAATGTAATGTAGATAATCAAATAAAACTATTTCAAAAATAAAAATTCTTCTCTTTTTCCATACACGCTGCGGGATGAACTCTATGACCCTCCTCTTGGAGCCACCGCTGGACGTATCATCATCATCATCATCATTAGAGACTGATTATGCCTTTCAGCGTTCAGTCTGGTGCATAGTACCTCTAATAAAATTCCTCCATGATCCCCTATTCAATGCTAACATTGATGCCTCGTCTGATGTTATGCCTTTTACTTCAAAATCATTCTGCACCGAATCTAAGTACTTTCTTCTTGGTCTACCTCGACTCCTCTTACCCTCCACTGACGAGCTCATGAGTCTCTTACGTAACCTTGCTTCTGCCATGCGTGTAACATGACCCCACCATCTCAGTCTGTTCGCTCTAACTGCTTCATCTATGGTGTGCATTCGCATTTCTTTGATTTCCTCATTATAGACACCCTTTTGCCATTGTTCCCATCTAATAGTGCCTGCAACCATTCTTGCTACTTTTATATCTGTAACCTCTACCTTATGAATAAGGTAACCTGTATCCACCCAACTTTCACTCCCATACAACAAAGTTGGTCAAAACATAGAGCGGTGCACCGCTAACTTAGTCTTGGTACTTACTTCCTTCTTGCAGAAGAGAGTAGATCTCACCTGAGCACTCACTGCATTAGCTTTGCTGCACCTCGATTCCAGTTCTTTCGCTATGTTGCCATACTGTGAAAAAATACATCCCAGGTACTTGAAACTGTCTACCTGTTCTAACTTTGTTCCTCCTATTTGGAACTCAATTTGTTTAAATCTCTTTCCCACAGACATTACTTTCGTTTTGGAGATGTTGATCTTCATATCATAATCCTTGCACCTCTGATCGAGCTCTGAAATATTAGTTTGCAACCTTTCAATCGAATCGGCCATTACAACTAAGACTGCTTATTTTGTTTTGACCTATTTTAATCCCGCCATGCCAGTCTACTGTTTTCAACATATGATTCATGAATAGTATGAACAACAGTGGTGACAGGTTACAGCCTTGTCTTACCCCTGAAACTACCCTGAACCATGAGCTTAATTTGCCATCTACTCTAACTGCTGCCTGACAGTCTACGTAAAGCCCTTAAATTGCCTGCAGAAGTTTGCCTCCTGTACCATAATCTTGTAGAACTGACAGTAGCTTCCTCCTAGGAACTCGGTCATAATCCTCTTCTAGATCTATGAAACATAGATACAATTCTCTGTTCCTCTCATAGTCACGGTCTGCACGGCCACTACGGTCGGGGGTTCGAATCACCCCTCGGGCATGGATATTTGTGTCGTCCGTAGGATAAACTAGTTAATAAGTAGTTTGTAAGTTTAGGGACTGATGACCCCGTTGTTTAGTCCCATAAGCTTTACAAACATTTGAACATTTTTTCCACCCATAGCACTTTTCCATTACCTGCCGTATGCTAAAGATCTGGTCCTGACAGCCTCTAAGAGGCCTAAACCCACACTGATTTTCATCTAACTTGTCCTCAGTTAATACTCGCACTTTCCTTTCAACAATACCTTAGAATATATTGCCTACAACGCTAATTAGAGAGATACCTCGATAGTTGTTACAATTTTTTCTGTTTCCATGTTTGAAAATTGGCGTGATTACCGCTTTCGTCCAGTCAGACGGAACCTGTCCCGATTCTGACGCCTTCTACACCTGGACCTATGTCTCAATGAATTGAATTATCGTTGATATGCAAATAGAGATGCTTCATACTTCGTGGCACTCTGCAGACTGATCGAGCGGTATATTGTCACAGACAGTTCTTCCGTTCGTTGATTTAAGGCGCATTCACACGGGTCAAGTTCTGTTGAACAAGTTTACTTGATCAACAAATGCTGAATGAAAAACCTCGTGTGAACCTTCGTTTCAATTGAGTTGATCAAGTATTTAGTGGATCAAGAAAAGTTTGACCGAGTGAAACTTTTCCGTTCAAGTGATGATTCAACTTTCAAGTTGAACCACGTAGTTACACGTGTAAACCCGATAAGTGTTTTGAAACTTCACTGCGGATGCGGATAGATTGCCGGTGTTTTCCGTATTGTTAAAGTACTGCGTTTTCAAATATCTCACAGAATGAGTGTCAAGGAGTCAGAGAGCGTGATTTTTTTTTAAAGAACTGTACCATAAACGCGAATGCCTCTGGAATCATCGTATGGATACTTACGAAAATAAAGATGTGCGGGAAAATGCTTTGCGAGGTATCGTGAAAGATATGGACATAAGCGGTTTAACCACTGTCAAGGTAAAAAAAAAAAAAAAATAAAAACAGTCAGAACAATTTACAAAAAAGGACATTCATTAGTGTCCAAATAAAAAAAAAGTGGAATGGGCACAAAGGAATTATATGTGACCATATTTTTCTGGTATAAAAGAGCAGATATATTTCTGAAAGGTGTCATATATTTTTCTTCCAACATTCTCAAATGGTTTCGACATTCTTCCACGTCCTCTAACGCTAGTTCCCTTTAATAAAGCCTCCGACGCTCCCTGCCTGTTTCTTCTTAATATCCACTGACGCACCCAAAAACGACGCTTTTGCCCTTTTCTTTTCTCTCGACTCTACTTGTAGCATAACTGTTAAGAGTACGCACCACTTCGCGCAGCGCTAATTTCAAAGCCATTTTGATCGATTTCAGTAGAAGCGTGTGAACGAAAACTGGTTCAAGTCGAAATTCAAATTCAAATGTTTGTACAACTTATGGGACTTAACTACGGGGTCATCAGTCCCTAAGCTTACAAACTACGTATGAACTAACTAAGACTAAAGACGGCACAAATATCCATTCCCGGGGGGGGGGGGATTCGAATCCCCGACCGTAGTGGCCGTGCAGACCGTGACTGGAGCGCCTCAGTCACCTCGGCCACCGCGGCCGGCGATTCAAGTCGCTTTCAGCTTTTGTTGATCAAGTAAACTCGTTCAACTAAACTTGAACCGTGTGAGCGCGCCTTTAACGATCTTTTAGTGCAGCTTTCCGCTCCTTCGGGACAAGCCATGTCGTGTAGTTTGTAGCGCCTGGCAGCACGCCGCAGATGGAGTCTGTGGGGGAGGAGGGGCGGTGCCGGTGGTCCAGGGGTCGCTCATTACACGACTCACCCCGGACCCTCCCCCAATCGGCGGTCCTTTTCGCTCCCCCAGCCTCCCCAATTGGCGGTCCTTTTCGCTCCCTGACCTCTGCTTCCAGCTGTCCGCAAAAACGGCCGTCTCCAGTTTCACACAGCCCTGGGTCCCCAACCAGTAGGCCGCATCTTTCCCAAACGCAGCTCGTTCCTCACTCACAAATTTGTGTAGCAGTAGCGGATAGTGCTTCAGATGACTGGGAGGTTCAATCCTTTGAGTGCCGGATATTGATAGTAGCGCCACCCCAATTTCTTTAAAAGATCTGCAGAATGTCATACCTCGACTCGCTGGCGTTTGCTTCAACTCGAGCTGAGGCGTCGGTCTACCAAGCTTCTTTATTTCACACTTTGTTTCCAAGCTTAAAGCTGAGAAATTTGTGGTAATTATTTCAGCAATCAGTCATAAAAGGTAAAGCAGTCGACAATCCGAAGATTGGTTTGAACACCACAGTGCTTTACTAGGCATGGTCCTGTTCGGAGATGGTACGCCGTTGCCTTCCTGCGACCTTCGAACTGACTTACCCAGCCAGTTATAGGGGGACCTATAGTTTAACATGGGTTCCGAACCACGGTGCTACTCGGTATTTTTCACATCGGCAACACTGCCAGAGGTGAAAGAAGTGGAAAGTGACAGATAAAAATCCTAGGACCTGGCGGAAAAAATATAATTTTTTTTGTTGGCAAATCTAGATTTCGACCACTGTGTGGTCATTATCAATGCTTAAAACCAATTAAAACACTTAAAATACCTCGACCTCCATGTTGGAGGTTGTAGAGTACAAACCCAACCTCCAACATGGAGGTCGAGGTATTTTAAGTGTTTTAATTGGTTTTAAGCATTGATAATGACCACACAGTGGTCGAAATCTAGATTTGCAAACAAATAAAAATTTATATTTTTTACGACTGATTGCTGAAATAATTACCACAAATCAAATACAGTCGTGGAGCACCAATTCCAACATGGAATCAAGCCTGATGAGAAATTTCTTTCTAAGAGATACTGAAACTTGCAATTTTTTCTTTGATAATAATCACCAGTAACATATGAATATGCACATGAACACTAAAACAAAGTAGCTGATTACACTGTTAAGTGAGTTTAACAAAAGGAATCTGATACGATGAAGAAACAAAGTACCTTCGGGTCACGTGACTATGTAAGCAACACGCCCTCCCAACATCAAGCATGCGCAAATGCGCAAAGCATGCTCTCCCCCACTTTTTTTCAAACAGTTAAATATTTGTTACGACGAACAGTATAAACATCATTTACCCTCAAAATCGCGTCACATTCGCTACAACGTCTTTAAATACGTAGCAAGTAACAATACAAAAGTCATTGTTGTTCCCGTATCTGTTAAATAGGAAAATTGTTTAAAAAAATTAATTGCAGTCGGTCTCGAACCCACTACATTCGATGGCACAACGTGATGCCGCTAACCACATGGCTAGTCTTGTTAGTTGGAGAGTGTGACTTCATAATTATTGATAATCGGATCTTCGGAAGGCTTTTAGAGTTGATGCGTATTTAATTTATAGTTATGAGATATTTTACCAAATATGACGCGTTTTTTTTTGTTTTTAATTTTTTGAATCTTCAATGCGGCAAAATCATATATGAAGAGCGGATGTTTGCCTCCTTTCACGATTAGCTGATGCGCAAGGCGAGGTGCGCAGTAGCTCCATTGTCTTGCTTCGGGACCATTCGTGCGTAACCGCCAGAGCTCGAGTAGCCAGGAGCTGGCGTCTCTACCAGCTCCAACGCCAGTGTTAGAAGCGTCGTTTTCCCTCGCCCCTCCCTGCCGCGGGAGCGCCCATATGCTGTCTCAATGGGGTTCAGGAGAGAATCTGAACCTCAGCCGCGCATGCGCATTGCAACGCTGCGGCCGCGCCTCGACTCGTATAAGTGCAGTCTCCGCGACGTAAAACGTTTCTCATGCGATAAAAAAAAAACTTTGAATGTGCATATAAAATGATCTGATGGAAGAACGGAACGAAGAATGATAACTTAAAAACACGTTTTATGTTCATACACTGTAAGCTTTTACGGCCAGCATCAAATTCATTTAAAACTTCGGGGCTCATAAGCCGTGGTCGATTTGTAAAACTGCCACTCTACTTCTGAAGATGTCTTCCGCAGCCGAAGATGAAACGCCAGTTGAAAGTTTTACAAATCGACCGCGGCTTATGAGCCCGGAAGTATTAAATAAACTCTTTATGTTATTTATTTATTTGCTTTTTTTCCTGGGGTTGACTGAAACAGTGAACACGTAGGACGCGCAGTTCATGGTACCCCGACAGCGTAGTGGCGAACGGCGACGGCAAAGCAGTAAAGGAACAAGGCGACATTTTTATGGCTCCGATAGTTCCTTCACAGATACTAGTATAGCTACGACCTGCGACTTCGTCCAAAAGTTGGGGATGTGGTAGAACTGGATGCAACTATTCATCACTTAGTAATTAGGACGGGTTCGTCTGAGCTTCGTGCGTGTTAAGCCCTTTCTATACGAGACGTGCAACACGCACAAAGAAGTCATTTTCAGCTGCAGCGCCCCTTGCGATAGACCGTCGAACTACAAAGAAGCGTTCAAACGGTACGCATTTGTTGAGTCGTCTGCTTCACGCGTCTACTTCGTTTGTTCTGAACTTACAGCAAATGAATCTCCGCGTTAACATCACTTTTCGAAACTGTATGATATATTGTGATGATTAAAGCATTTGTGTTGTAGACTGTCACTGTGAAACTGTATTTAATTGTTTTCGTGCAGTTCATGCGTAACTATGTTGCTCACATGTTTTAACGTCCTCATTATAAAATGCGATTACATACTTGCAGCCCCTGCGGTTTGAGGCGCCTTTGTATATGATGAACAAGCTCAGGTGTCTATACGTAGACCTTTCACTGTGATAAAGCTTCAAATAATGCTCAACAAAAACAAATATTCATCTGTTACCTACAGCGTGATTCAGGAAAAATAGTAATTATTTTAGAAGATGGTAATAAATACGATTTCCAGTTAAAATTTCATATAATGTGTGTCCAATTTTTATTGGGTACAGAAATACAGCTCTTGGTATGTTCAACAAACTGATTTCGATATTTTGACTGATTCTTTTGTCGGTTCTTGGTAGATCACCATATTGATTTTTATTTAAATAAGCGGTTTTTGACGTAGTTTAAAGTCTGAATATGTCCTAGTAAGCCGAAAACCGGGTAACTTAATGGAAATGAACGTGTAGAACATACAAAAAATACTACTTTTAAGTAAGTGTGATGCTGTACTACCAAGAACTGACGGATCTACATCTACATCTACATAGATACTCTGCAAATCACATTTAAGTGCCTGGCAGAGGGTTCATTAACCACCTTCATAACTTTTCTCTACCGTTCCATTCTCTAATAGCGCGCGGGAAGAAAGAACACCTAAATCGTTCCGTTTTCGATCTGATTTCTCTTATTTTATTGGGATGGTCATGTCTCCCTAATTAGGTTGGTGCTAGCAAAGTATTTTCACATTCAGAACTAAAAGTCGGTGATTGAAGCTTCGCAAACAGATCACGCCGCAATGAATAACGTCTTTCATTTAATGATTTCTTCCCCAATTCGTGCAACATTTCCGTGACGCTTTCCCCCCCGTAACGTGATAAAACAAAACGAGCTGCCCTTCTCTGAACCTTCTCAATATCTTCCGTCAGTCCCACCTGGTGAGGGTCCCACAAGGGGCAACAGTACTCCAAGAGAGGACGCACGAGTGTGATGTAGGCAGTCTCTTTGGTGGAGCTGGTGCATCGTCTAAGCGTTCTGCCAATGAAACGTAACCTTTGGTTCGCCTTCCCCACAATATTTTCTATGTGTTCTCTCCAGTCAAAGTTGTTCGTAATTGTAACTCCTAGGTATTTGGTAGAATTTACGACCTTAAGGTTTGACTGATTTATCGCGTAATTGAAGTTCAGCGGATTTCTTTTAGTGGTCATGTGTATTACTTCACACTTTTCTTTATTTAGTGTCAATTGCCAATTTTCGCACCAAGTAGAAATTTTGTCTAAATCGCTTTGCAGTTGCTTTTGATCCTCTGTTGACTTCACTAACCGATAAACGACAGCATCATCCGCGAACAGTCTAAGGGAGCTATTCAGATTATCTCATAAATCGTTTATAAACACGAGGACGAGTAGGGGACCAATAACGCTTCCCTGTGGAACGCCAGATATCACTTCTGTTTTACTCGATGACTTACCGTCAATTACAACGAACTGTGTCCTTTCTGATAGGAAATCGTGAATCCAATCGCACAATTGGGGAGATATTCCATAAGCACGCAATTTCATTAGAAGCCGCTTGTGGGGTACAGTATCAAAAGCCTTCCGGAAATCCAGAAATATGGAATCGATTTGAGATCCCTTGTCGATGGCACTTAACACTTCATGTGAATAAAGGGCAAGCTGTGTTTCGCAAGAGCGATATTTTCTGAATCCGTGCTGACTATTGGTTAATATGTCGTTCTCTTCGAGGTAGTACATAATATTCGAACAAAGTATATGTTCCAAAATCCTACTGCAAATCGACGTCAATGAGATAGGCCTGTAATATTGGGGATCACTCCTATTGCCTTTCTTGAATATTGGAGTAATTTGGGCAACTTTCCAGTCTTTGGGTACGGATCTTTCGCTGAGTGATCGGTTGTAAATTATAGCTAAGTACGGAGCTATTGCATCAGCATACTCTGAGAGGAATCTAGTTGGTATACAATCTGGCCCGGAAGATTTATTTTTGTTTAGTGACTTAAGTTGTTTTGCTACTCCAGGAACATCTACTTCTAAGTTTCGCATGCTGGCAGCTGTTCTTGGATTGAATACTGGAGTGTTCACTTCGTCTTCTTTGGTGAAAGAATTTCGGAATGCTGTGTTTAGTAATTCTGTCTTAGCAGTACTGTCGTCGGTAGTATTACCATTGCTATCGCGTATTGAAGGTATTGTTTGTGTTTTGCCGCTAGTGTACTTCACATATGACCAGAATTTCTTTGGATTTTCTGCAAGGTTACGAGACAGGATTTCGTTCTGGAAACAACTATAAGATTCTCGCATTGAAGTCCGCGCTAAGTTGCGAGTTTCAGTAAAAGATTGCCAGTCTTGCGGATTCTGTGTCTTTTTAAATTTTGCATGCGTTTTTCTTTGTTTCTGCAACAGTGATCTGACCCGTTTTGTGTACCACGGGGGGTCAGCCCCCTCTTTTATTAATTTATTTGGTATAAATCTCTCGATTGCTACTGATATTATGTCTTTGAAAGTAAGCCACAACTGATCTACACTCGCATTTTTAGTTTTGAAGGACTGGAGACTATCACTCAGGAGAGCGTGAAGCGAATTTTTATCTGCTTTATTGAATAGATATATTTTTCGTTTATTTTTGGTGCATTTGGGAATTTCGATATTCAGTCTCGCTACTACAACTCGATGTTCGCTAATCCCTGTATCTGTTTTGATGCTCTTTACTATCTCGGGATTATTTGTTGCTAGGAGATCAAGAGTATTTTCGCAACCACGTACTATTCTAGTGGCTTTATGAACTAACTGTTCGAAGTAGTTCTCCGAAAAAGCATTCAGAACTAGTTCGGACGATGTTTTATATTTGCCCCCGGTTTTGAATACGTAATTATGCCAACATATCGAGGGTAAATTAAAGTCGTCACCGATTATAACAGTATGCTTCGGATACCTATTTGAAATATGATTCAAGCTTTCTTTGAACATTTCTGCAACCGCATCGTCTGAGTCAGGGGGCCGATAAAAAGATCCAATTATTAATTTATTTCGGTGGTCAGGTATAACCTCTACCCAGACCAATTCACAGGAAGTATCTGCCTCAATTTCGTTGCAGGATAAACCGTTTGTAACAGCAATAAACACGCCACCCCCTGTTTTATTTATTCTATCCTTTCTGAAGACCATCATTCTAAATGTCTTGATTTACATTTGCTCTACGTTTGTTAGGATTTCATATTAAAAGCTATATCTCTGTATTCAATAAAAATTGTACGAAGGTTATATTTAATTTTTAATACTATTTTTCTTTAGTATTATCCCCTAAAATACTTACGCCTGAGTCGAAAAACTATGTTCCTCTGAGCAGGAGACAAGTATACATTCTCAAACAAATTCGCGACTTGGCTTCGTTTGTCAGCTGGGTTCCCCATTCGGTCGTCTGCGCATGCGCGAAGCACTTCCATAAGGCTGAGAATAAGATCCGTACTACTCCGTCTACTAGCGATCGTATGCGTGCAACTTGTGCAAGTGGACGAGTCTACACTGTACGCGGACGGCGTGAGGGGTGCATCATGGGTACATCTACATACATACTCCGCAATTCACAGTAAGGTGCGTGGCGGAGTGTACAGTGTACAACTACTAGGCATTTCCTTTCCTATTCCACTCCCAAATAGAACGAGGAAAAAAAGAATCGGTCGGGGGTTCGAATCCCCCCTCGGGCATGGATATTTGTGCCGTCCTAGTTCGTAAGTAGTTCATAAGTAGTTTGTAAGTTTAGGGACTGATGACCCCGTAGTTAAGTCCCATAAGATTTACAAACATTTGAACATTTGAATTTTGAAAAAAAGAATGCGTATATGCCTCCGTACGAGCCCTAATTTCTCTTGTCTTTGTCATCACCACGCAAGATGTAAGTAGGCGGCAGCAAGATCGTACAACACTCAGCTTCAAATTGCGGCCCTCTAAATTTCCTCAACAGAAATTCACGAAAAGAACGTCGTCTTTCCTCCAGCGATCCCCAACTGAGTTGCCGCAGCATTTCCGTGACATTCGCTCATTGGTCGAACCTACCGGTAACGAACCTAGCTGCTCGCCTCTAAACTGCTTCCATGTCTTCCTTTAAACTGATCTGCTGCGGGTCCCAAACACTTGAGCAATACTCAAGACGTGGTCGTACAAGTGTTTTATACGCGGTCTCCTTTACAGGTGAAGTACGTCTTCGCAAAATTCTGCCAATAAACCGAAGTCGGCTGTCCGCCTTACTCACAACTGTCCTTACATGTTCGTTCCATTTCATATCGCTCTGCAATGTTACGCCTAGATATTTGAACGACGCGTCAGCATGAAGAAGCGCACTACTAAAGCTGTACTCGAACACTCGGGGATTGTTTGTCGCACTCATGCGCATGACCTTACATTTTTCTACATTGAGAGCTAGCTGCCACTCTTCGCACCAACTAGAAACTTTGTCTAAGTTATTCTGCATGCTATTACAGTCAGTTAAAGACGATACCTTCTTATACACCACAGCATCATCAGCAAACAGCCGCAAATTACAACTTACTCTGTCCATCAGATCATTTTTATAGATAGAAAATAATAGCGGTCCTATCACACTCACCTGGGGCACGCCTGACGATACACTCGTCTCTGATGAACACTCGCCGCCGAGAACAACACACTGGGTTTTATTACTTAGGAGGTCTTCCAGCCAGTCACAGATCTGTGAACTTATTCCAGAATACATATTACTTAGAAACTAATCATATGCTTACTTCCATAAGCAGCCGTTACGATTTTTTTCTTGAGAGCGCTAGTTTTATATTGCCATCTTCACTTCCGGTTTTTTTTTTTTATTTTTTTTTATTTATTTATTTATTTATTTTTTTTTTTTTTTTTGCAGTCGACAAACAAGTTTACATATTGAAACTTCCACTCTGCAGCGCAGTGTGCGCTGATATGAAACTTCCTGGCAGACAAAAAGTGTGTGCCGGAACCGGAGCTCTAACCTTGGACTTTCGCCTTTCGCGGGCAAGCGCTCTACCAACTGAGCTATCCCGACACGACTCACGATCCGTTCTCACAACTTTACATCTGCCAGTACCTCGCCAGGAAGTTTCATATCAGCGCACACTCTGCTGCAGAGTGACAGTTTCATTCTGGAAACATCCCTTATGCTTTGGCTAAGCCATGTCTCCACCGTATCCTTTCTTCCAGGAGTACTAGTTTTGCATGGTTCGCAGGAGAGCTTCTGTGAAGTTTGGAAAGTAGGACGCGAGGCCCTGGCAGAAGTAAAATTGTGAGGCCGCATCGTGAGTCGTGTCGGGTTAGCTCAGTCGGTAGAGCGCTTGCCCGCGAAAGGTAAAGATCACAGGTTCGTGTCCCGGTTGCGGCACACAATTTTAATGTGCCAGGAAGTTTTATTTTCTTATTCATTATCAAACCTACTCCTGTAATACCCCCAACTGATTTTGTATTTACCGGGTGATCAAAAAGTGAGTATAAAATTGAAAACTTAATAAATCACGCAATAATGTACATAGAGAGGTAAATATTATCGCACATGGGGTTTTATTAGAAAAAAAAAAAAAAAAGTAACGGCTGTCGTTTTGCCTTGCTTTCAGTTGTCTGAAGGAACTGTGTGGCAAAGCCACATTAGCTGATGTTACAAGGCCAGCTGAGTCAATCATCCAGACTGTTGCCCCTGTAACTACTGAAAAGGCTGCTGCCCCTCTTCAGGAACCACACGTTTGTCTGGCCTCTCCACAGATACCCCTTCGCTGTGGTTGCACCTACGGTACGGCTATCTGTATCGTTGAGGCACGCAAGCCACCCCACCTCGGCAATGTCTGTGGTTCATGGGGGCTATTTATTTATTTGCTTCTTTCCGGGGATTGACGGAAACAGTGAACACGTAGGACGCGCCGTCACTGGTACATCGACAGCGTTGTAGCGAATGGGCGAATGTTTATGGCTCGAATAGTTCCTTCAGATACTAGTATAGCTACGACCTGTGACTTCGTCCAAAAGTTGTGGATGTGGTAGAACTGGATGCAACTATTCATCGTTTAGTAATTAGGACGGGTTCCAGGCTTTTTAATGAGGACGAGTGTAGGGAGTGTGGGTAGCTGGTACTGTGGCCCGCTGTTCCCCAGAGAACGCCGTGTTTAGACAGTGGGGAGGAGAGACGTCTATATCGCGGCCCGTCCACCGCCGGTGATGTGGAGTGACAGCCAGTCTGGAGTGACAGCGGCAGCGAGAGGGGCCCGTCAACGTCAGCGTCAGCTGTCTCAGCAGACGCCGCTTCCTCTGCCGTCTCTCTCTCTCTGCAAGCCCGTCTCAAGAGGCGCAGTCCCAGAAGGAGAAGTAAAAAGAAAAAAATTAAGAAAAAAGAAGAACTAGGAGTGCCGCCCACAACCGACTGACGGCTCTTCTGCTGCTGCTGCTGCGACTTCATATACAGCTACACACACATACACATACACGACGTAGCCCCATACGGCAAGTTGTAATAGACATCCAAAATAGTGCATTCAGTTAAGTGGCAGTCTTGCACTGATATTTTCGTAAATTCATACATGAGCTGCGCCAGGATTATTTCTAGGGCGGTGCATCTCGTTAGCAATTACAATTACATTACAAACGGCTTTTTTTGTGTATTACTAACATATTTTTTGTCGGAAAAATTTGAAAAAGGGAAGTTCTGGTCTCTGGCGGCCTACAATCAAGTCTGTAAAATTTGGTGCTGATCGGTTAAAAGGTTCGTCTTAAAAACAGGGAACATGTTACCGACAGACAGACACACACCCAAAAATCGCCGTTATTTTTGCAAATATCTTTGAAACGCTACGAGAAATGAAAAAAAAACATAAGAGAGCAAAGTTGTAGAGAATTTGGTCCTCTACAAATTACATTATTCAATTTTCGTGTCAGATGAATAGTTAAGCCGTTATTTTCATTTAAATTTCGAACTGTCAAAAGACGATCGCAAAGCCCCACTGCCGGCCGCGGAGGCCGAGGGGACTCAGACGCTTCAGTCACGGTCTGCACGGGCACTACGGTCGGGGGTTCGATTCCCCCCTGGGTCATGGATATTTGTGCCGTCCTAGTTCGTAAGTAGTTCATAAGTAGTTTGTAAGTTTAGGGACTGATGACCCCGTAGTTAAGTCCCATAAGCTTAACAAACATTTGAACATTTTTGAAAGGCCCACTTTTAGTGTTACTACCGTAACCTAAAGTGGGGCAATACGTCTTCTCACGATCTGTTAAAAGTCCTCTATATTTGTATGTCCGTGTCCCCCTCTCCTAGTGACACCTACGGTATTGCAGGTCGAGGTGCACCAAAATGTTCAAATGTTCGTAAATCTATCGGACCAAACTGCATGGTCATCAGTCCGTAGCTTACACACTACTTAAACCTAGGTAAACTAATCTACGGACAAACACACACACCCATGCCCCAGGGAGGACTCGAACCTCCACATAGATTCATTGGCACAAACAGCAATATTTTGTCACTGTGTGTCAATGAATACCTGTGGTAACAGAATTTGCATGCCAAAAGCTTGATGATAATGCACAGCATCGAACCATGTTACTAATAAATATTTTAGCAACTAAATCATATTTGTGACTTGTAGCGGAAATTTCAAGCAATCTTATAATTTTTTTTTTTTTTTTTTTTTTTTTTTTTTTTTTTTTTTTTTTTTTTTTTTTTTTTTACCTCAATATGCGTAGTTCTTTTTATTTTTCATAACGTCTCAATTTTAACTTTAATATTTTCTTTTGACATTACGTTTGTAGCTTTAATTTTTCTACGTTTGAGTTTCGTGTCTAACTGGTAAAGGTGAAATACTGTTCACGATTTTTGTCGGGTCTTGAAGATATTTCTGGTAGTTCGAGTTGCTCGCCTTTCAGGGAACTTTGGTCACATTTGAATCCTGGAGTCGGTCGATCTCGTAATGGATTGTGGCTTGGGTAACAGAGGTCTTTCAAGGGGCCGTCTCTTCAGATCACCCTGCAGAGATGGCCACAGCGCGTAATCAAACATGGTGGACGCGAACTCAAATGATTACCTACGTATCGGTATGCAGTTGGACTTAAACAACTCTTGTATGTAAATGTTCAAATGTTTGTATAGCTTATGGGACTTAACTACGGTGTCATCAGTCCCTAAACTTACAAACTACTTATCAACTAATTACTACTAAGGACGGCACAAATATCCATGCCCGAGGGAGGATTCGAACCCCCGACCGTAGTGGCCGTGCAGACCGTGACTGTAGCGCCTCAGTCCCCTCGGCCACCGCGACCGCCTTTTGTCTGTTAAGTTCCGTTCTCTACTCACAACCTAAATTTCGTTTAAATTGAAACGTTATGATATACCACGTAGTTTTATGGTAAAGTGAAAATTAAAATCGTGAAAATTATTTTCTTTCAATTATAGACTTAATGCGGAAGAGCAACAGTCTCTGACGTCACGTACTCACTATCAGCTGATCGACAGAGCTCTGCAGTGAGTTGTGGAAGAATTACAGTTGTTGACCTTCTCTCCCGTATGGTCGTCTAACGCGGAATTATCGTAAACTAGCTTAAACCCGCGGCTCCGCTCGCGTGTTGGTTGTTTATGATAGATTAACTATCTTTCAGTAGTGTGCTATGAGGGTTTTTTTTTTTTTTTTTTTTTTTTTTTTTTTTTTTTTTTTTTTTGAAGGATGAAATGAAATACAGTACCTTGTTTAGAAACGAACATTTTTAATCAACATTATCATGAAAGTAAGTAGTGTGGATCAAATCACATGTTTAGAAAAATCCAATCACGAAATTCAACAATAATGATTGTAATAATATCGCAGATCGATCAATTGATGTAATGCGCGAAACGTCAAATCGATTTTTTTTAAAGAGATGTATTTAGAGAAATTTCTTTTTACTGCTTTATTTATTTATTCTTATATTCCCTTATTCGTATGCTTATCCTCACAGAGACAGAGCTGAAGACATTGTAGCACGCATAGAACAACGATATGGTCTGTGGCGTCACGTTTCGCTGTATGTAACCTCCTTGCTTTAGAGTCGCAAACGTCATCGCTGGCCTTCAGTCCGATTTTTTAAAAATAATTTTACGACTTTCAACCTCCATTTCTTCCACCCCCTTATAGCCATCGGCATAGAACTGCTATGGTGTACAACGGGAGACTTTGGACAACAATTACACACAGACCATTTGTTTGCGTTCTGTAGAGCGAAATATTAACACACATACACGCGTAGAATTTCTTATACACCGATAACTTTCCATCCCAATATACTCCACCCTTTTATTGGTATCTACCCTCAAACAACAATGCAACCAATAAAACCATTTTCAAAGAGTAAATATAATTTTCAAAGAGTAATTATAGTTCCGCATTTCGCGTAAATTCTTCAACATCTGTCAGATCGCTATAAAACCGTGCCTAAAACCTTCCTCAGGTATAAATTAGTGACTGTACAAATATTTTAGTCTCTGCGTCTTGTCGTTCTGACGTGATAAGCGTACACCGAACAGACATTCACATTAATATATATAGATAAATAGCTATCCGATCGCCATAAAACCGTGGCTAAAGCCTTCCCCGGGTAGACATTAGTAACTGTACAGCTTTTTAGCTCTATATGTCTTGTGGTTCAGACGTGATAAACGTACACCGAACAGACATTCACAGTTGTAGATATAGATAATAATGATAATCATTATCTTGCAAAGTTTTTTTCCCCCCTCTGAGTGTTAACTCAATTATGGCCATCCACAACACACAGTGGAAATGTACAGATATTTAAATGAACAGACAAAACAGAAGGACATTCTGTCAAAATGGAAAGTGGAAGCAAAGCGAAAACTGCATTACATTACAATTTAAATACTGTTTGAACATTTTCACATATTCATAAGCAAAACCTTATATTATCAACACACCTTATGCTTATAGATTGTGTACAGTGATCTTAATAAACTTAACTATGATTTTATATACACGAATGTCTTTTGTAAACAAAAGGGAAGAAGCTGACTGGGGAAGGGAATATGCCACCTTCACCAATGTCTGCAGGAAGTTCAAACGTTCTCGGTCAAATTTGGGGCACCTGAACAGGATGTGGTTGACATCAGCTTCCGTTTCAGGATCCCACTCACATGCCGCCGAATCGTAGACGTTAATCCGATGTAGATGTTAGTTATCCGGTATTCCTGCTCTGTTCATTATTACACTACCTTAAGGCTGACCAACATGTAAAATTACCGCTATGGGCAGCTAAAGTTGGTGTAATAATTGACTACACCGTAAATTTTCACTGTAATTAATTCAGTACCGGCGAGTCAACTTGCATATGTAGCTTGTTATAGGAAATGGGCTTGGACTTTCGAGTGCGTGGGTGGGGTGGGGTGGAACGTCAGTCGGGCCGTCACTTGTGAGAGGGGTGGGGGTTGGTTTGGGGGAGGGGGAGGCAGGGTGGTGGGCGGGTCCAGCGATGGGGGAGTTCACCCCGCCAAACCGCCATCTGCCCCTGACCTGACCTTGAACCGTCGCTGCAAATGGTCGCGGGGCCGAACCAACGCGGCCAACTCCATTCCCAGAATAGAATCGCTCATTTGCGGCCTAACAGTCGTTTAGCCCTGTGTCAAGGAAAGTACTTGGGCTCGAACAAAAACATATACACCAAAATCGTATGAGAGATAATGTAAAGATCTCTTATTGCACTAGTGATACTCCCGCATCTGCAAAACTCTGCAGTCGTCCGTTAGAGGCCTCTGCGTGTGCCATGCCGCATTGCACTTTGACCTGTCGGTTCGCCAGTAGGGACGGTACAGTGTGCCTCCGAAGTTCCGTTTTGTGATGTTATTTGTGTGGTGAAGCGTCAGATGGGGCGGCGATTGCTAATCAATCCTGCTAATGTATTGCGATTAGTTGAGATGAAGTTACGAAGAACCCTTCTTCGTGAAGGTGGTATTCATGTAGAAGATGAATCATTCGCGTGTTTTCTCGTATCTGTTATGGTACAGAAATATGAGCGTAAGTTAGATACTGTTGTAACACTAACACGTAATGATGATAATGACGAACAACTCATTGCAAGCGGCAGTGCTACGGTAAGTGCGGGAAGAGGCCATGGAAGCAGTGGCAGTGAATACCAACAGCCGGCCGCGGTGGCCGACGGGACTGAGGCGCTCCAGTCACGTTCTGCACGGCCACTACGGTCGGGGGTTCGAATCCCATCTCGGGCATGCATATTTGTGCCGTCGTTAGTGTAAGTCAGTACGTAAGTAGTTTGTAAGTTTATAGACTGGTGACCCGGTAGTAAAGTCCAATAAGCTATACAAACATTTGAAACATTTGAATACCAACAATCTTCCGAAAAGAAGGTTAAAGTTGCAACTGTCATCAAGGCTTTTGATGACAATACGCTAGAGAACACGTACGATGATTGTTTCATAAGTTGTTAAGATATCTGCATTACGTATGGCGACTACAGTTACATCTACAGTGCCATCTGGACCATGATTGCAGAGTATTGCATAAAAACGACATCCACCAGCACATTGAGGTGTACGTAGAGATCCTGTAAGCAAACGTTCATACAGATATGTTTGTTCGATCCCATGTACTTTCCTTGTCAGTACCAGTGGTTTGTATCTGAAACCAGCCTCTCATTAATTATGAGGCTTTCGAGTGAAACCACCGCTACTAGTGCAAAGCTAAATGTTCAAATGTTTGTAGAACTTATGGGACTTAACTACGGGGTCATCAGTCCCTAAGCTTACAAAATCCTTACGAACTAGCTAAGACTAAGGACGGCACAAATATCCATGCCCGAGGGGGATTCGAACCCCCGACCGTAGTGGCCGTGCAGACCGTGACTGGAGCGCCTCAGTCCTCTCGGCCACCGCTGTCGGCTAGTGCAAAGCGGACACATCTAGTGACTACTGGCAAATGTCCGGAAAAAACAGTTGGGTCAAAGGGTAGTGGGGTAATTGACTCAGAAACAGGTTACCAAAAACCATAAAATTTATTTTGCAGGGGTTTTTCAGTTTTGTTAGCCTAATAAAAAATTCTTCAAGATCATGGTGTGTACGCTTGTGAAACAGTAAAACGAATTCAAAAGTCTTGTCCAAAGATGAAAGCCTGAGAGTCATTTTCAGCGTTGAGATTACGACTACAGATGCACAGAAGAAGGCATTTGCGCATTCATATGAAATGACGGGAAGGGAATTTTATTTCTGTCTCATCTTCATCATACACGACACATACCAACAGCATCTCGTAAACAAAGATGGGACAGTGATTAAGATCTTATGTCCCATACACCACTGCACCATGCAGACATGCTGTAATCTCTTTGTTAGGACGATAGGAAGAGCAAAAGATGGTGGCTTAGAATTTTTTGGAATATACTTGATGTCTCCATTGTAAATTCATTTTTGTTGTTTCAATGGAGAAGCGATGGGGCACAATGTTAAAAAATGTTCAAATGTGTGTGAGGTCTTATGCGACCAAACTAACTAACCTATAGTTAGTCTGTGCAAGTCGGCGGAGCAGCACACCACGCCCGCCCACCGCCCGTGAGCGCAATTGTCAACATGGGCTTATCTTGTGTCACCAGAGACCACCGCTTCTATTAAGAGCGACAAGGAAATCCAAAATCTAAAAACATAGAAACACCGCAAAACAACCTACGGTTTTACACCATGGAGAGCGCATTATAATCTCAAGATGCCCTGCTAAAGAGGCGAAACGCGTCATCAAATAAGGAATAAAACAATTTGCAATCAAGACAGTTTTTTACTGAAGGAAGTCACCACACATGTCAATAAAAGGACGATCTAGTCGTTGGGCACACTGCAGCACAGAAACTGAACCTCACAGAACAAAATGGTTTTGAAAGGTCTCAAGTACTCGAGCAATACTCAAGACGTGGTCGTAGAGGCGTTTTATACACGGTCTCCTTTACAGATGAAGTACATCTTCCGGAAACTCTCCCAATAAACCGAAGTCGGTTGTCCGCCTCCATTTCATATCGCTCTGCAATATTACGCCCAAATATTTGAACAACGCGACTGCATCAAGAAGCTTACTACTAATGCGGTATTCAATCATTATGAGATTATTATCATTATCAAAAAATAAAAATAAAAAAAATATTTAAAAAAATTATGAGATTGTTTTTCCTACTATGTGCATTACCTTACAATTTTCTACATTTAGAGCTAGCTGTCATTGTTCGCACCAACTAGAAATTCTGTCTATGTCATCCTGTATACTGTTACATTACTGACCATTAATGACGACATCCTCCCATACACCACAGCATCATCAGCAAACAGCCACAAATTACTAGTTAGTCTGCCCATGAGATCATTTATATAGATAGAAAATAATAGCGGTCCTATCACACTCCCCTGGGGCACGCCTGACGATACACTCGTCACTGATGAACACTCGCCGTAGAGGAAAACGTACAGCGTTCAATTCAAATCAAATGTTTGTAGAACTTAAGGGACTTAACTATGGGGTCATCAGTCCCTAAGCTTACAAACTACTTATGAACTAGCTAAGACTAAGGACGACACAAATATCCATGCCCGAGGGTGGATTCGAACCCCCGACCGTATTGGCCGTGTAGACCGTGACTGGAGCACCTTAGTCCCCTCGGCCACCGCGGCCGGCTGCGTTCTATTACTTAGGAAGTCTTCCAGCGAATCTCAAATGTATGAACCTATCTCATATGTTCCTATCTTCGTTAGCAGTCTGCAGTGCGGCATCGCGTCAAATCCCAGTAAGGTAACTGTATGTATGAGTGCATGTTTTCGCAGTGACATCCATTAATGAAATCTTCTCGGGTTACAAGCCGTGTCATGTGGTATACTGCCCACGAGCTTTCGGCAGAGAACTCCTCTGCCATTGTCAAGTGGATGGCTGTCATTTCGCGGCCGCTGCCGTGCTTATATAGCCGCGCCGCCGCCAGTGACGTCACTGGTGCCCAGTTCCTGACCATATAAGGCAATGTTTGGTCGCGCGCACGCCGCAACCGCTTCAACTCCGTAGTTACAAGATCCCATGCCGTACTGATCTGCAAGCTGGCGTCTTTATTGAGGATGCTTTCAGAAATTTTGCTCTCTACTGCCTCGTTTATTACGCTGTCCCCGAAGCTGTTCATCTGGTGCCTTGAAAACGGCTCCTGCAAAGCATAGCTGCTTCTACCGTTACGTCGACGATACCTTCGCCATCTGGCCTCATGGACAGAAAAAGCTAGAAGAGTTCCTGGAGCACATCAACAGTATCCACGGCCACATCAAATTAACGATGTAAGTAGAGAAGGACGGTTGTTTCCAAATCCTGGACGTTTTGTCCGTCATAAGCCCGATGGAAGTCTGGGTCACAGATTTTACCGCAAGTCCACTCACACGAATCGGTATTTTCACGCCGCCAGCTACCATTACCCAGAACAGAAACAGTCTGTTCTTAAGACCTTAGTACATTGAGCCAAAACTGTCTCAGATGCTGAAAACGTGTGAAAAAAACTCAACTATTTTTCAAGGATAACGGCTACAGCAAGAGACAAATATCTCAGGCAGTTTCACATAAGTCACGTAATCAGAAGACACCCTGAAGAAGACGTCGAGAAGACCGCTTATTTACCGTTTTGTGGCTCCATAATAGGGAAAAATTAGCCGGCTCCTGAAAAGACATACTGTGGTGTCGCACAAGTCCGAAGTGCGCGGCACCTGCTTTCGCCGCGCGCCGCCATGCACGCACGGCGCGGCGTTCTTACGACGACAGCCACGAGCGCCCTCTGCGGCAACTCCGCTCGTGGCCACCAGTGAACGACATCGTTCACTTGGGACTAAGATAGCAACCAGTAAAGACTTCGGAATCAGATAGGCACCTGTGAAGACTTGGCTATCAGTTAGGCACTAGGCAGGCCTCTAGCTCAACTCTGTATCTGCAGTACTGTTTTATGTAAAAGTTAAGTATTGTATAAATTCTGTGCAATATATATCTCGTTCTAATTTACTCTAGTGTTTCTAGTTTCTGGCTGCTCCCCTCCGTACCTGCACCTGCACCGTACCTACGACGGAAACGAGACACAAAAGCGGCGATGAAGCTGGGACACAAAACATACAGTTTTATATCGCCCAGACTATTAGAACTATTTAAATGTTTCTAGAGCTTATGGGACTTAACTACGGGTTTATCAGTCCCTAAACCTACAAACTACTTATCAACTAGCTAACACTAAGGACGACACAAATATCCATGCCTTAGGGGGGATTCGAACCCCCGACCGTAGTAGCTGTGCAGACCGTGACTGACGCGCCGCAGAACGCTCGGCCACATCGGCCGGCGAGAACTATTTAATAACGATGCATAGAACATGAAAGGTGTTGTCGATTACGCTATTCTGAAAAGTCAGCTGTGGTGGAACGTGCTTTGGAAAACGGACACCGAATTGCTTTCCACGAGACACCTATTATTAAACTGAGTAACAGCTTCTGGGTGAGCGTAATAAACGAAGCTAAAAAGATCAAAATTGAAGAGTTGAAGCGGTCGTAGCGTACGCGCGACCGAAACATTGCCATGTATAGTGAAGGAACTGAGTACCAGTGACGTCACTGGCTGCAGCGCGGCTGTATAAGCACGGTAGCGGCCTTGAAATGACAGCCATCCACTTGAGAACGGCCGAAAGCTCGTGGGCAGAAAACAACACGACGCGGCTTGTCACCCGAGAAGATTTTATTATGCTAACGGAGTTCGTAATTGATCTTCGTTAATTTTACAGGACTATTCAGCGAACTTTATTGTCAGACTATTACTGTACTTCACGCACCAGTTGTCAATAATGAAATATATATGTCAACACGACATGTTTCAGGACGACATTTTCAAGTTCTGTAAAACAAGGAAAAGTAGAATAATAAGGGCACTATGTAAAAACGACTGTACCACAAATATTCCAACGAAACTAACCTACCTACCATAAAACTTATCTGCTGCTAGGAAGCATCGTTAAACACAATAGCTGTGTATGTGCATTGTCAAAAATAAAACTTTGTGTAGTACCACATGTTTCTCAGATGGCAGCAAGTTGTGTACTAACGGACAGCTGATCCAACTTCAAAGATTGTCCATTTGCTTAACCGCTGTCATTGGTGGCCAAGGATATTCTAGTCGAGATACCTAACATTTATTCATAAAATAAGTCACTAAATTAAAAGTTTTGTAACGGAACTACGCTCTTAAATTTTTCAGTGAAGTTAAAAGCAAGAAGTCGATATTTAATACATGCACACACATCAGTGTTTCTCAAGGAGGAGGTTGCTAAAATGCACCCAATAATGGTTTTTAGATAGTTCTGTCTTTTCGTTGAGCATGCTGCTGAAATCCTCTCTCAACGCAAAAAAGATCTCAAATTCTTCGAGATTTGATAATAACCAACCTTTGGCCTGATAGTGCATGACTTTCAAACTATCATTTATGGAGCCCAACGAATGTCGTTCAATATTCAGACGTTTTGCCACTGTAGATGAGCCATTCTCTCTATTACTGTGCTCTTCAAACCGCACCTTAAAATTCCTTTCCTTTTGTCCTATATACTTCATTTCACAATCATTACACTTTATTTGGTATACCCCCGCTTTCCACATACAACTCTCACCTGCATCAGCATATGTTCTAATTTATTTACTGTTCTAAAAGTAATTTTAACTTTTTAAACAGTCTCGCCAATTTGTAGGAGACGGGTCCCCAGAATGGTATAACCCTGTATTTGTGCGAATTTTCTTCACGTATTTGATTCTTAGGTGTTATCGTCTATTCTAATCTATCAAACCCGCGTCATAATCTTTTCTACGGCTATCTGTCTAAGAACCTTCATTTCAGCTTCCTTGTTGTCAGGGGTCAACGGAATTGTATTTAAAACAAACAAACTGTTTCTGTTCTACTAATTTTTTTAATTTACAAACTAGTTTTCGGCTTATTAGGCCATCATCAGGTAAACTGTTGACAGGCGTCGACAATGACGCTATTGCTTAGGTTCTTAAAGATGGTAAAACAAAGATACAACACACAGAATACTCGGTCTTTGCATATGACATTTGTTGGAATTGCAAACGATATCTGTTGCCATGTAGAATCATGTTCACGAAATCAGTGGCCTCCTTAACATTTTTACATTGTAATTTCTGAATGTACAGGGTGAAACACATTACATATCAAGTATTAATGAACTAAAAACTATATTAACATTATTGACACTATAGCATATGTTGAGATCGTCACTTAAGGTGTACATTCAATTCGTTTTGTACACTGATTTTACAATTTACTTATTTGACAGCATCTGGCAAGATTCACATATTTAAATTGCATTTCATGTTACTGAGAAATTTATTATATATGTTGTTTTCGCGTAAAGTCTAAAAGGAAACAAGATAGAAAGGGGAAGTGTATGTGTGATATTAAGATGGCCTGTGGTAGGTAGCTGTTTTGGGCACATTATGTGAAGTTAACAGTGGGGATGTGTTCAACTGTACCTGGTCACTTAGCACTAGCTGTGGATTTGTTTATTTCCAGTGCTTCTAACAGGTGTAGTTTCCTGCCTTTCTTGACTATGTGAAGCACTTCTGTGAGGACCTGGTAGCTGAGTCCTTCTTTCAGAACGTGATCAGCAAACGTGGAGTCTGCTTTCTCTAATTTCTAGGTACCTTCATGTTCTGTCCGTCTAATTTCAATTGCCGTGCCTGATTGACCAATATACAGTTTTCTTTAAATGTGGTTATTTCCGTTAACAGTTGCAATAAAATTGTTCAATAACATGTTTCGATCACTTGGATCATCTTCAGATCTTATAGTTGCGCCCGAAACTCGTCTGGCTGAGTACCAATTAGTACTCAGCCAGACGAGTTGCGGACGCAACTATAAGATCTGAAGATGATCCAAGTGATCGAAACATGTTATTGAACAATTTTATTGCAACTGTTGACGGATATAAACACATTTAAAATAACAAAGTGCAGTTGCGGACACTCTCCAATCGACCATGTCGACTGTAATATATACAGTTTGCTGTTCATGTTCAATTGTAAATATCTTTGTCGTGTAATTTATTATCTTTGGTTATTTTGGCCTAATATTACAAGTGGATGCATTCCAGGATTTCAATTTAGGTGACGTCATACCTTGTCAAGGACGTCTACTTTTCATGTAGGAACTTACATATCGATTGCAGAGTAATATCTTTGGATTTTTTGTTCGTTTTGTTTTTAGACAAATAAGGAATATTAGAAACTCAATAGAATATTAATAAAGTCCTTCCTCAGACACACAGCCTTAGGCCATCTTACAAAATGGTGTCGTGGTCTCTTATGCATCTTGTTCTTGTTGAGATTCGTGCGTCTATAAAAAGATCGATGCGTGAAGCATACAATAATTATCACAGCCATACCTTATCAAAAGATCTTTCAGAGAACCCGAAAAAATTCTGGTCCTATGTAAAATCGATAAGCGGGTCAAAGCCCACTGTCCAGTCACTAGTTGATCATTTCGGGGCAGTAGTAGAGGAAAGCAAACGGAAAGCTGAAGTTATAAATTTAACCTTTGAGAAATCTTTCACGCAGGAGGACTGCACAAATGTACCATCATTTGATCAACGTACTAATTCCGAAATGGGGGACATAGCAATAGGTATTTCCGGTGTAGAGAAGCAGCTGAGAGAGCTAAATACGAAAAAGTCTGCTGGTCCGGATGGAATACCAGTTCGGTTTTACAAAGACTATTCTGCGGCGTTGGCCCCCTACTTAGCTTGAATTTATAGCGAATCTTTAATTCAGCGCAAAGTTCCTAGTGATTCGAAAAAAGCGCAGGTGACTCCCGTGTATAAGAAAGGAAAGAAAACTAACCCATACAATTACAGGCCAATATCGTTGACATCAGTTTCATGTAGAATTTTGGAGCATATTCTCAGTTCGAATATAGTAAATTTCCTTGAAACGGAAAAGCTTCTTTCCATGAATCAGCATGGGTATAGGAAACATCGTTCATGTGAAACTCAGCTTGCCCTTTTCTCACATGACATCTTGCGAGCCATGGACGAAGGGCAACAAGCGGATTGTGTTTTTCTCGACTTCAAAAAGGCGTTTGACGCGGTGCCACACTGCAGACTGCTAACGAAGATAGGAGCTTATGGAATAATTTAAAAGATTTGTGACTGGCTGGAAGACTTCCTAAAGTAATAGAACTCAGTACGTTGTTCTCGACGGCGAGTGTTCATCAGAGACGAGTGTATCGTCAGGCGTGCCCCAGGGGAGTGTGATAGGACCGCTATTATTTTCTATCTATATAAAGGATCTGATGAACAGAGTAAGTTGTAATTTGCGGCTGTTTGCTGATGATGCTGTGGTGTATGGGAGGGTGACGTCTGTAACTGACTGTAATAGCATACAGGATGACTTAGACAAAATTTCTAGTTGGTGCGAAGAATGGCAGCTAGCTCTCAATGTTGAAAAATGTAAGGTGATGCGCATGAGTAGAAAAAACAATCCTATAATGTTCGAATACAGCATCAGTAGTGAGCTTCTTGATGCGGTCGCGTCGTTCAAATATCTAGGCGTAACATTGCAGAGCGATATGAAATGGAACGAGCATGTAAGGACAGTTGTGAGTAAGGCGGACAGCCGACTTCGGTTTATTGGGAGGATTTTGGGAAGATGTACTTCACCTGTAAAGGAGACCGCGTATAAAACGTTTGTACGATCACGTCTTGAGTATTGCTCAAGTATTTGGGACCCGCAGCAGATCGGTTTGAAGGAAGACATAGAGGCGGTTCAGAGGCGAGCAGCTAGATTTGTTACCGGTAGGTTCGACCAATGCGCGAGTGTCACGGAAATGCTTCGGCAACTCAATTGGGGATCGCTGGAAGAAAGACGACGTTGTTTTCGTGAATTTCTGTTAAGTAAATTTAGAGGGCCGGAATTTGAGTGTAGTACGATCTTGCTGCCGCCTACTTACATTTCGCGTAAAGATCACAAAGACAAGAGAAATTAGGGCTCGTACGGAGGCATATAGGCATTCTTTTTTTCCTCGTTCAGTTTGGGAGTGGAATAGGAAAGTGTACCCTCCGCCACGCACCTTACGGTGAATTGCGGAGTATGTATGTAGATGTAGATGTTTTTGAGATCATAGAGGTTGTAGAATGCGACGGCAGTGTCTTGATCCGAGGTGTGCGGTCTCCTCCATCGGCGACGCTCCAGGAAATGCAGTATTCTCGCGAGCTGGTCCCGCGAATCTGGTGACAGTGGAGTGTTTACGCGGCGCGCCATTGTGGTGGCGGGCTGCGAGGCGTTTCGACAGCGGGGGCGCCTCCTCGGGAGCAGGAGCGCCCTAAGTGCCCCCCCCCCCCCCCAAGAAGGGGCGGCCATTAGAGCGGCTGCCCCCGCCATCCTTCACCCGCGCCTCGCCTCGGCCGCCGCTATTGACACGGCTCGCTTTTCATGCGGCGCCTCTGCATATCAATATCCCGACCACGAGTGTCTGATAGAGCGCGCACCGCCAGCGTAGCTGAGGCTGCGGCTGTAGCCAGACCAGACATCCGCCGCTAGCGCCGTCCGGACGCACTTCGCACTCTACTTACTGTTCCTGTTGTTAATTGGTTCAAGAAAGGCAGTAGGAGTAACCCACTAAACTACAGGCCTATTTCATTGACGTCAATTTGCAGCAGGGTTTTGGGAGCATATCCTGTATTCAAATATTATGAATTATCTCGAACAGAACGATCTATTGATCCAAGGTCAACACGGATTCAGAAAATATCGTTCATGCGAAACACAACTAGCTCTTTATTCACACGACGTGATGGGTGCTATCGACAAAGCTGCGCAAATCGATTCCGTATTTCTTGATTTCCAGAAAGCTTTTGACACCGTACCTCACAAACGGCTTTTAATCAAATTGCGTGGTTATGGTATATCGCCCCAAATTTGCGATTGGATAGGGGATTTCTTGTCAGAGAGGACACAGTTCGTAGTAATCGATGGTAAGGCATCGACTAAAACAGAGGTGATATCGGGCGTTCCACAGGGTAGTGTTATTGGTCCTCTGTTATTCCTTATTTACATAAACGATTTAGGGGAAAATCTAAGTAGCTCTCTTAGGTTGTTTGCAGATGACACCGTCATTTACCGTCTAGTAAAATCATCTGAAGATCAAAACCAACTGTAGGACGATCTGAATAAGATATCAGTATGGTGTAAAAATTGGCAATTGACTCTAAATAATGAGAAGTCTGAAGTCGTCCACATGAGTACGAAAAGAAATCCGTTAAACTTTGTTTACAACATAAATCAATCAAATGTGAAGGCCGTAAACTCCACAAAATACTTAGGAATTACTATTACTGCAGACTTAAACTGGAAAGAACACGTAGATAATATCGTGGGAAAGGCGAACCAGAGACTGCGTTTTATTGGCAGAACCCTTAAAAGATGCAACAGAACTACTAAAGACACTGCATACACTACGCTTGTCCGTCCATTTTTGGAGTATTGCAGCCCAGTGTGGGATCCTTATGAGGTGGGTTTCACGGAGGACATCGAAAGAGTCCAAAGAAGGGCAGCTCGTTTCGTATTGTCACGATACAGGGGAGACAGCGTTACGGAAATGATACAGGATCTGTGATGGGAATCATTACAACAACGGCGCTTATCACTGCGGCGTGGGCTACTTGCGAAACTCCAATCCCCAACATTCTTCTCCG
This sequence comes from Locusta migratoria, assembly GCA_026315105.1. Classification (NCBI taxonomy): domain Eukaryota; kingdom Metazoa; phylum Arthropoda; class Insecta; order Orthoptera; family Acrididae; genus Locusta; species Locusta migratoria. Next base: position 6,700,805 of record CM048754.1, read on the forward strand.
AATGCGAAAATATATTGTTGACTCCCACTTACATAGGTAGAAATGATCATCAGAATAAAATAAGAGAAATCAGAGCTCGAACAGAGAGATTCAGGTGTTCTTTCTTCCCGCGCGCTATTCGAGAATGGAATGGGAGATAAATAGTATAATTGTGGTTAGATGAACCCTCTGCCAGGCACTTAAATGTGATTTGCAGAGTATCCCATGTAGATGTAGATGATTGCTTGATTGCTAACTGCGGTATCCATTAGTATAATAGTTCGCGGCAGGGAGCGCTCTCTTTAGTTCCCGGCTCTGTCGCGAACTAGCTGCCTCTTTTAGTTCGTCTGCCTCCAGTGACGGCTGAGCGGCGTGGTCTGCGCGTGCAGGTGGAGGGAGAAGTTCCCCCACCTAGCTGCTTCATGCGCTTGCTGCTTGAGCCGCTAACGATATCACGCACACCCAAAGAAACAGTTTGTGGATAATTTCTCGCCTTTACGTTTTGAGCTGTCTTTGTATCTTGTTGTTGTTGTGGTCTTCAGTCCGGAGACTGGTTTGATGCAGCTCTCCACAATAACCTATCCAGAGCAAGCCTCTTCATCTCCACATAAGAACGGCAACCTACATCTTTCTGAATCTGCTTACTAGATCCATCTCTTGGTCTTCCCCTGCGATTTTTTCCCCACACACTTCCCTCCAACGCTAAATTCACAGTTCCTTGATGTCTAAGAATGTGTCCTATCAATCTATCCCTTCTTTTAGTCAAGGTATGCCAGAAATTTTTCTCCCCAATTCTGTTCAGTACCTCCTCATTAGTAACGCGATCCACCCACCTAATCTTCAGCATTCTTCTGTAGCACCATATTTCAAAAGCCTCAATCCTCTTCCTTTGTATCTTATCATTATAGAATTTTTTAGTCAGATATTGCAGAGTGGAGAATACTTTAAAACATAAGTATTGTATTACTGAACTATGTAATTGTAGCTGGCTGTCATCGGCAGAAGGCAAACACGTGATTAATAAGTCTGGTGCGCGCCCTCTCGTAATTGCCCGTCGGTCTTCGGAAAGGATCCAACGAACTATCGAGCGGGGTACGTCAGGCATAATAGTTCGCTCCCGGGAGTTCGAGACCGGTAGCTCATTTTACTTCGCAGATCCGTCGCGAGGTAGGTCGCTCTTCCTAATTCGTCTGCTTCCATTCCCGAGATAGATCGTTACTTGTTAGCTTTTTTTTGGGTCTTGCTCCCGCTGCTGTAAGCGCTCTTTCTTTTGTTATGGTAGCTTTTTTTTTTTTTTTTTTTAACAATTATCAGTATTGCCCAAGCGTGTGCTATTACCCGCATTTTTTGGGCATTTTGACATCAAATAGGCAAACAAACCAGTTATTTACACAAATGTGTCATATAATGGTATTCATCACACACTAAAATAGTGACTGTGGTAAATATAGGAAAGGTCGAGGAAATGCCAGCCGACTATATTATAACCCCATACTGCTTCAACAAGCCTTTCAATATAACAATTGGAAGTAGGCAGCAGTGGGAGAAAGTAGTTCGACACCGTAGGGGGATATTGGTCCACTGACGGGTCGAAATCAGACCAAGACGTTGTGGCCGGGGTATACGGGGTGCGGCCAAGACTGGAGGGCGTCATCTCTCTAGGGAAACTGGCCTCAGTATTCCAGGCGGAAATCACTGCCATCAGGGCGTGTGTGGAGGAGAATTTGCGTAGGTGCTGCAAAGACCGTAGCATCTATATCTATTCAGACATCCAGGCAGCCCTGAGATCACTGGCAGCTCCTGCAACAAGGTCTAAAATTGTTGCAGAATGTCACAGTGTTCTGGTGGAGCTAGGGGAAAGCAATAGGGTAAACCTATTGTGGGTCCCTGGCCACTCGGGGATCAGTGGCAACGAACATGCCGACAGATTAGCCAGGATGGGGGCAGAGACTACATTTATTGGACCGGAACCTGTCCTGACAATCACCAAGGCAATGATCAAATTGGTGCTACGTAAATGGCTCAGAAGACAGCACGTAGAATATTGTACCAAAGTCCATCAACAAAAACATGGCAAGGTAATGATGCCAAAGCCGTGTTTTAAAAGAAGCACTGCAATCCTGGGCCTGAACAGGAGAGAGATTAGACTCATGGTTGGATTGCTGACAGGCCATGGGAATTTCAAAAAACACCTACATACAATGGGAATAACAGAAGAGGACCCTAAATGTAGGATCTGTGATGACGGTGATGAAACTGCATCACATCTAATCTTCGAATGCATTGCATTGGAGAGTAAAAGGCACAGAACATTTGGGACAACCATACCCGAAGAAATTGTGCATTATAAAGAACTGGTAAAGGGACTCCTTGCACTGTTCAAGGGCATTGGTTGGCCTTACTAGATATACAGGGAGCGATACCGCACAATAAACTTAGTTTCGGTGCGGGCAGTGGCGGGTTAGACCAAGACTGTTTTGGCTTCCCTGAAAAAATCAAATCAAATCAAATGGTATTCAACTACTTTACATACATAGTACTCGTACTATTTTATTTTTAAAATGAATTTATTTGTTTATTTATTAGGTCACTGAAGAATCATTTCCTACAAAATATGTAAAATGCGTTTATTTTGGCGAATAAAAATACTTTATATAAATAACTGACTTAGCTCGAAATGACGGTAACTGGCAGAAGGGAATCACGCGATTCTGCGCGCTCTCGCGTCCTCTCGCTGTTCCCCGTCAGTCTTCGGGAAAGGAGCGGACGAACTAAGAGGCGAGGGATCTGGGAACTAATTCGCGTAGTTCGCCTGTGAGAGCGCTCGTCCGAACTAGTTCGTTTGCGAATTATACAAGACTAGTATCCAGTTAATCATTTAGAAAGGCTAGATGTATCCGTAGGGTTTAATACGTTTCCTGAGGAGGAAAAAATTCACTTCAGTTTTTTTTACACGGTACAACGAGGAAGGCGACTCTCTTACTTTCTCGGATAGTCACGTGGGATGAAACTTGGGTATCGTACGAAACAAAAAGGCGATCAGTGGAATATCAGACAGCATTTTCGCTCATAATTCTTACAAAATATCTTTTATTTTTACGTAATATAAGCTTAAAAATCATCAAATTTCACGATTAGATCACGTGATGATAACGCTCCGTTATTGGCTGAAGTACTGGTGACGTCATAGAACACCTACAGTGCGGCAACTAGAAGTCGGAGCTGTATTATTGTATGCGTTTCCTCCATTTCGCAGCTTTAAGTTCAGTTTTTTCGTGATCTAAACGCGTTTACAGTTTTTATGCCACAATGGAAGATGGTTATGTGAAGGCTGACAGCGGAAACCTCCCTAAAGTTGATGCAATTATGGTGTCTTCATTCTTTAAAAACAATCCAAATTTTTACATGCCAGAAATAAGAAACTTGAAAACTGCATTGTAAGTAACGCATACCTACATTTTAAAGCTAATTATTTCGATAGATTTTTTATGCAATTGGAAAAAAGTACCCTATTTGTTGATGTCAGCAGACTTAATCTGAAGTCACCATATTATGCAATAAAGGGTAAAATTTTATCTTCTATCCAGGCGGCCTTGAGTGATTATGTTGGCAACATCAACAACACGACAGAAAATCTTTGTCCAGATGTTCAGACCACATAGAATGACTAGATTAGTGTATCGTACAGACCATGAAGTAAATAAATAATGCTGTTCCTGCTCTACGATTCTTGTATGTACATTTGTCCGGTCAGTAAAAGTAACTGCCCTCGTAAATCAAAGGTTTCACGCCAAAATATTTGCGCTGTCACGCGTTTGGCTAATGGTGACGTCTCATGATTCTCGCTATTCAGCATTTGTTGCCAACATAGTCACACGAAGTCGCCGGGATAGTTAGTAAAATTTAACCCAGTAAAGCTTCAATAAACACATATTTGGGTAACTAACACTTTTACTCGTATTTACACTTACATATTACGAAAGTTTGAAAGCTAAATAAATCGGCGCATTAAAGACATCTCCCATACCCTTATATTACGATAGGGTAAGTTGTTGTAAAGTAACCAGAAGGGCGTTGTCGATGTATAAAACGGTTGTTTAACTAAGATCTATTGGTGATAAAATTGCACTTACTGGAGATAATCAGTGCTATACTTTTATATTGGGCTGCAACAATATTCATGTTGTACTTTCACCAAATATATTAGGAAACGGCTTTAATTACACATAAATCGTAGGCGTGTAACATTTATGAAGTTTTACTTCGCAAATGTAAACATCAGGTCATTAACCTACACATAATACTACTTTACACCTTTGCAGTAGAAGAGAATGATACTAAACAATTTAGTTTACCAATGGAATAATATTGTTTATTACATCAAAATGATCCTCACAGAAATACACACATGAAGTAGCCGCTATTTCATCTGGATCTCTTCGCGCCAGTGTCAACCACTTTTTGCGTATCTTCTCATTGTTTAGTACTTGCAAGAACAATTTTTCTGGAGCCTTGACAGATGTATTGGTACAGTGCGGAACTAAGCAATATTTGTAGGCCATTATGAAAACGTTAACGCCCAAACACGAGGCCTCGGTCCAAACAATATACAGGTATTTGTTTATCTTACGAGAGCAACAGCAGCAGCAGCAGCGTGTTGTATGACGTCACAGGCATCACGTGACTCAAATGTAGCGTTTTAGCGGGCTTTCAAATTATTTGAATTTCATTTCTTTTAAAAAAAAAGTACTGAAATCCACGAGGTAAAAAAGCATGTTCGGACCATAATATGACATAATTAACAATTTAAAACGATTTCCAGAAAACAGTCAAATACCCTATTACTGCCAAAAGGTGTTGCTTTGTTTCCACGATAATGCCTGACCTCACACGGCGAATGTGACCAACCAATTCTGACGGGAATTACACTGGAATGTGTTTGATCATACTCCATACAGCACGGACCTTGCTCTTAGCGACTTTCTTCTTACACCTAAAATCTGTCTGTGGTCAACACTTCAACGATGATGACGACCTGAAAGTACATTTTACCACATGGTTGAATACTCAGGCGGCAACTTTCTATGAAGAAAGCATACGTCACGCTATGACAAGTGCCTACAAAATTCCGGAAGCTATGTATAAAAGTAGTTTAGCAGTTGTAGATTTTTGCACAATACACGTTTGTTTTAAACACCCAAACGGAACTTACTTTTCGGACATATCTCGTACTATGGCGGAGCAATACCATATCTACAAACATATACAAGAAAGACACTGCCAATAACAGTAAAATGAATAATTAAGGTGAACCCGAAGCATATCTATACCCACACACAAACACACACACACACCAGAAAAGATACAATACTACTGATGATTAATCACTCACAGACACACAATAGTTGTTCACTAATTGCATCAATGACCATACACACAAGGTCAGTTGAGTACCATTAACTACATATGATACAGGGTGATTCACGAAGATATGCAAATGTTTTAATATGTTATTCTGCGAGTAAAACTAGAGAAATAAGTTCTTCCCACCGGAGAGCTGATGAAAACTCCGCAACTCCGCAAACCACCTCACTGTGTGTGGCGGAGGGTACTTCACGTACCGTGTCACTTCACTAAAGCTGGGTTTCCACACGCATGAATTTCTTACACATCCATTCTCTCACCACCCTCCCTACATACATGTTAGCGTTCCCACGCAATGAGGTCGGAAACGCTATTTAAGCGACTTTCAAGATTCCCACTAGTGAACTTTTTCGTGCGGGAGTATTACACCTTTCAGCTTAGAGTTTATATAAAGTTGAGGAAGAATAAAAAATAGATGCACTAATGCTGAATATAGAAGTGTGAATTTCTTGGGAAATTTTTGAAGCGGTAAGATAAATTATGAGTAAACTTTTAGGAGTTACAGCGTAACGTGCTAATGTCGGCAACGACCTCAGAATTGCTTTTTGAAAACTCAATCACAGACACAGTGAGGATAAAAATCTTTCGTTTCGACCTTGAAACGAATCATTAACGCTGTTCCTACTCTATGGTTGACAGAGGCTTGCATGTAACCTCGTGCAATCAGTAAGTTATCCTCTTAAAGCTGACATTTCGTTGCGAACAAAGCACAATCGTCACCGTTACTGTGCAGTTTAACTCAACTTTGGAATCCTTTTGAGCCGTGTTTCTCGCACTATACGAAAGTCTAATACACGTGTATGAGATACCTTGTCAACTCGTATTACTTTACAAGGTAATGTGGCTACTGAAGACACTGCAATATATTTAATTCTGAAGAGCGCTATTACAAAACTGTTATCTACAAGTCACTAAAGATACATCAGAAAATATGGTTTATGTCGGTGCTACTGAGCTTTGTTTTTTCCTGTTTAACATTAACTACAGTGTGCTATGGTATTTATAAAAGCAGATTATTTCACACATGCATACAGTTTTAGATAACTTGATTAGCATCATTAACAAAAATTAAATTCTCTACAACTTCTGTTAAAAATTTGTGCAGTTGCCTGGAATTTTAAAAGAAATTGGGCCAAATAGTTAATAAATAACAAATTTTCAAAAAATAATATTATTTCTTTGCTTCTCTAGAATTTCTGGAAAGCCACTGCATATGTACGCCTTGGGCATGTTGTATTAGATGCACCAGATGAGTAACAACAAAATAAACAGAAATCGTGCTTTACTACAACCTCGCAGAGATTCATGATGGCTGCATATTAGCGAAGTTGCTAAATTTCAGGCGAAATCTTTTATTAGCCCAAAATCTGTAAATAAACATATGCGGACTTCTGTTTATATGAACTTTATTCTTTAGTTTTACAGGTTAATATATTTGCATATCTTCGTGAATCAGCCTGTTTAAGGATTCATTCATATGTAGTTAATGTTACTCAACTGACCTTGTCAGTATGATCATTGCTGCAATTGGTGAACAGCTATTAACTTTGTGTGTGTGTGAGTGATTAATCAATCATTCGTATTGTATCATTTCTGTGTGTGTGTGTGTGTGTGTGTGTGTGTAGATATGCTTCTGGTTCACCATAAATGTTCATTTTAAATGCTATTACCAGAGGCACTCCTTTACAGAGAAGGGTTTTGAACTTAGGATTTGTTTCGTCCCACTGCATATAATAGCGTCTTTCATGTCTATGTGTGTAGCTTTGCTATTGGTCCGCCATAACATATTCGTTCTAACTGCTGTTGACAGAGGCGTTCCTTTCTGCAGATGTGTGTGGAATTTATGATTTGTCGCCCCATTGCTTGATAGTAACTGTTCGTCCCTTCTTGACATTACTGTATCTTTCCAGCGTTTACAGGGATCTCCCTACCACTGATGTGGTTAGAACAAATACTTTATGCTTTGTGAGGTGTATCTGTGTGTCTTCTGTGTGTGTGCGTGTGCGTGTGTGTGTGTGTGTGTGTGTGTGTGTGTGTGTGTGTGTGTGCGTGTAAGCCACCATTAAAGCTGTTTGTTCAGAACGATGCTATAAAGATTTTTTTTCCTGTTTTGCAGAATTCTTTCAGCAAATGCTTGGGGGGTTTGGCTGAAGACCTGAGGTGTTAGGAGTAGAAACAGCTGCTGCAGATGCACCTCCAATGCAACCTTCTCGTCCTCAACCCCATCTGGACAATTCTGAGAAACCAGATGTGCTTCATAAAATTATGGAATCCATCCAGAAACGGAATTGTCGTGTAAGTACAAGTACACATATAATCACTTCATCTTCAGTAGCATAGACAACATATGGCAATTCTCCAGTTCTTAAAGCATAGTAATGAATAACTGTATGTATGTTACAGATCATAATGTCCATAATGATGATGACAGAATCCTTGAATGGGTCCATCATGATACCTGTATGGAGTGGTTAAGGAGGAGGAAACAGCTGATTACAATATCTTAGATGCAACCCGCCAGTCTCAGCGATGGGTTGAAATACGTGATTAAAGTTACTGCGGTTATGGTGAGGAAGAGTAGAATACCAAATGGGCTCGCGTCTTGTGTGAGCCAGTATCTACTTAGTGAACACACATCTGTTTCTTCGACAGTGAGTGAATGCATGGACGACATTGCTAATGTACACCCTTCTTGTACACATGATATTATGGACTTCATATTAATAAAAGTGGCACACACACTGGATGTATCTACTAACCACAAGACATGCCATTGGATAGTACTCCCTGGCGGACTCATTATTGGAGCACTGACGGAAAAGGTGAATATATATATGAAACTGTGATATTCTTACAAAGAAAATTAGTCCATAACTTCCTGTCTACATAGCTCAAAACAATTACGGGATCAGGTAAGATATCATACACAATATACACATGGTAACTGTGGTGTCGCACAAGTACAAAGTGCGCGCCACTTACTTTCGCCGCGCGCCGCCATGCACGCACGGCGCGGCGTTCTCACGACGACAGCCACGAGCGCCCTCTGCGACAACGCCGCTCGTGGCCACCACTGAAGGACATCGGCCACTTCGGACTGAGATAGCAACGAGTTAGGACCTTCGTAATCAGATAGGCACCGGTGAAGACTTTGCTATCGTACAGGCACTAGGCAGGCCTCTAACAACTATGTATCAACATTCTGCAGTACTATGTAAAAGTTAAGTATTGTTACATTCTGTGCAATATATATCTCTTTCTAATTTACTCGAGTGTTTATAGTTTCTGGCTGCTCCCCTCCGTACCTGCACCAGCGTGTCGGTCTCATTCCACTCGGCCACCGACACCTACGACGAGGCTGGGACACAAAAGCGGCGACGAAGGCGAGACACAAAAGTGGCGACGAGGATGGGATACAAAAGTGGCGACGAGGAGTGATAGACGAACCTTGGACCAGCAGCCAGACAGCAGCAGTCGGAGCACGCAGAAATTGCTCCCGCCCACCCACCCTTATTATAAGATTTTTGGGGGAACATTTTCAGTTACGTGTTTGTGGACTTTTTTGTTGCAGAGCGTCCTCTTTCATATTGCATTTGTGTTTTGTACTAATTTACTTGCATACGCGGTGCCTAATCGGTCAGCATGGCCACTACCCCAAACCCAAACTTAATGGAAATTATTCAGTTACAGACGGCGCAAATAACACAACTTCTCCAGGCGGTGGCGCAGTTGACAACTCAACAACAGCCGTCGCATCGGCAGCCCACACCTGCCGCCGCACCGCTTCCGACGTTCCGCCAGTACAACGAACGTGAGGAAGAATGGAGCGACTATTTCGCACAGTTTCAAGAACTCGTCGCGGCTCATCAACTTACAGGTCAGACTGTTAAGCATCTTTTATTGTCCGTGGTGGGCCCCAAAACTTTTGTGTTACTGCAGAAACTGTTCCCGCAAGCATCTCCTCGTGATGTAGACTTTGAACAAATAGTAGAGGCACTAAATGCTCATTATGAGAGAAAAGTTCTTGTAGCCGCTGCACGATACCGATTTTTCAGACTTAAAAAATTACCGCAGCAGTCACACCAAGAGTGGATTACGGAATTGAAGGGCTTAACCCGCCAATGTAAATTTACTTGCTCTTGTGGACTTTCTTATAGTGACGTGATGTTGAGGGATGCGATTACGCAGAATATTCAGGACCCCAGAATTAGAGCAGCAATTCTGAAACAGTCTGACCCCTCATTAGACAGTGTACTGCAGCTTATTGAAGCGCATGATACTTTTGATTTAGCAGATGTAGAAATGCAAAGCCACAGTGTAAATTCAGTGTGCCGCAACGGACGCTTTCCTAGCCGTAGTTCTCAGTATAGCACTAGTGATTCTTATTTTTCTACCGGTCGTGCTGAGCAGACAGTGAACAGTAGCCAGTGTAAAAGTGCGACACAAAGGTCGCCCCGTCGTGTTAGAAACAGTGATTTGAATAACGGGCGCCAACGCTTATTTCAGAAAAATGTACGTAAATCTTGCCCCCAGTGTGTGTCTCGCCACAAACGTGCTCATTGCCCTAGTCGCAACGCAACCTGTTATCAATGTGGCAAATTGGGACATGTGCAGTCTGTGTGTATGCAAATTAAAAACTCAAAGAACAGTAACGTTAGAAACAGTGCTTCGCAAAGTGCGAGAACAGTTCATTCTGTAAGTGTTATACGGGCTGTGGAATTGGACAGTGCTTTCCTTGGATCTCAATTGCAAGAAAGTAGTTCTGCGCCTATGGCAAAACTATATAGTGCACCACGTAGCAAGCGCCGACGAGCGCGTAAAACAGTGCAACGGAAAAGGGTTCGGGACAAGCAAAATGACTATGAACAGTGCATTCCTGTAGCGAAAATAGTGCCTTCTACAACTTCTTGTGATAGTGCCCAGTACTGTGTAGATAGAGACAGTAGACTTGTTGTAGCTACTCAAAAGTTTAGTGCAGTAGTTAGTAAATCTGTAGTAGCTTCGCAAGCTTGCGAGGACGCCGATCCGGCGGTAGTGCCATCTAGTGGCAGTGTTGTTAATCCGCCGCGTGCCGAGTCTGCGCCGCTTCCTTCACTACGCGGCCCGCGCAAGTGCAGTAAACAAACCGTAGCAGACGTTGCCCACATTCGCTCACCTGTCGTGCGCCAGAAGCACAAACTTTTTGTAAATCTCTTCGTAGAAAATAAGACGGTGCAATTTCAGCTTGATACTGGTTCCGCTGTCACATTAATAAATAAAGATACTTATGAACTTCTGGGTTCGCCAAAATTGTCGCCGTCACAGCAAGTGTTAACAGCTTATACAGGTGAAAATATTCCCGTGCTAGGAACATGTAGCCTGCCCGCCTCTTTTCAAGGTGTAACAAAAACAGTTGCTTTTGTTGTTCTTCAGGCCAAATCTACACAGAACATTTTTGGACTAGATGCTTTTGATTTGTTTGGTTTATCAATTCAAAGAGATGTGCTTCAAATTTCGTCAATAGTGCCTCAGGATAAAATCAATGCATTGTGTGACAAATATAGTGACTTGTTTTCGCCGGAACTAGGTTGTGCAAAAGACTTCGTGGCACATGTAACTTTAAAAGAATCTGCGGTTCCAAAATTTCGTAAAGCTAGACCAGTGCCTATCGCCTTGCGTGATACAGTTGCCGAAGAACTTAAACGTTGGCAAGATAGTGGGGTGATTTCTTCTGTTTCTGCGAGTCAGTGGGCCTCGCCTATAGTAATTATACCCAAGCCGTCAGGAAAACTTCGTCTCTGTGCGGACTTTAAATCAACGGTGAACAGTCAAACAATTGTAGACACTTATCCCCTGCCCAGACCTGAGGAACTGATGGACAAATTAGGACAGTCTCGATTCTTTTCTAAGATTGATTTAGCAGAGGCATACTTACAGATTCCACTTGATGACGAGTCAAAAAAGTTTTTCGTCATTAATACTCACATGGGCCTTTTTCAATTTCAACGCTTACCCTTTGGCAGTTCTTCCGCCCCCGCTATTTTTCGGCGTTTTTTGGAACAGCTGACAGTTTCTGTACCGTGTTGTTCGAACTATTTAGATGATATTGTGGTATCCGGACGTACAGTTGAAGAACATTTAGCAAACCTGGAGTGCCTTTTCAAAGTTTTGACTGCAGCAGGTCTACGTTGCAATACAGCAAAGTGTTCGTTTTTTCAAACTGAAATAGAGTACCTAGGCCATGTGATTAATGCCCAAGGAATTCATCCTTTACAGTCACATCTTCGAGCAATCAAAGACTTGCCTCCTCCTAAGAATGTGCATGAATTGCAAGCAGTAATGGGAAAGCTTAACTATTATTTCAGATTTATTCCCAATGCCTCTCAGATTGCAGCTCCACTGCATCACTTACGTAGGAAGAATGTTCCTTTTGTTTGGTCCAAAGATTGCCAGGTTGCCTTTGACAACTTAAAGTCTGCACTACTCAGTGATGCATGTTTGATTCCCTTTGACCCACAGAAGCCTGTAGTGTTAGCAGTTGACGCCTCGTCGTACGGTCTGGGTGCCGTTCTGTCGCATCGTATTGGATGTCACGATCGTCCTATTGCCTTTGCATCCAAGCTACTGACGCCGACGCAACAGAATTATAGTCAGATAGAAAAGGAGGCCTTAGCAATCATTTACGGCGTCACAAAGTTTCATCATTATCTCTATGGCAGAAAATTCTATTTGTTGACAGACCACAAGCCTCTCACGTCGTTGTTCTCACCCACAAAGCCAATTCCGCCACGAACGGCACAAAAGCTTCAGAGATGGTCCTTGATATTGTCAAATTATCAGTATGAGATTTTGTACCGGCCTACCACTAAACATGCCAACGCGGACACACTTTCCCGACTTCCGGTTGGCCAGGATGTATCATTTGATTCTTCAGAAATGGCATGTTGTCAGATAGATTCCAGAGATGCTTCCGCTGTCGCAGACTTTCCTTTGAACTCTCGTCGGGTTGCACAGGAAACAGCTGCGGATGCAGACCTAAGTGTGGTAGCACGTTTTGTTCGCTTTGGTTGGCCTGCCAGAGCCAAAGACATTGATCGGCCTCTGGTTCGACGTTATTTTGCACAACGTCATGCATTGTCTTTAAGTCAGGGTGTACTGTTGTTGCATACCGACAACGACCAAGCAAGAGTGATTGTTCCTCGTTCCCTGCGACGAGAAGTGTTACGCCTCCTGCATCAAGGACATTGGGGCATTGTTACGACAAAGCAATTGGCCAGACGTCATTGTACCTGGGTTGGTATGGACGCTCAGATAGAGAGCATGACATCACAGTGTACAGTTTGTGCGGAGCATCAGGCGGCTCCTCCACAGCGTTTCTCAGACTGGCCACGCCCCAAGGGACCATGGCAACGTTTACATATTGACTTTGCCGGACCATTCTGGAATACGCGCTGGTTAATTGTTGTAGACGCTTTCAGCAAGTTTCCTTTTGTGATTGCCATGAACTCAACGACGGCGTCTAGTACAATCAGTGCCTTAACATCAGTGTTTTGCATCGAAGGCTTGCCTGAAACTATCGTCAGTGACAATGGACCTCAGTTTGTTAGTGCGGAATTTCAACAGTTTTGTCGCGTGAATGGCATTCAGCATATCACCACCGCGCCTTTTCACCCTCAGTCCAATGGTGAAGCAGAACGTTTCGTTCGAACATTCAAGTCTCACATGGAGAAGATGAAAGGTCAGCACTCCAGGCAGCAAGCTCTTCAAATTTTCCTGTCTACGTATCGGTGCATGCCACGTGACGGCCCGTCTCCTGCCGAGCTGCTGCACGGCCGCCGTCACCGCACTCTCCTTCACCTGCTGCAGCCTCCCACGCACCGAGTCGGTTCGTATGGCGCTACGCGTTTTCAGGTTTCCACGCCGGTGCTGTACAGGGTGTTTGCTGGAAACAAGAAGACATGGTTGCCGGGCACCATTCAACGCGTGCTTGGTCGCAATATGTTTGTTGTACGTTCTTCCACAGGGTCGGAGCTGCGGCGCCACGCAAACCAATTGCGCCTGCACAGGCCGCGCGATCCTGTCTCCGGTTTCTTGATTCCAGACCCAGTTCACCGCCAGGGAGCACAGCCACATCGTTCGTCCCCGGACTACGAGATCCCTATGGACGTCGACGTACATCCGACGCAGTCGTCGCCGCCGCTGTCGCCGCCGCAGATGACAGCGTCACCGAGAGGGACTCCGGGACCGTGCGGGCCCCCCCAGCTTGGGCCACGCACCTCAGAAGAAGATGACCTGCTCCCTCTGGGCGGGGGCGGGCGCCCTTCCCCAGGTTTCGGCGGGTTCCCTGGAGGATCGCAAGGCGGATGCCGGGGCGCGGACGGCGTCTCGATCCCGGCCTCAGCTACGACGCCCGTCCCACCAGTAACGCCCCCGCCCAGGCCCTCCTCCCAGTGCCGTCGCCGTGGCCCTCAGCCCTACGCCACGACGGCGCGGCGGTTTGGGGGGGGAGGGGTGTGGTGTCGCACAAGTACAAAGTGCGCGCCACTTACTTTCGCCGCGCGCCGCCATGCACGCACGGCGCGGCGTTCTCACGACGACAGCCACGAGCGCCCTCTGCGACAACGCCGCTCGTGGCCACCACTGAAGGACATCGGCCACTTCGGACTGAGATAGCAACGAGTTAGGACCTTCGTAATCAGATAGGCACCGGTGAAGACTTTGCTATCGTACAGGCACTAGGCAGGCCTCTAACAACTATGTATCAACATTCTGCAGTACTATGTAAAAGTTAAGTATTGTTACATTCTGTGCAATATATATCTCTTTCTAATTTACTCGAGTGTTTATAGTTTCTGGCTGCTCCCCTCCGTACCTGCACCAGCGTGTCGGTCTCATTCCACTCGGCCACCGACACCTACGACGAGGCTGGGACACAAAAGCGGAGACGAAGGCGAGACACAAAAGTAACGTATTTTATTCAGTTATTGGTAACAATAGTAGTGCAACAAGCCCAGCTCAGTCAATCACTCACACTGGTGTCCCTGTGTCTACTATAAAGGATACTACCCGTCTTCATAGACCACACAATTGTCTGTCCTCATCACAGGTATTCTTCCACTGTTCTATGGACTGACGTCAACAATGTCAGTAGTTCTTGTATGAATACACACAGACACACACACACACACACACACACACACACACACAAACACAAACAAACATACACAATAGTTTACATATGTATTATCACAGAATGAATTCTTTTCTACGTCACATATAGTTCCCGTAATTTGGCTGTGTATGTTATGACATGCAAATAAGTTTAAATGTAGTTCGTTCCCAGATTGCTGGGTGCCATCCTGTTGTATATTCACTACTGGCCATTAAAGTTGCTACACCAAGAAGAAATGCAGATGAAAACGGGTATACATTGGACAAATATATTATACTAGAACTCACATGTGATTACATTTTCACGCAATTTGGGTGCATAGATCCTCAGGAATTAGTACCCAGAACAACCACGTCTGGCCGTAATCACGGCCATGATACGCATGGGCATTCAGTCAAACAGAGCTTGGATGGCGTGTACAGGTACAGAGGCAGCTTCAACACTGTACCACAGTTCATCAAGAGTAGTGACTGGCGTATTGTGACGAGACAGTTGCTCGGCCACCATTGACCAGACGTTTTCCATTGGTGAGAGATCTGGAGAATGTGCTGGACAGGACAGCAGTTGAACATTTTCCGTATTCAGAAAGGCCCGTACAGGACCTGCAACATGCGGTCGTGCATTATCCTGCTGAAATGTAGGGTTTCGAAGGGATCAAATGAAGGGTTGAGCCTCGGGTCGTAGCACATCTGAAATGTAACGGCCACTGTTCAGTGTCGATTTGAGCAAGAGGTGATCGAGACGTTTAACCAATGGCACCCCATATCATCACGCCAGGTGGTACGCCAGTATGGTGATGACGAATACACGCTTCCAATGTGCGTTCACCGCGATGTCGCCAAACACGGATGCGACCATCATGACGCTGTAAACAGAACCTGAATTCACCCGAAAAAATTACGTTTTGCCATGCGGATAAGATGCCTGTCATCTTGACTGCTAGTGATATGAGGGCGTTGGGATCCAGCACGGCATTCCGTATTGCCCTCCTGAACCCACCGATTGCATATTCTTGGATTGCGACCAAGACGAGCAGCAATGTCATGATACGATAAACCGCAATCGCGATAGGCTACAATCCGACTTTTATTAAAGTCGGAAATGTGATGGTACGCATTTATCCTCCTTACACGAGGCATCACAACAACGTTTCACCAGTCAATGCCAGTCAACTGCTGTTTGTTTATTAGAAATCGGTTGGAAACTTTCCTCGTGTCAGCACGTTGTAGGTGTCGCCACCAGCACCGACTTTGTGTGAATCCTCTGAAAAGCTAATCATTTGCATATCACAGCATCTTCTTCCTGTCGGTTAAATTTTCGAGTCTGTGGCACGTCATCTTCGTGGTGTAGCAATTTTAATGGCCAGGAGTGTAGCAAGTTGGGCTAGATGGTTGATGGCATAGATCGGGCTGAAAATCTGAAACCACGCTGCATTCGGAAGGCCACCTTGTGTTTTCTGTTCCAGTTGCTCTGCCTTCAGCACCGCGGCCCACCTCGACAACCTGCCACCGCCCCTGTTGCTGCTGACACCTGGGACCATTGTTGCTACTGTTCCTTGATGTTGTGCAGTGGCTCTGGGAACCACCTCTTGGGTCGTCTGCTGCTGCCATGAACCACCACTGTTGCCGCCATTGTCTCATGTCACCTTGATACCACTGCCCACCTTTTGCCGCCAACTTTCCAGTTGATACCTGGTACTGGTAGGCACCCTCTGTGTGCCCTTTCTTTTTCCTACAGTTGATTCTCATACCACTTCCATCATTTATACTTCTCCTTCACAGAGTACCACTACAACGTGGAGCTCGTCCTCAGGCCTCCCCACCTAGTGTCACATCGCCCGTCCTCACTATTGCCTCCCCTCATCGTTTCTCCTCCTCCACAGAACCTGCAACCCAGCTTTTCCTCGCCCATGCCACCTCCAAACTGAATTACCCCATCTATGCGTGATCCACCTATATCAGAAACTGCCAGTCCACCGACTTTGTAATGCTACCACCTCTTGACACAGATGCCCTACAGGGAGTATCTGCCTCTCCCATTTAACCCCAATCTCCAACAAACCTCCCAGCCCCTTCTCTCCAAGAAGCCCCCAAAACACTCAACACACAGAACTTGCTGAGCCTCCCTGATCCTTCTGTCATCATGGTCATCTCCACACTACCTCCCAGCCCTGACTAAGAATACGTACTTTCTCTCCCATGCAGAGTCCAAATTGCCTGATACCTGCACCCTCACCCTGGAATATGAAAATACATCTTCAATCCTTCTATCTACTACCTGTTGTCCTGCAAAAAACTGTGGCTTTATCAAGTCCCCAAATTATTCGTTTCTTGTTGGATCGCTTCTTAATTGTCTCAAATCCAATGAAACCATCTTTATTTTTGTGAATTCTTGCTTCCATTATCAGATGAAATGTACAAATTTCCCAAAGCTAAATTAATATTCATCTATCAGTTTTCTTTTCCCTTTATTTTGTATTCCAAACAGAGTGTTTAAAAAATATTTATTCCTTTTGCCATAAACGAAGGTAGACAGTTGCTATTAATATCAATTCATATAAAGGACAAAGAAATAAAGGACAAAAAAGTGTTTGCAATCAACAGAAACACCTTGTACTGTAACAGTGTACTTTTTATGTGCAGGAATATACAATTGTGTGGCACATTTCACTTTTTTTTAGTCATGTTTTCAAGTTTTTGTTTAACTACCTCAAGTATTGTACACAGCCTCCATATAGCACACAACTCTAGGCTACAGTCAAACTTACTGAATATTTTCGCTAGAATTCCGAGAGTTTCTCCATTCATGTGTTCTTTCATTTATTCGAGTCAAATCATTAAACTTCAGCATATGAAAAATAATTGCTAATTCAAAAACTAAATGCAGTATTGCATCTTACAGGACATTGTCTACATTGTTTTCAAATAATGTTAAACTAGATCCTCAGTGGCATGTAGGAGCTATTTTTTCATTTATGCATGACTGATATAACATAAACAGTGAACAACTATACATTGTACACTCAATAAAAGAAGCAGTAAACTCCTAAGCATATCTACCCTCTCTATATGTAAACAAGAGGTCATTGTTCCTGATGAATCCATAAACATGTAAAAGCTATAATTTATTCTCTACTGAGTGGAAACAACCAGCTCTAGCTGAATAAATATTATCGCCGCAAACTTGGATTTATTCTCTATTGTGTTAATGACATATTTCGACCTTGTGTAAGCAAAAGGCCATTACTGACATACTGTTACATAGATGACACACTACTACAGTAAACGGAGATGATAGTGACATTCAAAAAAGACACCAGAAATTAAATGCTTTACATCGAAAAAGAAAATTAACACTAGAGAAAGGAAAAAAAAAGCAACCAAATCTATACATTTTTTGGACTTAACAATCAATAGAGCAACAACTGCAATATATATTTGAAATTTATAGGAATTCAACCTCTACAGATAACAACATAAATAAAAATTCTTGTCCTCTAAAATAACAGAAAAACGTGTTTTTCAAATAATTGATTGACAGAATCGTTTATCTACTCCAAGACGAAAATGGAGTAAATAATGAACTTACAGCACCACAATATAAAGTACAAAAGAATCAACCCAAATATGGCACTCAAACAATATAAACAACATATGATACCTAAAACATGTCCCATACATAACGAGACATCATTTAAAAATAAGACAGAATTATAACCAGACCAACAATGTATCTAGGCAACATTTCGAACGAAATGAACGAAAAATTTAAGAAAGCTAACTAGAAGTTTTCATCCACACGAAAAAATACCCAAATGATATTCACAATGAACAAACAGATTTGAAAGATAAAAGTCATTGAGAGAACTTTATTGAAACATTGGAAAGGGTAAAATGGGTAAAAAATGTCACACACAAAAAACAAACGATCATTTTTTTCTCCAGTTGTATTATGTATGACGTATTACCACACCCTCTGACTAACAAAGCTAGACTAGAATTTAAACGTAAAGCATCAAAGGAGTAAAAAGTGTCTATTTATCAAATAAATCCAATAATGAGATAAAACATAACTTCAAGATCTTGTTACAAAAATGACACTGACTCTAAAATTCTTTGTACACATCAGGCTAACTAGACGTAAGTAAATTTGTACAGAAAGTTTTTTTATATAAAATTGTAATTGATAGCGATAGGTCATGCCCAAACATCAAGGCATTGGGCAATTACCTTTCATTACAGGTGTGAGACGTCACAAGCTGGGAAGACTAGTAGTAATAATGATAATAATAACATGGTTTTCTGTTCTGCACCACCTAACTGAGGAGTAAGACTTCATGGTCATGGAACGAGTCAGTACATGAAGTTTAACCAATAATGGTAAAACACAACAGGTGACAAATTGTGGCAGAATTAATATCAGACTTTAATGCTTGGCAGAATACAAGTGTGGCTGAACACATAAGGCACCAGACACTCCTAACAATGGGCCTTCACAGTGAGAACCTACACATTTTCCAATGTTAACACCACATCATCAATGACTACAAATCGACACATGACATCACTGGATGTTGGTACAGTGACAAAGAGTTGCATGTTCAGATGATTCCGATACCTCCATCATTGCAATGAGAAGATGCTTGTTTTGCAGTACAGAGACAAGCTGATGGCGGCACGTTTATGTTCTGGGGAATATTGACTTTTGGGCATCCATGAGTCTAGTGGAGGTCGTTACAAGGAAGCATAATGCAAAGAAGAATCGATCAGTTGGCAGACTACATACACCTCTTCATGACGATCATGTTTCCCAATGGCAGTGGCATTTTTCAACAAGAAAATGCTCCATCTCACAGGACCAGATGTGTGATGGGGTGGTTTGAGGGACACGTGATGATTTGAAATTTATGTATTGGGCCTGCACCTAAGCAGATATGAATTCAATCAAACACATCTGGGATGAAATTGTAAATGGCATCAGAGTTCATCAGTCACTTCCTCTCAAAAGAAAGCCTCATTGCTTCCATGGAAAGATGTGTTGCCATTGTACCATGCTGTAGGTTGACATAACAGCTATCTGAAAGGTGCTATAATGTTCTGGTTCATCTGTACATTTTAGAAAATATGCGTGCTACACCCTTTTCAGTAACCAAAAAGATTAAACTTTAGGAGTAAAATGCAGGTAATATTGTACTAGATTTTTTTCCCTGAACTCATCTAGGCTTTACACGTAATCCCAACTGAAATAAAGTCCACCTCCTAAATCTAACAACTCTTCTGTTTCTTAGATGAAAAATTGAATCGATTTAAAGTTTCTTAGTCCTTGAAAATGGAGTTTCAGATCCCAAACAAATATATAAATGAATGTATGCTTGCAGTAAGAATACACCAGGAAAGGAGAATCCAGGTCGATGTGTAGAGTTTAAAGATCCAGTTATCAGTTTGCATGACTCATTAAGAGCAATGAACACAGGTTTAGTATAAGCAGAGTTAGAGGGCTAGTAAATGATAATTGTGTAGTTTGAACTTTTTTCTTCCTGCTACACAACATGATGGTTGCGCAGTTTTATGCAGTATGTTGTTTCTTGCAATTAATTCTTGTTTTACATTCAATGTTACTCGAAATTCGTGGCACTCTCAACCCTGACCCCCCAACTTCTTTGGGCTGGAAACTGTGTTTCAGCTGCACTCCAAGTCACTCATAATTTCCTGAAGGTATGTCTATATACATTCCCCTCAACCTACCGTATGGAGCATTGCACAGGGTTATCTCATACCACTACTAATTTCCTGTTCCACTCCCAAATACAGAGAGGGAATATCATTCGGTATGTAAGGAGAGAAATGACACAATGTGAATTGATGCCAGATTTGCATAATCAGTGGTTACAGGCAAGGATGGGGCCCCTCCACGCCCACACCAACGTGGTGACCAACTCAATAATTCTACTGTCACCTCCGTATTTGGGTAGTTTCAAAAATGTTTGTTAAGCTTATGGGACTTAACTACGGGGTCATCAGTCCCTAAACTTAAAAACTACTTATCAACTACCTTATTCTAAAGACGGCACAAACATCCATGCTCGAGGGGGGATTCGAACCCCCGACCGTAGTGACCGTGCAGACCGTGACTGGAGCGCCTCAGTCTCCTCGGCCACCGCGGCCGGCTTGGGTAGTTTGCTAAGGTGGATGACAATTGGTCGAAAGGTATACGAAGGGTAGAGGTATGTAAGGGTAGAAGAAAAAAAGAGCCAAGGGGAAAAAAACCTCTGCGACAGTGAGGTACGTTTTAAGGGCAGTAGCTGTATGCTATCTGCGACAGATTGTGCAAGGTTTGGTAATGTTAGTAAACGGTATATCTCAGTACCGTTAACTTTGCTAGGTTTGTCATAAAGAATCAGTCTGGTTGTTGCGAGGTTCTGCTGCAGCTGAGCTCCTGTGACGTCTCCTGAGTCGGCTGCGGCAGAATACTGTGAACATAGCCAAGTTTGTCATGATAGACAGTTCGGTCATAGAACTGGCCAAATATGTGAGACTGTATAGGTCTGTTTGTGTTCAGTGCGCCGAATATGGTTTCCCTGCCTTGCCTGTAGATCGACTGTGAGCTCAGCTGGCATTGCCAGTCAGTTTGCTGTTCTGCAGGGGTTCGCCATATTCATCGTGTTTGCGAGTTGCTGGTCCCTATGACCGTAGGTGGTTAGTCTCTGAGGAGAAGTGTTTTGGGGCGTTTATGTTTCCACCTATGGTTGTGATCGTAGTTCCCCAAGCGTAGAATGAAGGGATTGTTCGAGTGTCTCGAATTTTTGTACATAAAACACAATTTTAATTATAGATGTGGCAACATCGCAATGTCACCTCATCTCCCCTCTCCTGACCCTCATGTCACTCCTCTTTCCTGAAGAAGTGAAGGAAGAAAATCTGCTGGGAAATTCAGATTTATTTGTTGGGACTTAGGCACTGATGTATCCACCTCAACGAACAGCAATGAAGGCACTCCCTCTTGGAAGACAATACAGTACTCATGGTGAAATTGGATTTAGGACTCGAGTGTTGTGAACTTGCTAGGACTACGTTTAACGATAACTATTTTCATAAACTTCACCTCAGTTTACTGCATATTCAACCTACATACTAAATGTGATGGTAATCGTAGCAGACTTCATATCTGTATTGCTCTCAAAGGATTGAAAAAGGAGCCTATAGATCCTCTAGAGTTAATGCATCCAGTGCATCACTGCTAACAGTAAATCCTATTACGTACAGGTGATGCAGTATTTTATTTAAGCAAAAACCCTATCTCATTTTACCATATGATACTTTTTTATTATAAAAGCCTATTGCATGACATTACCCAACATAGCATCATGGCAATGTGAGTAATGAACCCTCTTATGAGGCTTTCAATGTTGGTGACTGGTCAAGTATCAGTGAAGAAGGGGCATATCATCAGCAGAATAAAAAGAATGGAATACTCTGTGCTAAAAATAGTAGCTCCATCTAACGTACTTAAGACAAATTGTTCTGATGACGCTGCTAACACACTTCAACAACATCCACATTCAATATGTTTGCGTGTTTTCGAAGACGCTGTTTCAAACCAAGTACCAGGTATTACAGGAGATATTCCTTGTCGTAGACGATGTGACACACACAACATTCAGCGAAAGTGACGTTTTCCCACCTCCACACAAACTAAAGCCAATCATATCATTACATATAAGATGAACATTAACAAGAGCAAAACTAGGGTAATGGAGTGCAGTGTAAGAAAATCAGGTGATGCTGAAGGAATTAGATTGGGAAACGAAGCAATAAAGGAGGTAGATGAGTTTTGTTACTTGGGAAGTAAAATAACAAATGATGGTCGCAGTACAGAGGATATAAAATGCAGAATGGCAATGGGTAGAAAAGCGTTTTTGAAAAAGATAAATTTGTTAACATCGAATATTGATTTAAGCCTAAGGAAGTCCTTTCTGAGGGCATTTGTATGGAGTGTTGCCTTGTATGGGAGTGAGACATGGACGATAAACAGTGCAGACAGGAAGAGGATTGAGGCTTTTGAAATATGGTGTTACAGAAGAATGCTGAAGATTAGGTGGGTGGATTGCGTAACTAATGAGGAGGTACTGAACAGAATTGGGGAGAAAAGAAATTTCTGGCATACCTTGACTAAAAGAAGGGATAGATTGGTAGGACACATTCTTAGACATCAAGGAATTGTGAATTTAGCATTAGAGGGAAGTGTGTGGGGTAAAAATCGCAGAGGAAGACCAAGAGATGGATACAGTAAGCAGATTCAGACAGATGTAGGTTGCCGTTCGTATGAGGAGATGAAGAGGCTTGCTCAGGATAGGGTATTGTGGAGAGCTGCATCAAACCAGTCTCCGGACTGAAGACCACAACACCAACAACATCATTAATATTTGATGATGCTGACATGGAAAACTAGGATAAAATTAGAGAATACTCCTGTTTGGACCATCTATACGTGTTGGTGTATTTTATTTGAGTCAAACATTTACCCGAAATCAAATTACTTAGTATGGGATGATGCAAACATTATTACAGCTCTCAAACAGGTCGTTTTGAACTTAAAACTCATTTACTGAGCATACATAATGGGGGATTCGACATTCAAACATTTACCGAAAATCAAAATACTTGGTATCCATATCTACATGGGATACTCTGCAAATCACATTTAAGTACCTGGCAGAGGGTTCATCGAACCACCTTTGTACTATCCATCTCCTATTCCATTCTCGAATAGCATGCAGGAAGAAAGAACACCTGAATCTCTTCGTTCGAGGCCTGATTTCTCGTATTTTATTCTGATGGGTGTCAACAATATATTTTCGCATTCGGAGGAGAATGCTGCAGTGATAAGCGCCGTTGTTGTAATGATTTCCGTAACGCTATCTTCCCTGTATCGTGACAATACGAAACGATCTGCCCTTCTTTGGATTCTTTCGATGTCCTCCGTCAAACCCACCTGATAAGGATCCCACCCTGGGCAGCAATACTCTAAAAATGATGCAAACATTATTACAGCCCTCAAACAAGTCATTTTGAACTTAAAAGTCATTCACTGAACAGGGTGGATTCGACATTCGAAGATTTTGTGAAGCTATGGCAGGAATTTTGGAATCACACTTGATATGTGTTTCCAGTTAAAACAAGAAAGGTGATTGATGGTAGGTATCGGCGAAACTTTCAAATTTCTCCAAATATATAGTGAAACTGGGAAGTACATCAACATGGCATTCTCAGAGAACATAGCAGGCAGATTTTCTCACTCACTCTAAGAGTTACCAATAAAGATATTTAAGGTGAAGCAAGAACAGCATTTGTGAACTATGTGAGTGAAACAACTAAAAAGTGTGTAAAACTGGGAAAAAAGGGTGCAGCATTTAAGTTTTTAGCAACATTGGAGCTGTTTTAAAATTAATCCAAATATTACATGCTATGGCTCAACATACTTGGAAATTTAAGAGTGTATACAGGAATAACAAAAAATTATTATTTAAGAATTCTTATTTTTCCACAGTATAATCGAGGCCATCAGTGTAATAGTGGCCTAACCCACGTTTTTGGAAAATGAGATATTCATTCAGAACATCACTTTATGCCCTACCATTACGTCCTACTATTGCCAGACATGTATTCAGACAATATAGATAATGAGGCAGTGTCAGATGTTTGCAGGAGAGCTTCTGTGAAGTTTGGAAAGTTGGAGGCGAGGTACTGGCAGAAGTAAAGTTGTGGGGCGGCATCGTGAGTCGTGTCGGGATAGCACAGTCGGTAGTGCGCTTGCCCGCGAAAGGCAAAGGTCCCAGGTTCGAGTCCCGGTTCCGGCACACAATTTTAATCTGCCAGGAAGTTTCATATCAGCGCACACTCCGCTGCAGAGTGAAAGATTCATTCTGGAAACATCCCTTAGCCTGTGGCTAAGCCATGTCTCCACCATATCCTTTCTTCCAGGAGTGCTAGTCTTGCGTGTTTGCAGGAGAGCTTCTGTGAAGTTTGGAAAGTTGGAGGCGAGGTACTGGCAGAAGTAAAGTTGTGGGGCGGCATCGTGAGTCGTGTCGGGATAGCACAGTCGGTAGTGCGCTTGCCCGCGAAAGGCAAAGGTCCCAGGTTCGAGTCCCGGTTCCGGCACACAATTTTAATCTGCCAGGAAGTTTCATATCAGCACACACTCCGCTGCAGAGTGAAAGATTCATTCTAGTGTCAGATGTTGTTTATGCACCGCATAGTGGTGTATGCATAGCGAATAGGCAAGTGGGAGAGCGTAGCACATATGTCATACAGCACGTGACTGCCGGCGGAGGACACAACTGTAGTATAGACACACAGTACTGTGGGCGGCACACCGCTGAATGGTCATTGCACCGACATGTGCAGTAGCCCTGGTGACGAAGTCAAAGTCGCACTGCGAGGTAAGGGTGGTGTTATGTTCCCTCGTTGTACTCATATGATTTGATATGGACACCAGTGCAAATACGGAATATTTCCATTTCAGACCTACTTGGATTCAACACTACTACCGAAGACTCAGCTGTGGAATGTGCAGCTGGCCGATTCAGCCAGCGTGCACGTGGTACAGCGGATGAGTTAGATTAGATTAATACTTGTTCCACAGATCATGAATACGACACTTCGTAATGATTTGGAACGTGTCAGTTAAATGAAATGTGTCTATACACAATATTACATGACTCTCAATATTTGAATAATTTATTAATTTTTAATTTTTTTATTTATTTTCTTAAAGTACTAACTTTTATCTAGCAATTCATCTAATGTGTAGAAGGAATTGCCATTCAGAAATTCTCTTAATTTATTTTGAAATGCTAGTTGGCTATCTGTCAGAATTTTGATACTACTTGGTAAGTGACCAAAGACTTTTGTGGCAGAATAATTGACCCCTTTCTGTGACAGAGCTAAATTTAAACTTGAATAGTGTATGTCACCCTTCCTCCTAGTGTTGTAACTATGCACACTGCTATTACATTTGAATACAGTTGGATTGTTAATAACAAATTTCATAAGTGAATATATATATATATATATATATATATATATATATATATATATTGTGAAACTACTGTGAAGATTCCTAGATCCTTAAATAAATGTCTGCAGGATGATCTTGGGTGGGCTCCAGCAATTATTCTGATGACCCACTTTTGGGCATGAATACTTTCGTACTAAATGATGAATTACCCCAGAACATGATGCCATAAGAAAGCAGAGAATGGAAATAGGCATAGTATGCTAGTTTACTGAGTTGTACATCACCTAAGTTTGCAATCACCCTAATAGCATAAGTAACTGATCTCAAATGTTTCAGCAGATCTTTAATGTGTTTTTTTTTTTTTCAATTCAATCCCTCATCAATGCATAAACCTAAAATTTTTGAATTTTCTACATTAGCTATAGATTTCTGGTGGAAGTAAATATTAATTAATGGTGTGATGCCATTTATTGTGTGAAACTGAATGTACTGTGTTATTTCAAAATTTAAAGAGAGTCCATTAACAGAGAACCACCTAATAATTCTCTGAAATACTTGATTGACAATTTCATCAGTTAATTCCTGTGATTCGGGTGTGATAGCGATACTTGTGTCATCAGCAAAGAGAACTAGCTTGGCATCTTTATGCATATAGACAGGCAACTCATTAATATATATTAAGAACAGCAAAGGTCCCAGTACCGAACCCTGTGACACCCCAAGCTTGATAGTTCCATGTCATGTTAGCAAAGCCCAGTCTTCCCAGTATATCGAAGGATACCACACCCACTATGTATACCATGGATGTACCGGAGGAAGATCGTAGTACTGGTGTCGTAATTGCACAGCAGTGAGGTAGAAAACGGGTCTGAAATGCACACCTGTGGGCACGGAACATTCGGAAAGAAAAGCAATCGAAAGGGGAAGAATAATTTGACGTGAAGGGAAATGTAGTGTCAAAGAAATATCCCACGCTCGGAGCATGCATGTCTCAGAAGGAATGTGGTCCACACTTTTCATCTGGGCATCTGTTTCACGCGTTCTATGCATTGGGTAGTTTCGACTTGCAGTCGGCATACATTTTTACCGTGGTGAAGGTAGTCCCTAAAGCAAGCGCGTATTCCTCTGGTACTACAGAGTCGCGACGGGAAACCACACATCTGTACCAATTTCCTGGTGCAGAGGGAGTGGGCGTGAAGGTGTGATAAACGTTCTCTCAGAACATTTTGCAGATATCAGACGGTAGGATTACAAGGGGTCTTTCGCACAAAGTGCAGTACCAGACCCCACCTGTCGTCAAGCGAGGCGCATGCCCTGCTAAAAACGCAACACCAATAGCAAAGACGGTTGCAGTAGAACTTCATAAACCGGTTTCCACCATATCGGAGCCATTATGCACGAATAAATAACACAGTGGATTTTAAGTATGTGTCACCAGACCTGAGCATGGGGAAGTTGTACGATTTATATAAAGCCGAGCATGATGATCCGGTCTCGTACTACATGTTTGGTCAGATATTTAATACAGAATTCAATCTGTCCTATCATCCCATCCTGCCATAAATGTGACCTCTGTAACATCAAACATGCCGCAGCCAACACCGCGGAAGAGAATGGTAAATTATAACGAGAAAGATAGTTACTTCAACGAAAGGCCTAGAGCGCGAGAATGGGAATGAATCACGATGCGGCAGAAAGTCAACGATACAATCGTGATTGCCTTTGATTTGATGAGGACTTCACCGACACCAGTACAGACGAGAGGTATCTGTCGCTACAAGCGAATATTATGGACATACTGCCTTGGAATATACGACCTATGCACCAAGAAAGCTACCATGTATGTATGGAGTGAAGGCAAAGCATCCCGAGGACCACAAGAAACTGGATTGTGTCTGATACATAACGTCCAGACAAGGCGACTGATTATATACTCGGATCAATGTTGCAGACAAAATCGGAATATTAAAATTGCCTTACTGTGTCAATACATAGTTCTGTACGCAGACGTCACACTGGAAGTAATTCACCATAAAATACTAGTCAGTGAGCATTCGTATCTACCACATGACCAGGACTTCGGTATCATCGGGAAGAACAGGAAATTTCACCTGAACATATACACTCACCCTCTGACTGAATGAATGTTTCACTGCACGAAAACAATAACCCTTCACCGCTATACCGATGACAAGGAATGATTTCATGCCCACAACATGTTTAGAGAGGAATATATGTAAACGTAAATTGTCAACACAAAATATCAGCGTGAAATGGTTCAATATTCAGTGGCTTCAGAATAAAGCATCATCTCCCCATATCATGCTTTATAAGTACTTCAATGTTCCAGATGTCTCGTTTGCCAACGTCAGCTTTGCTAAACGAGGTCGAAAGTAATTGAGACTCTGTACGTGCTGTATCCCAGTGGACACGCTATTAGCGCATTCAAAAAGAAATTAATGAGCTTGTTGCAATTTGCACCCCCAGTGTACCATGCTTATTACCATAACTTGAAGACATCTACACATTCAAGTGGTGACACCATTCCTGTAAATGATGATATGGATGATGAACATTAACGAGTCATGTTTATCTTGTCCAATGTTTTGTGTTTTATGGCCCAAGTGCACTGACCCAATAGTGGCCTAACCCACACAAAAATTGTCTAAAACATTATTACAGTTAACTCCATGTATATCTGACTACTGAACACCATACCACGTTATGTAAACCACAATCATTGCTATATGCCGCAGTCACTGCCTTCACATCAGTTCTGCAAACGTCAATATCTTCCAGTGGCCATTCTCAGAAACCAGTGTGCTGTGGGTTAGGCCACTATAGCGCTGATAGCCTTAATTATAGAATATGAAATAAAATTGAATCTGGCCCTGAATGTAACTTCCAATAACTACTCCTCAGATGATTGAATTTCGAAGTGTAAATGTAGTTTTTCTGTGCGGTCTTGAACCAGTAGTAGATATTTTTTTACAACAATAGCTGCAAGGATCTACACTTCACAGAAGGAAGCAATAGAAATACTACAACAACTTGCAGGTAATTATTCATTGTATTAATATTACTCATCTGTGTCACATATCCTTATTCATAAATTATTAATAACCACTCTCAAAATCGCTCATAATCCTCGGTTAATCATCTGTTTCATGTACAGTACAGTCTCGATTATCTGACCTAAACTGGCCACAGCAAGTTTGGATAAGCAGGAAACTCTCAAAACAATAATAATAAAAAAATCATAAAAAGTTTGATAAATTTTATTGAACCTAGAACACTTATTACATATGTGTACAAAAACTGAATATACTGTTCAAATATATTACATGTCATTCAAAGAAAATGATGATATTACATTACACAAAAATTAAACTAGAGTAGGCCAAATGAGTTAAAAATTTAATACAATAAATGTCAAATTACACTGAATAGATATTGACTTATGCCTGGCAGTTCACTGTTGTGTTTGTGGAAGGCTTCATTGAACTACAAAAATATATTTAAATCTATGTAAATAAATTAGTAAATGTCATCGTTTGCTGTTTTTTTGCTGGTAAATCACGTATTCTCTTAATGAGTAACACCTGGGTAAACGATGTTCACTCCAGCTGCTGTACTAATGCTCGGTGTCCTTTGTCAGAAAACTTGGGCGCACTTTTACTCCACTACATCCGCTTCATCGTCTTTTTCTTCCTTTTCGTTTACCATATTGACTATTTCTTCATCTGTCACTTCAAATTCTTTATCTTGGACAATCCATTCATTTACATCATCTTCTGTGGCGTCAGCACATCCCAGAACTTTTCGTAACAATGAAAGCCGGGTAGTATTTTCGAGTTCTGTCTGCTGCTGTAGATTTTCTTATCTAGAAAATTGTCTTGATTTTCCTGTAGCAAAATTTATTAGGATTTTGCAATTGTATTTGCTCCAGTACTCTTCCACGATTGGGCCACGTCATAAGCTACGTCTGTCAAATTTATATGGTGCAACGTCTCTACCATGTCTTCCCCCTCGTCCATAGCATTAATTAAAGAGGAAAGCAACTTTCTGGGGTAGTTTATCTTCAGTGTCTCTAAGGTCCCTCCATCCATAGGCTGACATAAAGACGTGACATTTGGAGGCAAAAACATGGTCTTTCTAAACTTGATCTTGAAGTTCATCCTATAGAAGCAACACTGCTTTGCAGGGCAAGTTGTTGACTTTCAAAAACTTTTTAGTTTGTGGCTTGAATTCGCTTGTTTCAAAATGTCTGAGCTCATCCAAGCATTTTTTGTTGTAATATTTCACTGGTAAAGGATATTCACATAAATTAATAAATATTTTTGGCTTACCTACAATAGTTTCATTTTCAAATTTTCTGAGGCGTTTATCCCTAAACAATTGAACAGCTCCAAAGCTTCTCACCACAGATATTACGCTGCAGAATTCCGTTTCTTTTCTTCCACGTATCGAGCCAGCATAGACTACCTGTCGCTATGTTGAGTAAAATATAGGAACAAAGCTTCACTTACATTTTCATATTTACATTTTTTCATGGTTTTTTGATCTTCCAAAACAGCCGAGGTTTCTCTCTGAGAAAACCATTCTCAATTTAATTACGGGTCCTTTTCCAGTCTCCAACTGTTGCTTTCCTTACATTATAAATTTGAGCCATTTTTATGAAGTTTCGCCATTGTCTGTTCTTTTGAAAGCTTTAAGTTTTTTCTTCCACTGAGACAACCACTTTTTTTCTGTTTTGAAGCCATCGCCCAATTTTTTTTTATAAACAAAGTGCAACACATCCACTTCACTACAGGTCTAGGTTAGTAATGAGGAGAGACGAGTACCAGACGGCGAGAACAAACTGAGTGATAATGACACACACCAAAACGAACTACACAAATAGTCGTTGATCTGTCGGCTAGCACATGGCTACTGTGTACAGATCATACAGTTATAGCTGCAAATGTAAATTGTTCTATTTTTTGGCATGTTATACTTACAGGGAAATAAAATTATAAAATTAGCAGCGATTTTTTAATGAAAAGGCAGTGAATTACATATTTCAGAACATCAATACATGGATGAATTAAAATGAATTTCTATTAAATGTTTCGTGGAATTAGGCTGCAAGTGTCAAAATGCTCCATATCATACAATCATAATATATTTAAAAAAGGAACACAACAAATAATGATCAATTTTTGAGAGTGCACATAGATGAGAAAGCAGAATGAAAAATCTAAATCTTAAAATAAATGAATCACTGTAGTTTCACAATAAAATTTTGTAAAAATTTAACTAACTGCATTTTTATTTCCAACGTATATAAATGTCTCATAAAAATCTGATGTTAGTTGTATGACATAATGGACAACATCTTCCAAAAATCTTGTAATATATTGTGTTACAGTACAGATTTTCATGTTTTGTTTGCCATATTCGTAATTATTTTAAAGTTGTGCTAAATACATTGTACAGAACCTCTATTAAGATTCAATTAAATCAATATTAGTACGGATTTAAGTTACGTGTATTTATATATATACCAGAGAATATTAAATATATGTTTTAAGAATAACTGTATTTGCTTTGAAACATCAAATTTATTCATAAATTTGAGTCTCTCTATTATACTTGATGAAAATACGATGTGTAACCTTAATTCCTTACCTGAACCCCAAGACACAGTTTGGTGGAATATGTCAACTACACCATCCTAACAATAGGCATTGTCTTCTGAAACAACTTTGACATTAACACATTAGACCTGTACTCAGTATGGTTATGTTTACAAAAGTTCATTACAGTAAGTTTGTTAACAATAGTCACTTTATATTGTCAAAACAGATGTAATCTATCAGTTACTGACGCTATTAGGAACAAAATATACATTTTTGTGGGACCTTATATATACCAATGAGAGCAATGCTGTCACTACTTGTGCAAAATTATTCAAAGTCCAGATGAGGCAATTGATCACATCATTAGTAATGATCTATCTTTGAGAAATGAAATTATTGACAGAAAGAAAAAAATTAACTACCAGTAAATCTAATCGGAATTATGGAAAGAAAAACCACCTTTACAAATAAATTAAAAGCTGTCTTATCCATCAAACGTTATGTTCAAATAAAAAAGAAAGGTAATGCAAACTTTTGCTTCACCGCTGAAGACATATAATATTTTTTCATCACTTAAAACTACCAATGGAAAGAATCTAGGTCAGAATTATTTTTCATGTGTAGCAAACTAAGCCACTGACTGGTGCATGTATGCATTGACAGCACCAACATTTCTGCGACATAAAGCAGTGAAATACTGCAACCTGAAGAAATTTTGATATTGAGTATCACATTTAAATCAATTGCATTTAGTAAAATTATGAAACAAAGTTAAAAAATAAACTTCAGAAGGAACTCTTAAGTAAAACCAGGAATATCTTTTAATTCAAGTATAAATTTACAACTACAAAATGAAATTATAATATTAGGATAAATTAATGCTCTAAAAGACCATTACTACTCGCACAGTTCAAAGATAGTTCCCAAGAATGTGCAGTAATATTTGATTACTACTATGAAAATAGCTGTCAAGAAGTAGTATGAAAATTAATGTTAGCGAGTGTTGAAATCAACTTGTTTCTGGGAGTAATGAGTTCATCACAAGCTGTTACAAGTTCGAGACATCATGTGAGATTAATTTCAGGTATCTACTGACAACAAAAGACATTTATCAGGAATGAAATCATGGTTTTCAGGTAAGAATTTGTCCAAACTATTTCACACATTTCTAAATACTATGTCGGTTATGAACTGTAGGCTGAAACTGAAGAAACTACAAAAAGGTAGGAAAATAAGGAGATGGGACCTGGATAAATTGAAGGAACCTGAAGTTCTTAAGAATTTCAGACGGAGCTTCCGGCAACAATTGATAGAAACAGGGGAAAATAAGACAGTTGAGGAGGAATGGGTAAAATTGAGAGATGAAATAGTGAAGGTAGCAGAGGATAAAATAGGTAGGAAGGCAAGACCTACAAAGAATTCTTGGATATCACAGGAGATTCTAAATTTAATCGATGAAAGGAGAAAATATAAAAATGCAGTAAATGAAACAGGCAAAATGGAGTACAGACGACTAAGAAATGAAATTGACAGGAAGTGCAAAATGGCTAAGCAGGAGTGGCTAGAAGGCAAATGCAAGGATGTAGAAGAATGTATAAATAGGGGAAAAATAGATACAGCCTACAGGAAAATAAAAAAAACATTTGGAGATAAGAAAAACAGCTCTATGAATATCAAGGACACTGATGGAAAACCAGTTCTCAGCAAAGAAGGGAAAGCTGAAAGGTGGAAAGAGTATATAGAGGGGCTCTACAAAGGAAATGAACTTCGAGACACTATTGTAGGAAGGGAAGAGGATGTAGATGAAGATGAAATAGGAGATACTGTACTGAGAGAAGAATTTGACAGAGCCCTTAAAGACCTAAGTCGAAACAAGGCCCCTGGAGTAGATGATATTCCCTCAGAGCTACTGAAGTCTCTGGGAGAACCAGCCATGAACAACATTGTTTCACCTGGTGTGTAAGATGTATGAGACAGGTGAAGTACCCTCAGACATTAAGAAAAATGTTATAATCCCCATTCCAAAGAACGCAGGTGCAGACAGGTGTGAAAACTACAGAACCATCAGTTTAATAAGTCATGGTTGCAAAATATTAACACGAATTATATACAGAAGGATGGAAAAGCTGGTAGAAGCCGACCTCGGGGAAGATCAGTTTGGGTTCAGAAGAAATGTAGGAACACGGGAGGCAATACCCACTTTACGGCTTATCCTAGAAGATAGATTAAGAAAAGGCAAACCTACATTTCTAGCTTTTGTAGATTTGGAGAAGGCGTTTGACAATGTTGATTGGAATAAACTCTTTCAAGTTCTGAAGCAAGCAGGAGTAAAATATAGGGAGCGTAAGGTTATTTACAACTTGTACAAAAACCAGACAGCGGTACTCAAAGTTGAAGGGCATGAAAGGGATGCAGTGGTTGGAAAGGGAGTAAGACAGGGTTGTAGCCTTTCCCCAATGTTGTTCAATTTGTACATTGAGCAAGCTATAAAGGAAAGCAAGGAGAAATTTGGAAAAGGAATTAAAGTTCAGGGTGAAGAATTAAAAACATTGCGTTTTGCCAGCGACATAGTAATTTTGTCAGATACAGCAAAGGACCTGGAAGAGCAATTGAACGGAATGGACAGTGTGCTGAAAGGTGCATATAAGATGAATATTAACAAGAGCAAAACTAGGGTAATGGAGTGCAGTGTAAGAAAATCAGGTGATGCTGAAGGAATTAGATTGGGAAACGAAGCAATAAAGGAGGTAGATGAGTTTTGTTACTTGGGCAGTAAAATAACAAATGATGGTCGCAGTACAGAGGACATAAAATGCAGAATGGCAATGGGTAGAAAGGCGTTCTTGAAAAAGAGAAATTTGTTAACAGTGAATATTGATTTAAGCGTAAGGAAGTCCTTTCTGAAGGCATTTGTATGTAGTGTTGCCTTGTGTGGGAGTGAAACATGGACGATAAACAGTGTGGACAGAAAGAGGATAGAGGCTTTTGAAATGTGGTGCTACAGAAGAATGCAGAAGATTAGGTGGCTGGATCGCGTAACTAATGAGGAGGTACTGAACAGAATTGGGGAGAAAAGAAATTTCTGGCATACCTTGACTATAAGAAGGGATAGATTGGTAGGACACATTCTTATACATCAAGGAATTGTGAATTTAGCGTTGGAGGGAAGTGTGTGGGGTAAAAACCGCAGAGGAAGACCAAGAGATGGATACAGTAAGCAGATTCAGACAGATGTAGGTTGCCGTTCTTATGTGGAGATGAAGGGGCTTGCTCAGGATAGGGTATTGTGGAGAGCTGCATCAAACCAGTCTCCGGACTGAAGACCACAACAACACAACATGTCACATGTACACACACATGAAAGTGCAGAAACAATTTGCTTTGTTATTAGCACTGTAATTCACTGAAAAATGACTTGTCTTAATAAAAAAAAGTTCTCAAGTGTTTTACAGCCCAAGAGCTTTCAAAAGAGATCTCCTCTGTCACTGTAAGGTGGTTTATTCTCCTATCAATCCGAAGTTATGCTTATGTAGCCGAGCCGTCACCATTGACGTCACTAGTGCCCATTTCTTGACCATATTTGGTTAATGGTTTGCTTGCATGACCGCCACACCCACTTCAACTCCCCAATAGTAAGTCCCCAGTCTGTACTGTTCTGTAATCCGCCATAATAATCGAGACTCAGATTTTTATCTCTATAGTTTCGTTTATTACGCTGTTCAAGAAGCCGTTTAATAATAGACATGAAATTGAATATGATTAAATGTCTTTTTTCGTGTCCAAGTTACACTACAGCTGATTTTTCAGGGCAGCGTAATCGAAGACACATTTCATGCTCAATGTGTAACTGTTCTGTAGTATGAATAGTCTGGCTGTAAGGAAACTGCTCACATTCACACGGAATTTTGTATTGTCTTTCACAGGATTCATTAGTTGCTAGACATTGCTGGAGGCCTAAAGATTGTGTAAATGTAATGTGCCTTCATTAGCTGGCTAATCTTAACCACTTATTGAAGGTTCTCAAGGAAAATGGTCATAACAACAAACGAATATCAAAAGCTATGTCATACAAGCCACAAAGACAGAAGAAGACACTAAGAAGATGGCACATTAACTGTGAAGGTTAACCTGTTGCTGAAGAGGCCTAAAATTCACGCAATCTTTAGACCTCCAACGAAGATGATTTTGGCCTTAAAACACCAGGGATATAAAGAATACCGTGTGATTATGGGTAGTTTCATGTTGGCCAGACATTTCACACTATAAAACAGTGCTGTATAGAGGATGAAAGGTGTTTTATATTACGCTGCCCTGGAAAGTCAGATGTAGTGGATATGCTCTGGATAACATACATAAACTGAACAGAGTTGGGGAGAAAAGGAATTTCTGGCATACCTTGAGTAAAAGAAGGGATAGATTGGTAGGACACATTCTTAGATGATGATGATGATTGGTGTTTTAGGGCGCCTAACAGCGATGTTATCAGCGCCCGACATTCTTAGACATCAAGGAATTGTGAATTTAGCATTAGCAGTGGAGGGAAGTGTTTGGGGTGAAAACTGCAGCGTAAGACCAAGAGATGGATACAGTAAGCAGATTCATACAGATGTAGGTTGCTGTTCTTATGTGGAGTTGAAGAGGCATGCTAAGGATAGGGTATTGTGAAGAGCTGCATCAAGCCAGTCTCCGGACTGAAGACCACAACAGCAACATACATAAAATTACACTGGATTAGATGTCTATTATTAAACAGACAAACGGCTATAGCGCTCAAAATATCTAACAACCCTATCAATAAAGACACTGGGATGCAGCTTAGTGCAGACTGGGAACCTGTTGCTGAGGAGTCAAAGCTGATGTGACAGTCATGGCAGTCAATGGCAGTGGAGATCAGATGAGAGCCGATGGGCAGTAAACCAAAAATTGTTCAAATGTTTGTATAGCTTATGGGACTTAACTTCGGGGTCATCAGTCCCTAAACTTACAAACTACTTATTAACTAGCTAACACTAAGGACGACACAAATATCCATGCCTGAGGGGGGATTCAAAGCCCCGACCGTAGTGGCCGTGCAGACCGTTACTGGAACGCCTCAGTCCTCTCGGCCACTGCGGCCGGCGCAGTAAACCACTTGAGACAGGTTGACATCTGAGAAAATTTAATAAAAGGATATCGCCACAAAAGTAAAATGTTTATATGGGACTTAACTGCATGTTCATTAGTCCCTAACTTCCAAACTACTTAAACTAAGTTAAACTAACCTAAGAACAACACATACACCTATGCTCGAGGGAGGATTCGAACCCCCAATGCTAAACGCCCATGTGCACTGCAGCACGGCGCCTCAGTGCGCAGGGTTATTCTATTCCACCAAGGCACGAAAATATGCAATCATACAACATTTATCTCACGAGGGCTTTTTCTAACATCTCTGTACATGCTTAGTATTGTGGATAGATAAGATATTCCTTATCCTCCACATGTGTAGAAAATCGCCGTACTTTCTCCTAAGTTAAAGTAGCAGGAAACATTCAGAAGACAAGAGCACACACAATAATAATTCAGTTGTACATTGTATGACATGACCCTTGAAAATTTTCGTAATACATGCTCTATTAAGCAGAAAACACTATTTAAATTGTTTGGTTAGTCGCAAAATCATGTGTCTAAATTGATTCTGAGTTGAATTGCACAGTAGCTACAATGTTGAAATTCTAAATTTCTAATTTCCAACAACTGCATTTCGTCAATTGTTTACAATTTTTTCTGGTAGACTGTAACATTAAACTCTGATTTCCAGAAAGAAGATGTTGTGATTACCTACAGAAAAATGAAAATTTATTGCCGTTTAAATGTAATAACAAAAAGAAGAAATAAACACAGAAGAATTATAAAGTTAAGCTGATTTCAGCCAAGTTGTAACAATTTTCAGACATGGAGTACATCTAGGCAATGGAAAAATCAGATGGCAATGCCTGTCTGGAAACACTTTCCTGCTGTGACGGGTTTGACACAAACACAAGAAAGGAAGGATGTAAACAATTACGTCAGCCTGAAGATTCACTTAATGGAAGCGGCTTTAATGTTGAATCAAGTAGAGCACAACACAGAAGCAACTAATGAGAAATTACATCATGCAGTCTACAGGCTACTGATAAGTGTCATAAGTGCAGTGTAGTAGACACATTAAGTCACGTGTACAACTTGGGTGCAGGGAAAAGTTGCACTTTTGTTAAGGAGCTGTATATCTCATTACTCTACAGACATACTCATGCAGCCAGAAGAGGACTTTTACCTAACCACAAAAAACAACACTGTAATATTGCTACTACACCAACACAGGATATGACGAAGGCAACATCATTACTTTATGCTGATTGTATATTGGAGTGTAAAATGGAGCAGAATTATAAAAATTTCTGCAACAATATGAAGGACATAATCTTCAGAAATAAAGTTCTAGGTTAGCATTAAACTGCTTGAACAATTCTTAATTTTACAGAAACAGTGCAAGTTGCATTCTGTACAGAGAGTTTGTATCAAAAAGAAGACTCCTACTTTTCAATCAATGAATCAAAAAGAAGGATATTGCTTTTTAATCACGATCAGTGTTAATATTTTATAAGAAGTTTATGTTCCGATATGTGTTTTGAATGTTTGGTCACAGTTCTGTTGAGGTTAGTTCATACATCTTTATTTATTTATTATTATGTTTATACTGGTAGTTACCTTAATCTCACTTAGTGCAGTAAGTTACTGTTCCTATTAAAAAGAGAGTACCGTTGGGAGTACTGTTGCAGACTATGAAACAGAACATGGTAAGTGATACTGATTCATGTCTCAGTGTATGCAAATATATTTTTCTCATCTCCATATTTTCAAAAGCATACTCCGAGGAGTTAGTTTGTTGAAGTGGTTTCATATACTTGAAGTAAAATATGTAGCACTTGTATTTACATTTTCTAAAGATTATACTACTGCATAATACTCTTACAGTGACTGATGAAGAATGACATTAGAGTTTTACTAAAAAGTTAAACTATTGTATTAATTTTTGTCTTATGTGAAGGTCTATCCTAATTTTATATCGTAATTTTTGTCATTAAACCTTTGCAAGTCAGTTCTCTTACTGACTCATCAAGCAATTTTTATTTTACCATAATGTTTTTAGATGTTGACGTTGTTACTAATGTGTATTGAAGAAAAACATAACCAGTACATACAGGTCCTAATGTGGGTTTTAATATAGTTAAACCAGGAATTTCACTCTGTCCACTTCGTAAATGGGGTTATTCCAGAACCTCATGCAGCCAAAAACTTTTATTGTGTGCACTTTAAGGCACAACTCGCACCGTTTTTAAACATTCAGCTGCACAGTTGAATAGGCTCGTTCACAGGATACGTTCAGATACACGCTCCGTGTGATGATGGCTTTAAGTTGGGCACCTTGCGCGCTCCCATCTGCTGAAAACTATAGGCATACATATATCTCTGACGCCTGTCAGCTGTAGAATAGTGTAACATGTCCTATGGTTCAGTATTATGAGATGGTATTATCTGAAGGTAGGATATCTCCTTCATAGGAATGAAAATGGTTTCTGAAAGGAACGATCATGTGAAACCGTGGTACACAACGTATTTCTTGATGTCCACAAGGCATTCGATATCATTCTGCACTGTCGCCTCATGAACAAAGTGCAAGCATATGAAATATCAAACTAGCTGCGTGACTGGATTGAAGAGTTTCTAGCTAACAGAATGGACCATGTCATTCTGAACAGTGAGAAATCTTCAGACGTGAAAACGATTCCTGAGGTGCCACAGGGAAGTGTTACAGGATCTTTGCGTTTCACAATTAATATAAATGACCCTGTGAGAATTTTTTCAGATGACACTGCAATATTTCCAGAAAACGCAATAGTTTCAGGGGAAGATTTTTCAGCAGGCATAATCCATCCTGAAAAGAAAGTAGGTTGTGAGACACTCACTTGGCTATTCTATCCCTCATCAGTTTGGGATGTGTACCAGTTAGGGTTGATGGTAGACATAGGCAAGATTATATGGGCTCAATTAGGAACTGCAACTCCAGTTGCAGACACTTCAAGAGAAACGTTTTGTATCACAGTATAGGCTTTTGTCAAAGTACATTTCTCCAAGAAGCAACCAATGTATTGCTTCCTCCTATATACATCTCGGGAATCGACCACAAGGATAAAATTGGGGCCCACATGGAGGCATATAGGCAGTCATTTTTCCCATGAACCACTGGCGACTAGAGTAGGAGGAAGTGACAATTGTATGTAATTGTACACAATGTGATGTGACTTACAGAGTGTGGATTCAAATATAGATAAAAGGAGTTGTATACCATCCGAGGAATGTCCAGATCATTTTCAGGGTACAACAATAAGGACATTTATGGGTAAAAGAGGAATTAGGTAACGCTATCGTTTTTGTGTCTTTTTCCTCGAGGTGATTTCTTTTAAGTAGCATCCCTTCCTTATTAAGGAGAACCCAAACTTGTGAGACTACATTATATTAGATGTACTTTTCGTACCACTTGAGCCAAATAGAGAGATCCTCTTGGATGTAGAATGTGTCAGAAAAAAAGATAACAATAAACAGTTACAAAATGAGATGAGATGTCCCTTCCATATACCCACGAATGTGATTAACCTCAAGGATGCAGAATCAGTCAGAAAAAAATTAAAACTTACGAATATTTAGATTTCCAGGAGATAAAACGTATCAGTACATACTAAATGTTGAATTTACCAGGTGCATATGATAATTCTTAGGATTTTATGTTATTACATTTATCTATTTATTTATTATGTTTCTGTAGTGACCACATTGTCCCTGGAATGTTAAACCCTGATCTTCTTTGGCCTTGTTCGTTGTTTAATGTATGAATCAAACCATTTTAATAGTTCATTTTTTCTTTTTTCCAAATGTCTTGTATGATTTCATGTTATAATTTTGTAGTGTTTCAGTCTAGTGATTTGAGGACTAGGACTGTGAGTAACACTTTCTCCCCTCAAGCACTTTATGGTATTTTAGTTTATTTGATCTGTGTGGCAGCAATGAATTTGAATGGCGCAAGTTCCTGTGGTGGGAAACGACCACATTGATAAAATTAGAGACATTAGCGCCCACATGGGGGCTTACTGATAACCTTTTCTTCCGTGAACAGTACGCAATTGGAGTAGAAGGAGTAAGTGACACTGTTGTACATAGTACCCTCCTCCACACAATGTATCCTTCCTTGCGAACTATGGATGTAGATGTAGCTCTGTGGAGGACAAATTACTTCTATTGCCACATGATCAACTAACACAAGTATTAATTAGTAACAACATGCTATATTCTTGTCATCTTCCACCAAACCTCATATCCAGCATATCTTTCTTGCATATGCTGTAAAGTTTCGTTATTTCATTTACATGGTCCGTTCAAGAATGTCGTTGTTGCTGCATTTACGTCTGCCTGGTGGTTTCCA
The DNA here is from genome assembly GCA_026315105.1 of Locusta migratoria. Classification (NCBI taxonomy): domain Eukaryota; kingdom Metazoa; phylum Arthropoda; class Insecta; order Orthoptera; family Acrididae; genus Locusta; species Locusta migratoria. Next base: position 6,741,495 of record CM048754.1, read on the forward strand.
TTCATAGATTTTCTTCAGCTTCCGAGAATCTGGTTTCCTGAACATATGTCTGTACCTTATTAATGATTTTCTTTCAAGTCTGCCACTGTTTCATCTGCCTTCATTCTAGCTCTTACTTCATCATTAGTTTCTTTTTCGCTTCTCTATATTCTGGCACCCCTACGGAAATAATTCATTTCCACAGCTAGTAAACCTTTTCTGAGATCAGTGTTTAAGATCCACCTAACTTATTCCACTATTATCATAGCCGTTCTTTTATTATTTCCACTAGTGATGTTCTTATCCCACCAGAAAGAATTCATACATCCTAATACTTTTCTACCTTATTAAACATAAGGAGAAGCATTTAATTAAAATTTTTTGCTGTGGCCGGGATTCGAACCCGGGACCTCCTACTTACTAGGTAGGGGCTTAATTCCAGACAGCTAACACAGCATTGCAGCCAAAGCGACTACACAGACTGTCTTAAAGCACATCTCCGTCCACACCACATACTTTCATTCTGCCTCAATGTTCCCTGTGAAATACCTATCAAATTGCCGAGTGTTCTTCTACGTTGGAATAGCACCCCAGCAAAGAACGCGAAAAGGGAACAATCCTGCCTTGTTCCTCAGGCCAAGGTGATATAAATATCAGTAAATAATACAATTCCTTGAGACAATATTGTCTCGTTATACCAAAGGTATTAAACATAAGGAGAAGCATTGAATTAAAATTTGTGCTGTGGCCGGGATTCGAACCCTGGACCTCCTACTTACTAGGTAGGCACTTTAGACCACTCAGGTAACACAAAATTGTAGCCAAAGGTACTACACCGACTGTCAAATCAAATGTTTGTAGAGTCTATGGGACTTAACTACGGGGTCATCAGTCCCTAAAATTAACAAACTACTTATGAACTAGCTACAACTAAGGACGGCACAAATATCCATGCCTGAGGGGGGATTCGAACCCCCGACCGTAGTGGCCGTGCAGAGGACTGTCTTAAAGCATGTCTCCCTCCACACCATATACTTTAATTCTGCCTCATGTTCCCTGTGAAATGCGTATCAAATTGCCAGGGCTCTCCTACATTGGAATAGCATCCCAGCAAAGAACGCGAATGGGAACAATCCTGCCTTGTTTCTCAGGCCAAGGTGATATAAATATCAGCAAATAAATCAATTCCTTGAGACAACATTGTCTCGTTATATCAAAGGTATTAAACATAAGGAGAGGCACTGAATTAAAATTTGTGATGTGGCGGGGATTCGATCCCTGTGAAATGCTTATCAAATTATAGTAATTGCCGTACTTATTGAGATTCTTTCTCTGGTGAAATATTTTCCTATCATAAAAGTAGGTCGTGCGCCTCGGTTGCACAGTGGTAGAGTGCCAGACTACAAATCCAAAGGTCGCGGGTTCGATCCCCGCCAGGTGCTAGGATTCTTATCTGTCACTTTCCACTTCATTCACCTCTGGCAGTACTGCTCATGTGAAAAATACCGAGTAGCACTGTGGTTCGGAACCCACGTTAAACTGTAGGTCCCCCTATAACTGGCTGGGTAAGTCAGTTCGAAGGTCGGAGGAAGGCAACGGCATACCACCTCCAAACAGGACCATGCCTAGTAAAGCATTGCGGTGTTCAAACCAATCTTCCGATTGTTGACTGCTTTACCTTACCTTACCTTTTGATGGCAAATGCCGAAACGAAGTACACTACCGCTCATTAAAGTTGGAAACACGCTAAAAATTACTTTTGAGAGGTTAGGAGTTGGCTAACAGATACAAACATGAACTAAGCGCATACAACAGACATCGGGATCTCCTAAGGATACCAGCAACACCGACACTACTTTTGCTTGGCATCGCAAATTCAATATTCACAAAATGTATGTGAGTTAAAAACGAAGAACTTTATGTTCACAATTACGAAAAAGTTTTAGTAAACAAGAAGATGCAGCAAATACAAATATGTCCGTCCGAGGATGATGTGAAAGAAGGTAGTCTTGCGTTCCATCTGCTTTCGCAATTGATCACCTGGTGTTTTGTTTACGTTTTCCAGGATACTGGCATGACGAAGAACCGTATCCCATCCATTTTTATTTTATTTTTTTCCTAGGGGAGAGATAATTGTTTCAGTTGTTATAGGAACAAAATGTTAAAAAAAGTAGGTCTACTGTAGTCAGTGGCGACGCTAGACGAAAACTGGGCGTCGGCGAACTCGTTTATGCGAGGCCCCTTTCATTATTCCAGTAAGGAGGAAAACGTTAAATACAATGGGCATTATTATACACCAATAATCATTACACTATAATTGTATTAGTATCATATACAAGTATTATTGGAATCAAAAAAGTACAATAAACAAACACAAATTAAAATTTAGAAACATTTCGGCTTTTCGCCTCACAGAAATTTTTTAAATATCACATCTTAATTGATACTAGCCGCTGTTTCGACTTCAATTGATAGTATTGACAACGCAGATAGTCTTTCTTGGCTCATTGTGCTTCTCAAGTAAGTCTTAATCAATTGTAACTTTTGAAGGTTCTCTCTGCCGAAGCTGCACTGACTGGAACTGGGAGCAGGATTCTGATTGTTATATAAACATTAGGATATACTTCTTCTAAATTGTTTTCTAAAATGAATTGAAGAAGTTGTTTTGCAAGTTTTTAACTAAAAAATTGCATCACTGCTGCACTCATACGGACAAGTAAATAGCTGCCGGCCGGGAATGGCCGAGCGCACTAAGGCTTCATACCACGGTGAGCGAGATCGGTCTCGTCGGAGGTCGAATCTTACCCTTGAGTACGGATGTTCCTTCTTGTATTAAGCTAGTGTTAGTTAGATGTAGGTCGCCGCTACATAACCTAGCAGTTGAAAAGCGTCAATAAACAACAAATATAAAAAAAGAAAACTAAAATTTTAACAATGTTTTGCGAGGCCCCCACAGGCGCGAGGCCGTCGGCGGTTGCCGACGTCGCCGACGCCTAGCGCCGCCACTGACTGTAGTATGTCTTTTCATGTAACAGAGGTATATGAATGACGAAGCTTAGAATTGTTTTGAACATGACGAAGGTTTACAACCTCTGCTGGGGGATGTTGGAGAGCCCCTCGCTGAAGCCCCGTGCAAGCTGCGGCCGGCTCTGCGGCCGTTGACAGTGGGACCAAACCCACTCCCGCGCGCTCGCCGCCAGCGCCAACCTGCCAAAAATGGCGGCGCTATCTGAGAGCGGGCCGCGGGCCGGAATTAATGTGAGGCATATTAATCGATTCGCTGGCAGGCGACGGCTCGGACCGCGTGTATTTTGCCTCCAGCCTAGCGTCGGCGTTAATGAATCCGCGAGCTGATAGCGGCGGCGGCGGCATCGCGGTTCGCGGTTGGCTTCACTCGCCGCCCCATTGTTTCGGCCAGAGCGCGGCTCGGCATTATCAGGAGGGCAACTCCGCAGCCATGAAAAACGGACGCTGCGCCCCCCACGCGGGACGCTCGTCTCGGCGCATTGTCGCCGGCGCCTCTGCCGCGCGACAGTGGCTGACGTGGAAGCCAGGAAATGCCGACAGCAATTCCGAGTCTCGTGATGTATACACCCAGCCAGATAGCGCAAGGCCATAGCGAAACTATACATGTGGCGCCTATTCCGAAGGAACAGACGTCACTTCTGATCCTGCAGTAGTTATTATTTAATATTCACAGAATATATGACATCAACTGCTATTGGGCAAAGCTGAAAATGTGTACCCAGCCGGGATTCGAACCCGGGTCTCCTGCTTTCTAGGCAGTTGCGCTGACCCCTACACCACTTTTATTTTATTTTATTTTTATTTTTTTTTCCAATGCATTTATTTATTTCCACAACAGATGGTCGTATACTTCTGACGAAAATAATTGGGCTCCTGCCCGATAAGAAAATCAAAACAAATGTTGGGGTCCTCCAGAAATAAATAAATAAAACGTAAGAAAAACCGAATAGAAAAGTGAAATTGAATAAAATAAAAATCCTTCTCCCACGGTAGTTTCGTCTGCACAGTGCTTCAAAGCTCGTCTTCTCGATAAGGTGGGTTAATATTCCGTGTCTTCTATACGTAACTCTTAGAACATCATACCTCTGTTGTTGTGTGTGCAGTTTGTCGTCTCTTAACTTTGACGCGTTCGTGCTCCGAAATTTCCGAGGTCATGAGTAGTACATTTCACAATTTTTTTCCCTCTGTTTCTATTGTGCTATTTTTTTTTTCTTTTTTTTTCAGTTTGACTGACTTGAACTATCGTCACATTTGTACCATAATTTGCAGCATGTTATCATATGTGTCCTTATAGTCCCGGAGTCCTTGTATGGCGCTGTGTTCGTATTCGAGGTATGCTCGGTAATCGTCAAGGGTGGTGTGACGATTGTCAAGAGCGTATACAGCCGTGTGGCCTAACATCCAAATCGCAGCGTTGTTTTTCCTTCGTGGATATCGTAACTTGTCGGATCTGAGTAATTCATTGACGTCGACGGTATGTGGAACCGTACGGTCGATTATCGCCAGGCGTTGTCGCATTTCTGTAATAATCTGTCCCGTTGTTCCACAGGTGAGCCTGTGAGGTAAAGTGTCAATGAGACAATGTGACGCAAGCAGGCGAAGGACACATCTTGATGTTGTGGCGCTTTTCGGCCGTGGAAACTTTATCATTGACGATCATGTACCACGCAGATCTAATGCGTGATGGCAGTACAGAGCTATGGACATTCTTCCAGACACTGGGGACACAGTGATCACCGCACCTGCAAGGACAACCTATCGTTAGTGGGGAGGGGTGGGCAAGTTTGAAGCCCTTACTCTTACGGGAATTAGTAATAACTACGAGTTTGAGTACTGTGGGCAGGGCGAAGCTGGGAATTTCTATCTGACGGGAGGCGTGCTTAGGTAGTCCTGGCAGGTGCGGTGATCACTGTGTCCCCAGTGGTGTAGGGTCAGCGCAACTGCCTAGAAAGCAGGAGACCCGGGTTCGAATCCCGGCTGGGTACACATTTTCAGCTTTGCCCAATAGCAGTTGATGTCTTATATTCTGTGAATATTAAATAATAACAACTGCATGATCAGAAGTGACGTCTGTTCCTTCGGAATAGACGCCACATGTATATATATAATATGCCGGTGACGGGCAATGATCCTATCGTTAGTGGGGAGGGGTGGGCAAGTTTGAAGCCCTTACTCTTACGGGAATTAGTTCATAACTACGAGTTTGAGTACTATGGGCAGGGCGAAGCTGGGAATTTCTAGTTCATAACTACGAGTTTGAGTACTGTGGGCAGGGCAAAGCTGGGAATTTCTATCTGACGGGAGGCGTGCTTAGGTAGTCCTTGCAGGACTGTACCCGACTGGGTACACATTTTCAGCTTTGCCCAGTAGCAGTTGATGTCATATATTCTGTGAATATTACATAGTGAAACTGACCAGCAGAGTGCACTAAAAGGTGTGACAGTGTTGACGAATATATATATATATATGAATTTCAGTTAACTGATTCAAAACAGCTTGCATGGTTGAAACAAGCTACCGTTGGAGATTGTCGCAGTTACCCATATTACATGTTTCAGTGCCCCTTCGTCAGAGATTAACTGTGGAAAAAAATCAGTGAGTTATGGTTGTGGTCAATCCGAAGACTGCTTTGATGCAGCTCTTCATGCTTCTCTGTCCTCTGCAAGCCTCTGCATCTGAGAATAAGAATAACAAACTACATCCTATTGGATCAGCCTACTGTATTCGTCCCTTGCTTACCTCTACAATTTTTATCCCAAACACTTCCTTCTAATGCTAAGTCGACAATTCCTTGATGTCTCAAAATGTGTCCCACCAATCTATCCCTTCCCTAAGGCAGGATATGCCACACACTCCTTTTTGTCTTCAATTATGTTGTCCACCCCCGTAGCTCAGTGACTGTGTCGCTGACCGCTGTTGCAAGGGGCGCAGGTTCGATTCCCGGCAAGGGACTGGGTGTCGCATATTGTCCCAATCATCATTGGCACACAAGTCCCCCAGTCGGAGTCAACTAAAAAGACTTGCACTATGGCGGCCGAACAAACCCCATGGGAACTATCTGCCAAAAATGCCACACAATGATTTCCATTCCAAATCTGTTAAGCACCTCGTCATTAGTTACATGATCTAACCTTCCGAATTTGTCTGTAGCATCACATTTCAAAAACTTCCATCATCTTTCTTTGTTAACTCCTTATCGCCCATATTTCACTCCCATATAATGCTACACTTCAGACAAATGGTTTTAGAAAGGACTTTCCGACATTTAAATTAATATGGGATCTCCAAAAATTCCGCTTCTTCAGAAACGCTTTCCTTCCGACAACCATTCTGCGTTTTTCGTCTTCTTTTATTCGGTCATCAGAAGATACGTTGCTGCCCAAGTAACAAAACTGTATCTATTACTTTTATTATCTCATTACCTAAACTAATTCCTTCAGCATCGCCAGATTTTCTGACTTTACGTTCCACTTTTGCACTTATTCCCTCCTTGCAAGAAACTGACCATTCAGTGCAACTGCTCTTCCAGCTCTTTTCTGTATCTAGCAAAATTACTATATCATTGGCTAACCACCCACGTTTTTATTTCTTCTCCCCAAACTATAATTCCTTCTCAGTTTTTTCCCTGCAGTCCTGCGCAGTTTTTACAGTGTACAGATTGAAGAACACTGGGGAAAGGTTAAAACCTGTATTACTCCCTTCCCATTACTACGTCCTTTTCATGCCATTCGACTCTAACAACCACTGTCCGGGTTTTGTAAAAGGTGAATATAGCTATTCTGTCCTTATTTTTATCCCTGCTACCTTCACAGTTTGAAAGAATGTATGCCAGTCAATATAGTCAAAGGTTTTATCAGATCTACAAATGCTAAAAACTGAGGATTTACCTTTCCTTAGCCTATCTTCTAACATAAATCATAATTAATAAATATAAGTACATAGACGTGTAATATAAGATATAAAACAGCATTAGAATTGACAATCAAGATGTCTTGGTCATATTTCCATGCCAATCTGATACAAAGATCCACAGACAGCAAAATACATTTGATTACAGTTTTTAATTTCATATGTCTTATATATATATATATGAAATTAAAAACTGTAATCAAATGTATTTTGCTGTCTGTGGATCTTTGTATCAGATTGGCTCAGTATATATTTTTAGTAGTTATATATATATATATATATATATATATATATATATATATATATATATATTTGTGCGCCTCGGTTGCACAGTGGTAGAGTGCCAGACTACAAATCCGAAGGTCGCGGGTTCGATCCCCGCCAGGTCCTAGGATTTTTATCTGTCACTTTCCACTTCTTTCACCTCTGGCAGTATTGCTCATGTGAAAAATACCGAGTAGCACCGTGGTTCGGAACCCACGTTAAACTGTAGGTTCCCCTATAACTGGCTGGGTAAGTCAGTTCGAAGGTCGGAGGAAGGCAATGGCATACCACCTCTAAACAGGACCATGCCTAGTAAAGCACTGTGATGTTCAAACCAATCTTCGGATTGTTGACTGCTTTACCTTATATATATATATATATATATATATATATATATATATATATATATAACTACTAAAAATATATACTGAGCCAGATAGGACAACGCCATTTGGAAAATGACCAAAGGTACCCTCCAAAAGGTGTGTGAGAATTGACTAAGAAATATATGAATTCCAGTTGACTTATTCTAAACAACTTTCATGGTTGAGGTACGCTACCATTCAGAACTGGCAGTTATTAAATGTACAGAAACGTCTTGGTTGTAGTACTGTTTTTCATATTATGCGTTTCAGAATCTCAACATTCAGTATGAACTGTGAAATTATTTGACAAACCCAAGTACATAGATGTGCAATATAAGATAGGAAACACCATTAGAATGGACAATAAAGACATCTGATCGTACTTACATTCAAATCTGATACAAAGTTCCACAGATAGAGCATAAGACGATTGATTTAATAGGTTTTATATTACTACTAAAGTTACATTTGTCTAACTGGCTTTGACATGTTGACATAATAGCAAGTAAACTAGGATGGCAGGTGGCACTATTATAGAAGTGAATACATTGGCCAAAAGATGTAAATTATAATACAAATGTGTTGCAATGACAAAAATGTATGATACATTGGGTATAAAAGAAGTAACTTTACTCATTATAAGTAGATAATCTGTCATACTATAAAATACTATACATTAAAATATAATAAAATTTAAAAATTGAGAAATAACAGGTAATCATTAATAAGGTGTCTTGCCAATGGTACATCATTCTAGCATCAGGCTATGGCAACCAAATTAAGAAAAAATGTGCAACTGCAATCAATTGTCTTTTACGCTATCTGTGAAGCTCTACATCGGATGTGAATGTAAGTACGACCAAGATATCTGAAACACTGAAATAGTAATATACTGTAAATAGTAATAATTTACTGTGACCACAGAGTTTCTACTACATATTCTCTTTTTCAGAAATACTTCTCTCCCCATACACATCCTGCAAGTTATATTCTCTTTGGCCATTGCGGCGGAATGTCCTCTTCGTACGGCGAAACGTGTGCTAAAACCTTATCTTCAAAAGCACTCGTCTTGTATGATTAGGGTTGAATGTGGCCATGTCAGACTTCGTAATCCTTGAGGTGTCCACTCGCCCATAAAAATTTATATAAAATTTAAAAAAATATGTTCATGTAAAATCTTTATACGTTGCAATATTTCAAAATCAGATTCTTGCGCCGAGGAAAGAAGTCTTTAACTGTCACTCTTGTTAAAATATTTCTAAGTTCTCTCATAGATAAGACGTTCAAAAGAAATTCTTCAGTTTGTGGTCGTTGCTATAGCCACAGATAAAAAATAATGATTATCGACCAATGTGTATGACCGATTAACCAAAGTTCTAAAAAAAAACATTTATCGAAGTCTTGTTGACGTAACTTTCCCACCAATTCATAAAAATCTTCCTTCAGATTGAAGAATATTTAAATTAAATCATCTGCTCATTTCATTAATATATTATTCATCGTAAAATAATTCTTCATAGATGATGTACTCTGACAATTTCGTCAAGTTTAAACACGATAACATTTATTACTTTCTAAGACATTACGTATAAAGTCATCGACAGACAAAAGGGAACTGACTTTTAAAATTTGTTATTTTTACATTAAATGTTGACAATAATGTCAACTCTCGCGACGACAACCGCAGAGATGAACATCTTCTCGCCTCGTGGCCGTCGACCCACGACTTGATGTGGCCGGATATTTACTCCTTGGAATCGGCGTCGAAGATGTTGCCCTCGTAGGTTGACTCGCCTCACAGCACATGAAACAAACAAAAAAGATACAAAAATCATCTTTAAGAATCATAACATTAAACATTTACATAAAAATCATTTAAGAACACAAATATAAGTAAGTTATCCTGCACAAACTGAGCTGACATGAGATATGTAGCGGAGACAATAATCCGTCCCACTACACCATTAGAAGCAATTTTGATGGGCAAATAACAAAAATCATTGACTACTTTTATTCTCCATTATCTAATCTAATTCCTTCAAATTCGCCATACATAGTTACACTACACTCCATTACCCTTAATTTGCTCTTTTTAATCTTCATCTTCTAGCATCCCTTCAATTAAATCGCCATATTAATATATGGGCAAAGATGGGACAGTTGCTACACTATGAAAATTATGGGAACACAAATAAGGAGGTTTGAATAGAGACTGGAAATTTCTTTCTAAATCTATTTGAAACAGCGATAACACATTCGTTTAATCACTACTCAACTTCTGCCTTGTTTGTACACCCTTCCAAAGTAGTTTATCTCACAATGTGAAATGCTGGTGCAAAGTTTTCATTCATATCTCAAAAACAAACTTTGAATACAGTGAAATTCCTGTGCATGCATTACTTCATAATGTGTGAATGGAAAGCTATTGCTATAGTGTTGTTTTACTTATCAGCTTCAATCCACTCACTATGCCCGCACTATCAGCATCTGGACAATGATGATTCTGTTTCGTTTATGTTCCTCATTTCCCAGTTACATGGCAGAAACATTACCTAGGGCATGTCTCTATGATGTGTGAAACGATTATTCATTAAAGGAAGATATTGTAGTATTATCCATTGTACAGCTTCCATAAAGAAAAGATAAATTGTAATCTGAGAGAGTGTTCTGAAATGATACAGTAGTTTGGTTACTTGGTAATAATACCGTTCAGTATCCGGATGTTAGTTTCTAAAATATTAGGTGTCAGAATGCACATCTTGAAACATTTAACCTCCCTCACCATCACAACAGCCTAAAAACCACGAATTATTTCGATTTTTATAGAGAAATTGAAATACATTGCCTTTTACAAGTATTCAATATTTGTTCTTTATTCCCAAGAAAGACATTTCAACAGAGATGTGACATCATTAGTACGTTTTAAATTTATTGTCCTGAAAAAAGTAACCTAAGAATTTTTACCTGTTTTTACATGATATGTGTCTCATGGTTTTCAACAGAGTACGTTTCAGGTATGTGTGGTTAGGCTGCCACAAATCTCTCTGCAACATATCTGTAGATGTATTTTTGAAACAATAATTATAAAACAATGAGATAATACCACAACTGCCATGAAACAAGTTTGAATAAAGAGAGCAAACATGTAATTCTTGCAAGAATTAGACTTGTCTCAATTTCTTTGTTACTGTACAGAATCTGCAGAGAAATTTATAAATCTGATATGATAAGTTCGATTGTTTAAAATAGTCAAAGGTACTACTACAATGGCACATTTCAAATACATTGTTTTTTAAGACATGTGTACTGATTCTAGTCTCTGATCCTGTCTTGTTAAAGTAAATAAAATTAAAAAAGAACAAAATACAAAATAAAACAAAAGTCGGAGGGGATCTATCCAAAAATATTCCAAACATTACTCTGTGTACCTACTGATCCAACATTATATGGTACATTTTGCTTTAAAGATACATTTTATGTCCATTTGAAATAATTTTGCAAGTAAAATACAATTAATAAAATGTAATCCACATATCACATTCCTTCGCTACCCAAGATAGAAAAAACAGAAAAACGTAAATTTAAAGTATTTGTACAATTATAGTCAGTGTCACCTATGAAGGCGGCCAGTTTTCAGCTGTTCTGCTCATCCCCCTTCATTATCACACTGGCAGCCAATGATATTTATTCTTCAGGCATGTGGCTGGCCACGAGTTACGCAATGTTTCCCTCACAGGTGCTCGGCCGAAGTTCCTTCCCTCCACACTTCCCCTATCACTCCACTTCTATAAGTGGACACAAGCTATAATATTCAAAATGTACAAAATCACTGGTGCTGATTATTATGTTTGATTATTTTTAGATTGTACTTTTCACTGTTTTAACCATTCACAACCATCTTCTGATGTTGAAATTAGGTATATTACATTCAACATATTTTGTTTTAATAATTTCTTCATTATTGTACAGTTTCATTACTTGTTGAAAAGGCTGTTTTCTGTTTATCATTCTGTGCTTGAATGTCTCCTGTATCATATTTGTTTCCTAATACATAGTATGGAAACGTCTGCCTTTAGCAAACAAAATTCTTTTTGTTTTTAGCACCAAAAATATTTCATCTTAAGAGGTTATTGCTTATTGTCTGTCAAATGATGTAACAGGTACACTGATTTACATTAAGAAAGTACTCAAAGGAAAGTAACAAGGCTAAACATGTATATTAATATTACATATCACTATTGTAAAATGATTAGTGTAATGTAAGAAAATCTACAATCAGAGAATTAAATACCAAATATTCTTACAAATAGAAATTAAAAACAATGACAGTAAAACAAAAACAAATAAAACATTTGAAAAAAAAAACATATGTAGAGATACAAACAAGCAATAATTTCCTTCCCTTCTCAATTTAGGCAAATCACATTACGAAAATTATTGATAATTCATTGTTAATTGCAGTCAGACAATAATTACAGTTGCACTGAAAATGTCAGGCAACTTATAAGAAACAACATTTAGTTTCTGCAAATACTTATGTCAATGTAAATTGGAAAGAACACGTAGATAATGTCGTAGGAAAGGCGAACCAGAGACTGCGTTTTATTGGCAGAACCCTTAAATCATGGAACAGGACTACAAAAGAAACTGAATACACTATGCTTGTCCGTCCATTTTTTGAGTATTGCTGCCCAGTGTGGGATCCTTATCAGGTGTGTTTGACGGAGGATATCGAAAGAGTCCAAAGAAGGGCAGCTCGTTTCGTATTGTCACGATACAGGGGAGACAGCGTTACCGAAATGATACAGGATCTGGGATGGGAATCATTAAAACAATGGCGCTTATCGCTGCGGCGTGGGCTACTTGCGAAACTCCAATCGCCAACATTCTCCTCCGAATGCGAAAATATATTGTTGACTCCCACTTACATAGGTAGAAATGATCATCAGAATAAAATACGAGAAATCATAGCTCGAATGGATAGATTCAGGTGTTGTTTCTTCCCGCGCGCTATTCGAAAATGGAATGGGAGATAAATAGTATAATTGTGGTTCGATGAACTCTCTGCCAGGCACTTAAATGTGATTTGCAGAGTATCCCATGTAGATGTAGATGTAGAAATAATTGTAGCCTTCAAACTGCTATATATCATAATGTAAAAATTCTTTATATGTTGTTAACATATAATGATCAAAACCCCACTCAGGTTAGAGAAACTTCTGCAATTTATGTTTGGCTACGAAAAGCAAAAATAATTGTGTTTGCACTAGTATTACTGCATCACCATACTATTTATGTTCGTCGTTTCTTAGTAAAGTATTTTTCAAAAGTGATAGATTGGCTGGCCAGTACTTACCTTTGTGCTGAACTGCCGATAGTTAGACAAATGAAGAAAAAGAAAAAAAAAAGGGGGCGAAAAAGGACAAGCTTTCAGAACACAGTTCCTTCCTCAGGGTAGAAAACAGGATGGGAACGGCGGGGAAAGGTAATTCACGACCTAGGTCATGAAGGTGTGTGGAAGTTAGAGATACTGCATTTTAGTACTGAGCCAAGGCAGAGAGGATATATGTAACCAGAGAGGAAAGTTCTAGTAGTAAAGAGAAGAGAAGATGAGTGAACTGAATGATGCTGAGGGGTGTATGTGGGACTGGGGGTTGTCTAAAACGTTTTTGATTAACAGGGAAAGTACAAGTAAATGTCATTATTGCCATGCAAAATGGCGTTGGTCTAAGGCATCATGCTACGGAATGGGTGCCCATTGCTGCCTTGGGTCGAGTCCTCCCTCGGGCATGGGTGTGAGTGTGTATATGTTGTACTTAGTGTATGTTAGTTTAGGTAGTTTGTAAGTCTAGGGACTTATGAGTGATGACCAGTTTGATCCAACAGATCTACAAACTTTTTTTTCAATAATTACACCTATGTGTGAGAGAATACAACATAATTAACACAACCAGAGTATTGAAGAAGTTTAATTACAGCTTCGGCGGCGTAGTACTGGTACATTCAAAAACTCGTCAACCATACAGAAGGAACAGCATAATTTATTTGTTCCACACAAAGGAGTTTTGGCATCACTCTATGTGATTGGGTTTTCAAATTATGAGCAATGGACACCTGTACTTTTATCCTGTATAGTAGTATTCTATTTCCTTTCAGTGTTTGTACCACATCCCGAACCTTTCTCAATAACGTAACAGAAGTAAATTCTACAATATCAGCACAAAATTGCGATGTGGTGTATTTGTCACAACAGGCAACAAACACTTATTGCAAGATGGCGAACAAATCTCGCTTATTGACAGTTGACAGTTTGAAACTTTAATTTAAATTTTAGATTTCATTTTAGGTTTCGATAGAATGAAAATGCTGTCACACACACACACACACACACACACACACACACACACACATATATATATATATATATATATATATATATATATATATATATATATATATATATATATATGAATATTATAGAGGAAAAAATTCCTAACAGGAAAAATATATATAAAAACAATAGATGAAGTCTACTTACCAGGCGAAGGAGCACAGGCAGTGATAGTATCAGATAAACACACACACACACACACACACACACACACACACATACAAACGCTAGCTTTCGCAGCCTAGCTGCTTCGTCAGGCAGAAGGGAAGGAGAAGGAAAAGGAAATGATGAGTGTTTTAAGGGAGTGGGTAAGGAGTCAATCCAATCCCGGGACAGGAAAGACTTACCTTGGGGGAAAAAAAGGATAGGGTGGTCCATTGATAGTGACTGGGCCAAATATCATGAAATAAGCATCAAACAAAGAAAATACAAAGAACAAACTATTCTGGCTTAGCTTGAAGGGGAAAAACAGATGGCGCTATGGTTGGCCCACTAGATGGCTCTGCCATAGGTCAAACGGATATCAACTGCATTTTTTTAAATAGGTACCCCCATTTTTATTACATATTCGTCTGCTAGGTAAATAAATATGAATGTTTAATTTTGAACACTTTCGTCGCTTTGTGATAGATGGTGCTGTAATACTCACAGACATACTACTCACAATTTATTTATTTATTTTTTCTTTTTTTTAATACACAGAACGTAGGTATGTTTTCCTTTATTTCGGTTGTTCCAACGTGATACACGTACTTCTGTGAAATTATCATACATTACGAGAACGCATGCTGATTATCTGTAATTACCTCTTGACTTCAATAAATGCTCAAAAAGATGTCAGATGTCCTTCAACTTCAATGCATTTGGCAATACGCGTAAAAATGGAGTACTAGTATACAGGATAAAAGTACAGGTGTCCATTGCTCAACAGCGAGTAGTTTTCCTTCAGTAATGTTCTCACATGTGTTGACAATGCGCTGACGCATATTTTCAGGCGTTGTCGGTGAATCACGATTACAAATATCCTTCATTTTTCCCCACAGAAAGAAATCCAGGGATGTCAGATCCAGTATACGTGCGGACCATGGCATAGTGTTTCTACGACCAATCCACCTGTCATTAAATGTTCCATTTAAGACCGCTTCAACTGCATGCGAGCCATATGCTGAACATTCATCATGTTGAAAGTACATCGCCATTCCGTCATGCTACATCTTGTAGTAAAATCGGTAGAATATTACGTAAGGAATCAGCATACATTACACCATTTAGATTGCCATCGATAAAATAGGGGCCAATTATCCTTCCTCCCATAATGCCGCACCATACATTAACCCGCCAAGGTCGCTGATGTTCCACTTGTCGCAGCAATCGTGGATTTTCCGTTGCGCAATAGTGAATATTATGCCGGTTCACGTTAACCTCTGTGAATGACGCTTCGTCACCAAACAGAACGCGTGAAAAGAATCTGTTATCGTCTCGTAATTTATTTTGTGCCCAGTAGTAAAACTGTACACGACGTTCAAATTCTTCGCCATGCAAATCCTGGTACACAGAAATACGGCACGCGTGAAATTTATGTTGATGTAGAATTCTCAGCACCGACGTTTTTGAGATTCCCGATTGTCACTCAATTTGTCTGCTACTGAAGTGCGGATTAGCCGCAACTGCAGCTAAAACGCTTACTTGGGCATCATCATTTGTTGCAGGTTGACGTCTTTAAATACGTAATTATGCGACGAAAGGTTCGGACACTTGGATGATGTCTTCCAGAATAACGATCAACATATATAGCACAGGCCCGTTGGGCATTTTGATCACAATAGCCATTTTAACACGAGTAATGTATCACAAAGCAAATACCGTCCACTGACGAAATGTTGCGCTATACCACGTAGTTATACGTTTGTTACCATTACAGCGCCATCTATCAGAAAGCGAAAAACGTGTTCCAAATAAAACATTCATATATGTTTACGTACTATACGAATGTGTAATAAAAATGGGGGTACCTGTTGATAATAATGCAGTTGATATCCGTTAGAGCTATGGCAGCGCCATCTAGCGGGCCGACCATAGCGCCATCTGTTTTCCCCCTTCAAGTTAGAAAAATTTTGTTCTTTGTAGTTTTTTCGTTTGATGCTTATTTCGTCGTGAGATATTAGGCCGTTCACTATCAATGGACCACAGTGTGTGTGTGTGTGTGTGTGTTGTGTGTGTGTTTTTAGCAAATTTATTGTTTATTCGGACAGAAGAGAAAATCAGCAATAAGAAAAGAAAACGCGAGGTTTTTTTTTTTTTTTTTACATGCCGATGTAAACAAGAGCTCAAAAAAGCACGATCTATCGCTCTGTGCAAGAAACGTCTAAGATACTTCACAAAACGTGGAAAAACAGCCACGATTCGGGAGGTAAAGATTACCATACATGGCGAGCCGGCTTGCTCTAGTGACGTCACAGTCAGCTGCGGGGCTACATGTAACGAGCGAGGCAAGGACGATGGAACAGTCGCGTACCACTTCACAGTGGGCAAGTAAGTTCGTGGGATTCTAGCCATCTGACACGGATAAAGGCCTGAGAAATCTTATTCGTCACTACTGTAAGTGGAGAGATAACCGAATAGTCTACATCTACATGGATGTTCTGCAAGTCACACTGAAGTGCATGGCAGAGGATTCATCGACCCACTTCTATGATGTTTCTCTACAATAGCATTCTCTAATAACTCGCAGGAAAAAGGAACACCTAAATCTTTCTGTTTTCGATCACTCTTATTTTTCCACCCTCATGAACCACAGACATTACCGTGGTGGGGTGGCTTGCGTGCCTCTACGATACAGATAGCCGTACTGTAGGTACAACCACAGCGGAGGGGTATCTGTGGAGAGGCCAGACAAACGTGTGGTTCCTGAACAGGGGCAGCAGCCTCTTCAGTAGTTACAGGGGCAACAGTCTGGAAGATTGACTGAGCTGGCCTTGTAACATCAGCTAATGTGGCTTTGCCACACAGCTACTGCGAACAGCTGAAAGCAAAGGAGAACTACAACCGTTACTTTTCCCGAGGACATGCAGCTCTGCTGTGGTAGATAGCTGCATCAAACCAGTCTCCGGACTGAAGACCATAACAACATTCTCTTATTTTATTATCATGATCATGTCTCCCGATGTAGATAGGTGTTGACAATATATGTTCGCATTCTGAAGAGAAAGCTAGTGAAAGAAATTTCGCAATTATATCTCGTCGCAACAAATAATGCGTTTCTATTAATGATATTCATCCCAACTCGTGGATCATTTCCGTGACACTCTCTCCCATATATCGCGATAGTACAAAACGAGCTGCCCTTCTCTGAACTTTCTCTAAATCATCCGTCAGTCCCACCTGGCTTGGATCCCACGATACGCAGCAATTCTCCACAATAGAACATACAAGTTTGGTGTATTCACTTTCTTTAGTGGAACTGTTGCATCTTTTAATGTTCTGCCGACGAAACGTATTCTTTGGTTCGCCTTCCCTACAATATTTTCTGTGTGTTGTTCGTAATTGTTACTCCTAGGTATTTAGTAGAACTTATGGCTTGTAGGTTTGACTAATTAATCGTCTAAATGAAGTTTAACGGGTTTCTTTTAGTAGTCATGTGGATGACTTCACATTTATCATTATTAAGGTTCAATTGCCAGTTTTTGCACCGGGCATATATCTAAATCATTTTGCAGTTGCTATTGATCTTCTGGTGACTTTACTAACCGATAAATGATAGCATCATCCGCGAACAGTCTAATTACCGGTTTCACCTAGCGTCGTTTATGACTTCGTCGATCGTTTAATTTTAATTTTTGCGTTTCATCGACGTCTGTTTACTGTAACTATCGTTAAACTCGCAGTCAAAACTTACGCGCCGACTTTGCGTCGTCAAACCATCTGACGAGTCGTTTATACAAGACAGGTTTACTGTAGTTGGAATATTCAGGATTTTTTGTAAAGGTAACATCGATTTGCTAGAAAATGTAATGCCTAAACGCGTAATTTGTGAGCGCATTATTTCTACACAATTAATGATATAAATAAAACTCATTACAAGGTATAGGTTGTCCAAGAAAGTAGCATTAAAACTTCTGTGCCAATTGAAAATAGTCTAGAGTATCTAACTAACAGAAACAGACCATTAACCGCAATACAACGGCTGCTTTTAACTATTTAATTCTATGCTGCTGTATCTCGTCAAATGGTAACAGCAGACTTATATAGGGCTCGAAATCAACCAATTGCCGATATATCAATAAGGTTTCAGAAGCAACTGCATCGTTCAGGCCCCTATATGTGAAATTACCGGAAGGAATTACGTCTTTTATTTTCGAAATAAGTCCCACAAACAAACTTTTCACGTGTCCATAAAATTTAGAACCTCTCTTTTGTATTTAATCAGCACGTTCCATTTTCTTAGCGTTATTATTACCCGGTTTCCCTAAACTTACGACTGTTAAAATAAACGCCTCGTCAATTGAGACTGGCGATGATGAAACGCTGTAGTCTTTGACGGTACGTCAGAAATAAAGGAGTCGTTGAATTTGACGTTTGTCTAACATATTTAGACGACGTTTGGTGAAACCGGGCATAAGAAAGCTACACCGACTTTCTTCTAAATCGTTTATAAAAATAAGGAACAGTAGGGGCCCTATAACACTTCCCTGTGGAACGCCAGATGTCACTTCAGTTCTATTCGATGACTTACCATGAAATACAACGTACTGCATCCTTTCTGACAGGAAATCACGAATCCAGTCGCACAACTGTGGTAATATTCCATAAGCACACAATTCGATTAGAAGACGCTTGTGAGGTACAGTGTGAAAAGCCTTCCGGAAATCTAGAAATACGGAATCTATTTGACATCCCTCATAGATAGCACTCATCACATGTAAGTAACGCTGTTTTACAAGAACAATACTTTCTGAATCAGTGTTGACTATGGGACAATAGGTCGTTCTATTCGAGGTACTTCTGAATATTTGAGGAAAGTGTATGTTCTAAAATCCTGCCGCAAATCGTCGTCAATGATATAGGCCTGTAATTTTGCGGATCACTCCTACTGCCTATTGTGATCTGATGAAACTTCAACATCAATTTACTCGAAACTAATCGAAATGTTAGAAGCATGTCATTCCAAAGGGTCGATATACCAATTTTTTCATTTTTTATTTTATTTGTTTATTTATTCATTTTTTACTATTTTTTATTTTTTTCCTCCATCACTTGACGTAGTGACATCTACACGGGATACTCTTCAAACCAAATTTAAGTGCCTGGCAGAGGTTTCATCGAACCACCGTTATACTATTTATCTCCCATTCCATTTTCGAACAGAGCGCGGGAAGAAAGAACACCTGAATCTCTCCGTTCGAGCTCTGATTTCTCGTATTTTATTCTGATGATCATTTCTACCTATGTAGGTGGGAGTCAACAATATATTTTCGCATTCGGAGGAGAATGTTGGCGATTGGAGTTTCGTAAGTAGCCCACGCCGCAGCGATAAGCGCCGTTGTTGTAATGATTCCCATCCAAGTTCCTGTATCATTTCCGTGACAATACGAAACGAGCTGCCCTTCTCTGGACTCTTTCTATGTCTTCCGTCAAACTCACCTGATAAGGATCCCACACTGGGCAGCAATACTCCAAAAAAGGACGGACAAGCGTAGTGTATGCAGTTTCTTTTGTAGTTCTGTTGCATTTTTTAAGGGTTTTGCCAATAAAACGCAGTCTCTGGTTCGCCTTTCCCACGACATTATCTACGTGTTCTTTCCAGTGTAAGTTTGAAGTAATACTAACTTGCAGGTATTTTGTAGAGTTCACGGCCTTCACTTGTGATTGATTTATCTTGTAAACGAAGTTTAACGGATTTCTTTTCGTAGTCATGTGGACAACTTCTCATTATTTAGAGTTGAAATTCAAAATGTTCAAATGTTTGTATAGTGTATGGGACTTAACTATGGGGTCATCAGTCCCTAAACTTACAAACTACTTATAAACTACTTACGAACTAGGACGGCACAAATATCCATGGCCGAGGGGGGATTCGAACCCCCGACCGTAGTGGCCGTGCAGACCGTGACTGGAGCGCCTCAGTCTCCTCGGCCACCGCGGCCGGCTTATTTAGAGTCAATTGCGAATTTTTACACCATAGTGATATCTTATTCAGACCGTTCTGCAGTTGGTTTTGATGTTCAGATGATTTTACTAGACGGTAAATGACGACGTCATCTGCAAATATCTGCTGCTTAGATTTTGCCCTAAATCGTTCATGTAAATAAGGAACAGCAGAGGACCAATAACAGCACTCTGTGGAATGTCCGATATCACCTCTGTTTTAGTCGATGCCTTACCATCGATTACTACGAACTGTGTCCTCTCTGATAGAAAATCACCTATCCAATCGCTAATTTGGGGCGATACACCATAACCACGCAGTTTGAGAGACGGGAATAGGGTATTGGACTGTTTTCTGGAAATCGTTTTAAATTGTTAATTATGTCATATTATGGTCCGAACATGCTTTTTTACCTCGTGGATTTCAGTATTTTTTTTAAACAAAAGAAATGATATAAGTAATTTGAAAGCCCGCTAAAACGCTACATTTGAGTCACGTGATGCCTGTGACGTCATACAACACGCTGCTGCTGCTGCTGCTGCTCTCGTAAGATAAACAAACACCTGTATATTGTTTGGACCGAGGCCTCGTGTTTGGGCGTTAACGTTTTCATAATGACCTACAAATATTGCTTAGTTTCGCACTGTACCAATACATCTGTCAAGGCTCCAGAAAAATTGTTCTTGGGAGTACCAAAAAATGAGAAGATACGCAAAAAGTGGTTGACACTAGCACGAAGAGATCCAAATGAAATAGCGGCTACTTCATGTGCGTATTTCTGTGAGGATCATTTTGATGTAAGTAAACAATACTATTCCACTGAAAACCAAAGTGTTTAGTATCATTCTCTTCTACTGCAAAGGTGTAAAGTTGTATTATGTGTAGGTTAATGACCTGATGTTTACATTTGCGAAGTAAAACTTCATAATGTTACACGCCTACGATTTATGTGTAATTAAAGCCGTACCTAATATATATGGTGAAAGAACAACATGAATAATGTTGCAGCCCACTGATTATTTATCTCCAATAAGTGCAATTCTATCACCAATAGATCTTAGTCAAACAACCGTTTTATACACCGACAATGCCCTTCTGGTTACTTTACAACAACTTACCCTATCGTAATATACGTATATGGGAGATGTCTTTAATGCGCAGATTTATTTAGCTTTCAAACTTTCGTAATATGCAAGTGTAAATACGATTAAAAGTGTTAGTTACCGAAATATGTGTTTATTGAAGCAAAAATCGTTGTAATGTCATGTTGTGAAGTTTATTTCGCAAAAATAATTAAATATCTAGAATACAAGAAATGTTTTTAGTTATTTTACAGGTTTCGATGTTTCACATTGCACCAGTATTGAAGTAGTTAAATAAAATTACTCCTATAAGTGCGTGCTTTACTGGATTAAATTTTACTATCCCGGCGGCTTCCTGTGACTATGTTGGCAACAGATGCTGAATAGCGAGAATCATGAGACATCGCCATTAGCCAATCGCGTGACAGCGCAAATATTTTGGCGTGAAATCTTTGATTTACGAGGGCAGTTACTTTTACTGACCGGACAAGGGTACATACAAGAATCATAGAGTAGGAACAGCATCATTTATTTACTTCATGGTCTGTACGATACACTAATCTAGTCATTCTATGTGGTCTGAACATATGGACAAAGATTTTCTATCGTGTTGTTGATGTTGCCAACATAATCACTCAAGGCCGCTTGGATAGAAGATAAAATTTCACCCTTTATTGCATAATATGGTGACTTCAGATTAAGTCTGCTGACATCAACAAATAGGGTAGTTTTTGTTCAATGGCGTAAAATATCTCTCGAAATAATTAGCTTTAAAATGTAGGTACGCGTTACTTACAATGCAGTTTTCAAGTTTCTTATTTCTGGCACGTAAAAATTTGGATTGTTTTTAAAAAATGAAGACACCATAATTGCATCAACTTTAGGGAGGTTTCCGCTGTCAGCCTTCACATAACCATCTTCCATTGTGGCATAAAAACTGTAAACGCGTTTAGATCACGAAAAAACTGAACTTAAAGCTGCGAAATTGAGGAAACGCTTACAATAATACAGCTCCGACTTCTAGTTGCCGCGCTGTAGGTGTTCTATGACGTCACCAGTACTTCAGCCAATAACGGAGCGTTTTCGATCACGTGATCTAATCGTGAAATATGATGATTTTTAAGCTTTTATTACGTAAAAATAACAGATGTTTTGTAAGAATTCAAAGCGAAAATGCTTTCTGAATGTTATAATCATTCAGAATAACAACAATTCGAACCATATTTTTAGCACAGGAAAATACCCTATTGGACGAGCGACACGCGGCAGGAGTACCAACATTACCCCACCAGGGGTCCCCGACGAACGGGCAGCCACGCCTCCTCGCGGCTGCGCGGCGCTCCAACAGGTGTCAGTGGGTCCTGTAGGACGGGAGTTCCCGTTCGCAGGTGGCCCCTAAATCTCGATCCGCCAGCGGGAGAGGGCGACGACGCAGTGCCAACTGATTAAAAACTCCTCTGTCCGCGCTCGCGGCTTTACACTGCTTACTCACTGGTTCACGGCGTCTCTGAGCTACCACAGCAACACTTCTGCCAGTTCCATAAGGGGCAGTGGCGGCGCGTTCTACGTGTTCGCTCGTTCAGTGAACCCCCGGAGATAAGCTCGTCATGAAAAAAAAGTAAGTTAATAAAACAAAAACTGATTTTAAACTATTGTTCTTGTGGTCTTCAGTCCGCAGACTGGTTTGATGCAGATCTCCACAATACCCTATCCTGTGCAAGTCTCTTCATCTGAGAATACGTTCGGCAACCTACAGCCTTTGGAATCTGCTTACTATATTCGTCCCTCGGTCTCCCTCCACGATTTTTACCCCACCTAATGCTCAGTTGACAGTTCCTTGATGTCTCAGAATGTGTCCAACCAATCTATTCCTTCTCTTATTCAGGATATGCCACAATCACCTTTTCTCCCCAATTCGGTTAAGCACCTCCTCATTAGTTACGCGAACTACCCATCTAATTTTCATTATTCGTCTGTAGCACCACATTTCAAAATCTTCTATTATCTTTTTGTTTGAACTTCTTATCGTCCACCTTTCACTGCCATACAATGCTACACTCCACACAATTGCTTTCAGAAAGGACTTCCTAACATTTTAATTAGTATTGGATGTTAACAAGTTTCGCTTCTTTTGAAATGCTTTTCTTCCCATAGCCATTCTGCATTTTATATCTTCTCCACTTCGGCCATCAGAAGTTATTTTGCTACCCAGATAACAAAACTCATCTACAACTTTTATTACGTCATTACCTAATCTAATTGCTTCAACATACCTGATTGTCTGATATTACATTCCATTACCTTCGTTTTACTCTTGTTAATGTTCATCTTATATCTTCCTTTCAAGACACTGTCCATTCCATTCAATTGGCTCTTCCAGACCTTATGCAGAGTCTGACAAAATTACTATGTCGTTGGCAAACCGGAAACTTTTTATTTCTTCTCCCTGAACTTTAATTCTCTCTTCAAATTTCTCCTTCCATTCTTTCACTGCTTCCTCAATGTGTAGATTGAACAACATTGGGGAAAGGCTACAACCCTGTCTTACTCCCTTCCGAACCTCTGCGTCCCTTTCTTGCCCTTCGACTCTAATAACCACTGTCTGGGTTTTATACAGGTTGAATATAGCTCTTCGCTCCCTATATTTTACTCCTGCTACCTTCAGAATTTGGAAGAATGTATTCCGGTCGACATTGTCAAAAGCTTTCCCCAAATCTACAAATGCTAAAAATGTAGGTTTACCTTTCGTTAGCCCATCTTCTGAGATACGTCCTAATTTGAGTATTGCCACCCGTGTTCCTACACTTCTCCTAAATACGAACTGATCTTCCCTGAGGTTAGATTCCTCAAGTTTTTCCATTCGTCTGTAAATAATTCGTGTTAGTTTTTTAAACTATCATTCTTCATTTCGTCCTTCTATTAGATCATTTTATATGCAAATTCAAAGTATTTTTATCGCAAGATAAACGTTTTACGTTGAGGAGACAGCAGGTATACGAATCGTAGCGCGGCCGCTTAATATAAGCCGCAGTGGCCGCAGCGTTGCAATGCGCATTCGCGGCTGAGGTTCAAATTCTCTTCTGAAACCCCTGGAGGCAGCATATTGGCAGGGAGGGGCGAGGGGAAACGACGCTTTTAACATTGACGTTGGAGCTGGTAGAGACGCCAGCTCCTGGCTACTCGAGCTCCGGCGGTTAAGCACGAATGGTCCCGAAGCAAAACAATGGAGCTACTGCGCACCTCGCCTTGAAAATCAGCAAGTCTTAAATTTGGGCAACATCCGACCTTCATATCTGTTTTTGACGCATTGAAGAGTCATCAAAAATACGTCATATTTGGTACAATATCTTGTAACTATAAATTAAAGACGCATCAACTCATTCAGAAGGTCCATGAATAATAATGAAATCACTACTCTTTGCTTACCATGAATGGTTAGCGGCATCGCGTTCCGCCGTCGAAGGTAGTAGGTTTGAGACCGACTGCAAGCAATCTTTTTTTAACAGATACGGGAACAACAATGACTTTCGTATTGTTGCTTGTATCTCTGGACGTTTTAGCAAATGTGACGCGATTTTGAGGGTAAATGACATTTATACTCTTCGTTGTAACAAATATTTGACTGTTTCAAAAGATGTGGGGGAGCAGCCTTTGCACATGCATTGAGGTTAGGAGGGGGTGCTGCTTACAGCCTCAGCTCGATTTGAAGCAAGAGCAAACAAATCTTCACAAGCGGTCGAGTTTGTGACACTTGCGGGGAGTGACACTTGCGGGGAAAGGGAATGTGTAGACACTTGCGGGGAGACCCGAACGCTGCAGGTAGTGATCACGGTGTTCCAGAAGTAGGGATACACCACCCCTACTCCACGCCCTCCAGCCGCTACCTGTGCCGTATTCAGGGAAAGGCCCACCGAGCGAGGTGGAGCAGTAGTAACGGGACGCATCTATATTCGCATTTATCGCAAATGCGAATTTTTCCTGTCCCTATTAATACCTCTAAAAATAAACAGCTGATCAAGGCACTAAAAGCAAGGGCAGTTCTTTGGGTGTATTACTACAAATAACTAAAACACAATTTGATCGTGGAATTATATACAATCTCATCATAAAGGTTTATTGTAGGTGGTTTTGGGCAGCTTTTAAATATGTTAGGAATTGCATTATGAAATATAGACAGCCACACCTTACGTTTATTATGAGATATCGATTTCGGCTAATTTCAGGTCATCTTCAAGTCTAAAACAACAGGTGTTACTTATGCATTTTTCCAGTGGCACTCATAACCTTTAACTGTTAACACACGAGGTCTAACTTTGTTAATCGCGTTAGCGATGAAAACAGAACCCAGAATCTTTGCGTCTAAATGATACATATATTGGTGTGATGTCTTATTTCGAGAGAACAGACATCAGACCAATACATATATAGCTCTCGGTAAAACGGAACGGTACGATGTCGTTACGTAGCACAGCACGGCCGACTGGAAACGCAGGAGAAGTGCAAACAATATTCTCTCCTCAGAGGTATGATTATAATTAGGTTCGGCAGTCTACACGGCGAAGATTACACCAAAAAATTTAACTTTTCGTCTACTTTGGCGACAGCAACCAAATTTTAAAATCGTGTCTACTATGTAAAGATTTAGGAACACAAAACGCTTCATGTCAATAACTTCACTGGTTTTCGAGTTCTAAATTTTTAATATGTTTCTAATCTTATTACAGAAAAAACAAATTTGGGACTCATACTACAATTTTCATATGGCAGAGTTTGTAGGTTTAATTATTAGTACTTAAATGTGGTGATCAAATAAATAAATTACGTGTATATGTGTAGTCTTATACGGCCAAACTACTTAGGTCATCGGTCGCTAGACTTGCACACTACTTAATCTTACTTAAAATAACTTAGGCAAAGTACAAACAAACATACCCATGTCTGAGGAAGGACTCTAACCTCCGACCGAACCGGCCGCGCAATTTGTGACACAAACCATGTGTTATGTTGGAGAGTGTGGAAACTTGACAACAGCAGTGATAGACTTCTTGGTGTGCCTGTAGCCAGGAAAAGCCATTAGCCGCCCCAAAGGCCCCAGGCACAGAGTAACATATATTTGTCTGTGCCACAGGTTGCCCGCAAGTGTCACTCCCCGCAAGTGTTCCAACCCCCGAGCGGTCGGTGTGTGGGTGGGGGGGGGGGTGGGGGGGAGGGGGGAGCACTATCTAGATCTGGCACCCAAAGGAGTGAACCCCCAGCCATCTCAAGCACCAGCCGACACTGGTAAGAGGACATTGTACGTCAAATTTGATGAAATTTGAAATTTTCCTGTTTCTTTTTTTTTCCATAATGTACTTTCCTCGACATTTTTGTACATAATACATTAAAAACAGACAGTTCTAAGACCTTCAAATAATAATTTTAAAGTTGACATGTGACTGTTAATTTTCACAGCTACACGTAGGGCCTACACTTCCACAGTTGAGCACTCATATCTTGGGAACTACACAGTCTAGAAGGCCTACTGTTACCTCTCAGAAGTTGGCATTACATACAAACTACAAATAAATCAGTCATTTGTTTCTGATACTAGTTCTGGTTGAACGTAGTGTGATTATCGGCCGACAAGGTAATTGGTGAATTAATTACAGGAATATTATGGGAAGGCCATTAGAGATAACTGTGATTATTTAGAGAAAATGAAAATAGCTGTGTGGAGCGCTTCCTTTCATCGAATATCAACTGATGAAGACCCATGTCATGCTTTGTATCCACCTCCACCAAACACTTGGTGTAAATATAGGCAAGCTGAATTTTCTGCCACTCTGCATGAATTTACACATAAACATTCTCTTCCTTTGGCAGTAATGGAGGCAGCCACACCCATTTTCAAATATATGACAAATCCAGAACTACAAAGGGGATCTACAAAGGAAATGAACTTATAGACAATATTGTACGAAGGGAAGAAGAAGTAGATAAAGATGAAAAATGAGGTACTATACTGAGAGAGGAATTTGACAGAGCACTTAAAGACCTAAGTCGAAACAAGGCCCCTGGAGTGGACGACATTCCATCAGAGCTACTGAAGTCTCTGGGAGAACCAGCCATGACAAAACTATTTCACTGGTGCATAAAACGCATGAGACATTTCTAGCTTTTGTAGATTTGGAGAAAGCTTTTTATAATGTTGATTTGAACACTCTTTTTCACATTCTAAAATCAGCAGGAGTGAAATATAGGGAACGGAGGGTTATTTGCAACTTGTACAAAAACCAGACAGCAGTTATCAGAGTTGAAGGGCATAAAAGGGATGCAGAGATTGGGAAGGGAGTATGACAGAGTTGTAGCCTTTCTCCAATGTTGTTCAATCTGTACATTCAGCAAGCTATAAAGGAAATCATGGAGAAATTTGGAGAAGGAATTAAAGTTCAGGGTGAATAAATAAGAACATTACGCTTTGCCGATGACATTGCAATTCTGTCAGTAACAGCAAAAACCTGGATGAGTAGTTGATCGGAATGGACAATGTGTTGATAGGAACATATAAGATGAACATTAACAAGAGCAAAACAAGGGTAATGGAATGCAATGTAAGAAAATCAGGCGGTGCAGAAGGAATTAGATTTGGTAACGAAACAATAAAGGTGGTAGATGAGTTTTGTTATTTGGGCAGTAAAATAACACACGATGGTCGCAGTACAGAGGATATAAAAAGCTGAATGGCAATGGGAAGAAAAGTGTTTTTTAAAAAGAGAAATTTTTTAACATCGAATATTAATTTAAACGTAAGGAAGTCCTATCTGAAGGCTTTTGCGACGAGTGTTGCCTTGTATGGGAGTGAAACATGGACAATAAATAGTTTAGACAGGAAGAGGACAGAGGCTTTTGAAATGTAGTGTTACAGAATAAAGATGAAGATTAGGTGGGTGGATCGCGTAACTAATGAAGAGGTACTGAACAGAACTGGGAAGTAAAGGAATTTCTGGCATACCTTGACTAAAAGAAGGACATCAAGGAATCGTGAATTTAGCCTTGGAGGGATGTGTGTGGGGAAAAAAATCGCAGAGGGAGACCAAGAGATGGATACAGTAAGCAGATTCAAAAGGACGTTGGGTGCCGTTCTTATGATAAGACGAAGAGGCTTGCTCAGGATAGAGTAGGGTGGAGACTTGCATCAAACCAGACTCCGGACTGAAGACGACAACAACAACAAACTGATGAAATTATCACTCCGAGAAGGTAAAGTTGTGTCATTCTTTATTGTGTACTAGTACACGTCTGATTCTGCTGGTACTCGCAGAAACTATAGCAATCCAGTAACCTACCGTTAAATAAACAACTTCTGCGCTGGTGAATAATTCACGCAGACGCACCAAGAATGTTGCACCTCTCAAGGGTGTCCACCTGCTTTTGACCCACCTGTATCACAGTTTCGTATTCCTTGCGAGTACTTTAAAATCACCCCCAAACGACACCGCCCCGTTTCGTAACTGACGACCCTACCTTCCGTAGGACAAAGTACCCCCTCGGCATTACACGGCGTCGCTAATGCCTCGCACGCAATCGATTCTCGCGCCCGTCGAGCCCGCACGCGATCGAGCTATCGCCGCCGCTAGCGTTATCGATAGCCCGACACCCGGGCAGGTGCCAATTACGGCGCAGCCTTTTAATTATCGATACATCGATTATCATCGGCGTCGGTAATTACAGGAGCTGGGGATAATGCGACGGAAGTCGATATCCGCCGCTGCGCGCCTTCCACGGCGAACATTGTTTCGTCGCAGACTGCTCGCGTCGTGTGACTCGCAGAAGTGATTAAAGCAGCTGTCAACCACAGCTCTGGTGTAAACACACGCTCCGCGTAATTGGATTGTGTATAGGGTGACAATTATTGAAATATATAAGACAGAACGTAAATTAGTTACAACCTACGGCATGTACACACTTTAATCAACGTGTAAATGTCAGTGGAAATTTTTTTCCCCCTCATGCTGTTTTTATTTATTATCCTTCAACACAAACCAATATCTAAAGATTACAAAGGGTCTTAATAAGTTACTTCAGTTTAGTGTGTTGATACTTTGTAATATTGTTACTTCAAATCACTTTTTGTAGGTTACTATAGTTAACATTTCACTTATATTATTTGCATTTCACTTCTTCTAGGTTATTATAGTTTACATCGTTTATACACTTGTCATTCTAAGTTACACTTCATTCTAGGCTATATATACAGGGTGTTTCACTAAGTGTGTTTGCCTCTGTAACTTATAAAATAACAGGTGACGGGAAATTTTAATGCGGTAGGTCAACACAAAAAAATGTTACACTTTCTGCGGAGCTATGAACATAGTTTATTGTATCATTTTCCAAAGAGTTACAGGACAAAGATATAATTTTTTAAATGGAACAATAGTTTTTTTTTTTTTTTTTTTTCTATCGTGCATTGGATTCGTTGAAACCAGCTGCGTCCAAATCAATTTAAACTACATTCCTATCACTGTTAGTTTGGGAGCTACAACCCTTCAAAGTTTAGGGGGCGGAGGCTACGACAGTGTAGCTGACTGGCTGGTGGTCATGAGACAGCGGGCCGTGCCCCAGGGGATAGCCACTCGGCCAGTGAGCTACGCTATCGCAGCCTCCGCCCCCGGAACTTTGAAGGATTGTAGCTCCCAGGCTAACAGTGATAGGAATGTAGTTTAAATTGATTTCGACGCAGCTGGTTTCAACGAATCCAATACACGATAGAAGAAACTATTGTTCCATTTAAAATATTATATCTTTGTGGTGTAACTCTTTGGAAAATGATACAATAAACCATGTTCATAGCTCCGCAGAAAGTGTAACTTTTCTTGTGTTGACCTATCGCATTAAAATTTCCCGTCACCTATTATTTTATAAGATACAGGAGCAAACACACTTAGTGAAACACCCTGTATATATAGCCTAGAATGAAGTGTAACTTAGAATGACAAGTGTATAAACGATGTAAACTATAATAACCTAGAAGAAGTGGTTTTAAGTAACAAATTACAACGTATCAACACTGCAAAGTAAGGAATATAAGTGAAATGTTAACTATAGTAACCTACAACAAGTATGTTGGCATTCGGAGGAGAAAGTTGGCGAACAAATTTCGCAAATAGATGTAGCCGCAACAAATAACGCCTTTCTTTTAATGATTTCCACCCCAACTCGTGCATCATTCCCGTGACACTCTCTCCCCTATATCGCGACAATACAAAACGAGCTGCCCTTCTCTGAACTTTCTCTAAATCGTCCGTCAGTCCCACTTGGTGTGGATCCCACAATGCGCAGCAATATTCCGAAATAGGACGCACAAGTGTAGTGTAGGCAGTTTCTTTAGTAGAACCGTTGCATCTTCTAAGTGTTCTCGCAATGAAACACACTCTTTGGTAAGCTTACCCTACAATATTTTCTATGTGTTGTTTCCAATTTAATTTTTTCGTAATTGTTACTCCTAGGTATTTAGCTGAATTGACGGTCTGTAGATTTGACTGATTAATCGTGTAACTGAAGTTTAACGGATTTCTTTTAGTGGTCATATGGATGACCTTATTTATCATATTTGCACCATGCAGATATCTTATGTAAATTATTTTCAGCTGCTTTTGATCTTCTGGAGACTTTACTACGAGATAAACGTCTGCATCATCCGTGAACAGTGGAAGAGAGCTACTCAGATTGTCTCCTAAATCTTACATCTTATAAAATAGGCTGTATGTGTGTATTTATGTATGTATGTATGTTCCACATCTCCTCCTAAGCCACTGGACCGATTTCAACCAGATTTGGTACACATATTACTTACGTGATATAACAGTTTCTATAGGAGAATGAACCGCATACGACACATGGTTCAGGAGAAAACGTCATGAACAATAGGAATCGCAAAGATCTGCTACATAATGCGACGAGACCTTATAAATGCACTATATGAGAATGTCAGTACTTGTGGACTTGCAACAAACTTTAAACATACTTTCAACCCTTTATTAAACTTTTTCTCGCAGACAACCACATCAAAATAATGAAAGGAAAAAAGTTTTTTGCTTACTACTTTTTCGCTTTTCATGGAGCAAAACTACGGCATTCGGTATAACGTTACAATTTATAATTTCTATACTACCAATTGTACTCGCAGGAAATTATGCAGACAGAATACACACGTAAAGCTGAATGTACGTTTCAAATTGTATCACAGTACGACACGTAGTTCACGAGATATGAGGACGTAAAGAGTAACGTTCATGGAAAACCGCCCCATCAAGCACCACGAGCATCACACTGAACATAGTGTTCCTGATTTCGCTTTGTGTATTAAATACTTAACGACATTTCTTAGCTTATTTTGGCTCGTTTCACTTTTTGTATCAAAATCTTTATGAAGATACATCTTTCAGACAATGACTTTTACTTACAATTGTCATCTTGGCTAGGACGTCTGAGTTTATTGACAGTGCGATCCAACAAGGATTCTGTTTTTACTGACTGAGGTCCGGAACCCTAAAATGCCATGATACACACAGGCCCTCCTTTAACAACCGCTGTGAAGCAGGGCATATAAGCTAATCGTTTATTAAAATTAGGAACAATAGGGGCCCTATAACAGTTCGCTGGGGAACGCCAGATATCGCTTCTGTTCTACTCGATGACTGTCCGTCAATTACAACGTACTGTGTCCTTTCTGACAGTAAATGACGAATCCAATCGCACAACTGTACCGATATTTAGTAAACACGTAATTTAATTGTAAGAGGCTTCTGAGGTACTGTGTCAAAAGTCTTCCGGAAATCTAGAAATAGAGAACTTATTTGATATGCATTGTCGGTAGCACTCATCACATCATGTGAGTAAAGAGCTAGCTGTGTTTCACAGGAACGACACTTCCTGAATCAGTGTTGTCTATGGGATAATAAGTCGTTCTCTTCTAGGTATTTCACAATATTTGAGCAAAGTAAATGTTCTAAATCCTGCTGCAGCACAGTCACAGTCCGTAGTGATTCTAAGATGTTGAAAACATAAAGTTCACGAATTCCATATTACAAAGTGTTATGTTCCTCCGCATTGACATCTGCATCTGACTCGCTCTCGTAACGAAGCAACTGTCTGGGGCCGAGGACCTGGCAGTAGGGACGCTTGGAACTCTGCAACCTCAAGAGCATTTATAATAGATGATAATTTATTGGACAAACACTTAACTTGGTGTTAACACGGTCATCGGCGGCAGGTGCCACTTTAACATAACGTAGTACAATTGTAGCATCTGTCCCCAACACAGGCGCACTAAACCAAGTCAGCAGTCAGTCTCCTGCCAGAAGTGAACTACTCCGCGGCACTGTCCAATGTTTCTCCACTTCCTCTAGAGGGCGCACCTGCTCCACTTGTCTCTCATGTGGCGCCTCTATAAGACGGCTCCGTCGGCAATGGCTGTGGCGCGCGCGCATTCAAACTTGCGACGCCACACAACGAAGGCTTGAACATACACTAAGTGCTCAAAAGAATCTGGACGCCCCGAGAAACATGCGTTTTTCATATTATATGCACTGTGCTGTCACCTGCTGCCATGTCCTCCATATTAGAGTGACTTCAGTAGCCTTCAGACATCGTGATAGAGCGGGATGGGGCACTCCGCGGAACTCAGGGACTTCGAACGTTGTCAGGTGATTGTGCCTCACTTGCGTCAGAAGTCTGTATGTGAGATTTCCACACTCCTAAACATTTCTAGGTACACTGTTTCTGATGTGACAGTGAAGTGGAAACGTGAAGGGACACGTACAGCACGAAAGCGTACAGGCCTACCTCGTCTGTTGACTGACAGCTGAAGAGGGTCGTACAGTGTAACAGGCAGGCGTCTGTCCGGATCATCACACGGGGATTCCGAACTGCAATAGGATCCACTCCAACAGTAGATGAAAAAACGTGGATTTCATCGATGAACGGCTGTCCATAAGCCACACATCACTAAGGTGAATGCCAGACGACGCCTCGCTTGGTGTAAACGTTAGACTATTAAACAATAGTAAGAAACGTTATGTGGAGTGACGAATCCCGGTACACAGTGTGGCGATCCGATGGCAGAGTGGAGATATGGCGAATGGCCGGTGAACGTCATCTGGCAGCGTGTGTAGTGACGACAGTGAAATTCCGAGGCGGTGGTGTTGCGGTGTGGCCGTGTTTTTCATGGAGGGGGTCTGCACCTCCTGTTGGTTTGTACGGCACTGTCACAGCACAGGCCTACATCGATGTTTTGAGCACCTTCTTGCTTCCCAGTGTTGAAGAGCAATTTGAGGGTGGCGATTGTATCTTTCAACGCGATCGAGCACCTGTTCATAATACATGGCCTGTGGCGGAGTGTCAACTCGACAGTAACATCCCTGTAGTGGACTGACCTGCACAGAGTCCTGACTTGAATCCTACAGAACAGCTTTGGGATGTTTTGGAACGCTGATTTAATCGCAGGCCTTACCGACCAACATTAATATCTCTCCTTAGTGCAGCACTCCGTGAAGAATGGACTGACATTCCCCAAGAAACCTCCCAGCACCTGACTGAATGTATGTCTGCTATAGAGTGGAAGCTGCCATCAAGGCTAAGGGTGGACCAACACCATACTGAATTCCAGCATTACTGAAGGAGATCCCAAGAACTTGTACATTTTGAGCCAGGTGTCCCGATATTTTTGATGACATAGTGCAGTGAGTCATAAGTGGTCACTTGTTGGACTGTGTCCATGAACAAGCTTAGAAGGTATGGGAGGACAACTGAATCCAACACTTCAGTTATATAACACTAGTTGATTAGTTGTTCTAGATTTCAGAGATAGACGGATAATACATGAACTCTACAAAAATCAAAGAGATAAATATACATGGTGAAATACAAGAGGCTCACATAAAGAAAGGAATACGACAAGGGTGCAATTTATCACCAATGCTCTTCATCTTGTATATCTAGGAGGGAATTAAGGAATGTAAAGAGTCTATGGAAGGAATTAAGATCAATGGAGTACAAATTAAAATGATAAGGTTTGCTGATGGCATAGCCATCATTGAAGAGAGCGAAGAAGATCTGCAAAAGGCGTTATCAAGAATGAATGAGATCCTGCCAGCTAAATATAACATGAAAATCAACACAAAAAGACAAAGATCATGGTATGCAGCCGCGAGCAAATTACAACTGATATTAAGATTAATGACGTAGCATTGAAACAAGCTACTGTATTCACATACTTAGGAAGTAAAATTACACCGGATGGCAAAAGTCCAGCAGACATAAAAAGTAGAATTACGCAAGCTAAACTAGCCTTCTACAATAAAAGGATGCTTCTTACATCGAGAAATATAAAAGAAGAGACCAAAAAGCGCTTATAAAATGCTATATGTGGAGTGTGGCTTTGTATGGCTCTGAAACTTGGACACTCGGCGTTTGCGACAAGAGAAGACTGATGATGCCTTGAGATAAAGGCGAAACGCGTATGGGTGACTTAAAAATATAAAAATAAAACCCTTCATTCGCAGTAGCAAAAGGCGTTTACTTTAAAAGTCTATTTTAGGATTATTTTTATATTCAAAAATTGTTGCAAAATGAAGGAATTCTTGACTAAAAACGTCTCTTTCAAAGAACCAACTTACGACGGAATGATGATACACTTTGAACCAAATCACTTTTTTTTTTAATGAATTGAGTATGGAACTAACACTTCGAAAATATTTTTGGCGGTCCAGTTTTTGGCCTTCCGCGGTCAGGACGTGGACCGCGGTCCGCCAGTTGCCTACCACTGTTATATAGGCTTCTAGAATGTTCTAGAACATTTCGACTGTTTGGCGGTTGAAATCATCCACCAACCATTTCGGCGTGAAGCACCAGTGGCTCTTGGCCCGGTTAGTAACCCATGACCTCGCACCGCCTGGTCAACAAGCCACGTCTTCGTGGAAGCGTTAGGATCCCCTGGCTGCTTCCCTGCCTCTCTGACTGACTTGGCTGTGTTCTTGTTTCCAATCACAGGAAAAGTAATACATGCAAAAACTGTTAATATTAAATGTCGCCTACCAGCTTCAACCACTTTTCCCAGTGACCTAGTCAACATTAATATTTCCACTCTTCTTACCTGTTATTGCATTCAGATTATCCGGAAGGAGGAAGGAAGCTGAGGGTTTTTAACGTCCCTTCAACAGCGTGGTCATTGGAGATGGAGCTAACTAACGCTGGGAGTTTTGAGTAAGGATGGGGAAGGAAATCGGCCGTGCCCTTTGAAAGGAACCATCCCGGCATTTGCCTGGAGTGATTTAGGGAAATTACGGAAAACCTAAATCTGAATGGCCGGCGGTGGATTTTGAACCACCATCGAGTCCAGTGTGTTGCCATTGCGCCACCTCGCTCGGTTTTGGTGTTTTAATCATATATGAGAAGTTCAAATGTTCAAATGTTTGTACAGTCTATGGGACTTAACTACGGGGTCATCAGTCCCTGAACTTACAAACTACTTACTAACTAGGACGGCACAAATATCCATGCCCGAGGGGGGATTCGAACCCCCGACCGTAGCAGACCGTGACTGGAGCGCCTTAGTCCCCTCGGCCACCGCGGCCGGCATATGAGAAGTGCATCTGGAATGAAACCCACGTCTCCGCCTACAGGAACAACAATTAAACGTTGACCGGCACTTTTGTCTGACAGCACTTTTCGCACACCATCTCTTTGCCAACATTTATTTACTGTATAACGCGTGTGAATACATGTTTCATCCGAGTAAACTACTGGTCGCTTTGATTCTGATGCTAGATTTTTGCGTAAAAACGTGAGAAAGTAAATACTTTTACCAACAATGTCTTCTCGTTCGCACAAAACAACACGTTTATTTAGGCAGCTTCTAAAACGAAATACCATAGACAAAACAATTTTTCCAAGGGTTTCATTGCTAGCTTTGAAACTCATTTCTGTTCGATAACCATTGTGCAGTTTTCGCAAAGTTGGTATTTCTTTATACTGTTCGCAATGCCGTTGAGATTGCTGCCTGATAATACATTTATCCATAACATCGAGCGAAATTCGAAGCCATCCCAGTTAAAGACTATCCCTGGCCTCGGCCAATGAGAACTCGCTAGCTGTCAGCCAATGAGATGCTGCGCGATTCTTTAAACGGAGATTCGTGCGTTACGCGCCCTCACGTACTAAAAAATATAACTTCTTGTTTAACCTACACCTATCCTAACTTTCACTTTAAAAAAAGTGATCTGTAGCGTAGCCTTAAGAAAGTTAGGTATAGGTTAAACAAGGATTTTTTTTTTTTTTTTTTTTTTTTTTTTTTTACCCTAGGGCCCGCTTAAGAAACACCCAGCATATCATTGGGTGACAGCTGGCGAGTTCTCATTGGCCGAGGCCAGGGATAGTCTTTAACTGGGTGACTTCGAATTTTCGCTCGATGATATGGATAAATGTATTATCAGGCAGCAATCTCAGCGCCATTGCGAACAGTATAAAGAAATACAAAATTTGCGAAAACTGCACAATGGTTGTCGGACAGAACTGTTTCAAAGCTAGCAAGGAAACTCTTAGAAAAAGTGTTTTGTCTACGGGATTTCGTTTTAGAAGGAGCCAGCGATATTCACTAACTGGGGTTTCTTCTAATTTTCGCTATTATCGATAATACCAAAGACATGTATTACTAGACTACCAATGCCGTATACAGTATCATTGGTGTCAGTGAAGTCTCGCCGCCATATTTCTGTACTATGTTGTGGTCTTCAGTCCGGAGACTGGTTTGATGCAGCTCTCCACCCTACTCTATCCTGAGCAAGCCTCTTCATCTCCACATAAGAACGGCAACCCACATCTGTCTGAATCTGCTTACTGTATCCATCTCTTGGTCTTCCTCTGCAGTTTTTACCCCACACACTACCCTCCAACGCCAAATTCACAATTTCTTGATGTCTAAGAATGTGTCCTACCAATCTGTCCCTTCTTTTAGTCAAGGTATGCCAGAAATTCCTTCTCTCCCCAATTCTGTTCAGTACCTCCTCATTAGTTACGCGATCCACCCACCTAATCTTCAGCATTCTTCTGTAGCACCATATTTCAAAGACCTCAATCCTCTTCCTGTCCGCACTGTTTATCGTCCATGTCTCACTCCCATACAAGGCAACACTCCATACAAATGCCTTCACCAAGGACTTCCTTAAGCTTAAATCAATACTCGATGTTAACAAATTTCTCTTTTTCAAGAACGCTTTTCTACCCATTGCCATTCTGCATTTTATATCCTCTGTACTGCGATCATCATTTGTTATTTTACTGCCCAAGTAACAAAACTCATCTACCTCCTTTATTGCTTCGTTTCCCAATCTAATTCCTTCAGCATCACCTGTTTTTCTTACACTGCACTCCATTATCCTAGTTTTGCTCTTGTTAATGTTCATCTTATATGCACCTTTCAGCACACTGTCTATTCCGTTCAATTGCTCTTCCAGGTCCTTTGCTGTATCTGACAGAATTACCATGTCATCGGCAAAACGCAATGTTTTTAATTCTTCACCCTGAACTTTAATTCCTTCTCCAAATTTCTCCTTGCTTTCCTTTATAGCTTGCTCAATGTACAAATTGAATAACATTGGAGAAATACTGCAACCCTGTCTCACTCCCTTCCCAACCACTGCATCCCTTTCATGCCCTTCAACTCTGACAACCGCTGTCTAGTTTTTGTACAAGTTGTAAATAACCTTACTCTCCCTATATTTTACTCCTGCTTGCTTCAGAACTTGAAAGAGTTTATTCCAATCAACATTGTCAAAAGCCTTCTCCAAATCTACAAAAGCTGAAAATGTCGGTTTGCCTTTTCTTAATCTATCTTCTAGGATAAGCCGTAAAGTGAGTACTGCCTCCCGTGTTCCTACATTTCTCATGAACCCAAACTGATTTTGCCCGAGGTCGGCTTCTACCAGCTTTTCCATCCTTCTGTATTTCTGTACTACAAACGTGTAAGCAGTAGTGTGTGTTATTACAGAAAACAGTCGTCAAAATAGGTATGAACTGACTAATTACGCTTTCTTTAGAGTTTTCACATATGGGAAATTCGTGTATTGTATATAGCTATAATTTTTTCAGCTGGTGTAAGCTTTGACGCAGACAGTAATGAACTGCATTGATTTGCTGTTATTATTAATGTTACCAATAAAATTTCATTCAACTTCGGGTTTTCGTTCAGTAGTATGGCCATTATAAGTTATTTATCGTGGATAACACTTAACCTTATACTTTTGAGAATTCTTACGAAATCTGCTTTGTCATCTACACTAGTGAGTCGCGTTTCCTGTTTTTATTAATCTGATACCAGTTTTGATCAACTTCGGCTGTTCCCTTAATATTATGGCCGTTATAAATGTGCTATTTGTCGTGCTTAACACGTATCATCATTCTTTAGAGTGTTTTTCAGATACCTACAGTCAGCTTTAACTCAATGTATCGGTGTAATTTTGCCTACCATCCCGTCGGCCTCGCACGATTATGTTGGCAACATCAACAAAACATTAGAAAGTATTTGCCAAGATATTAATATTCTTAGAAATCCACATAGAGTGACTCGATTAGTGAGTAATTTACAAGAAAGCTTCCATCGAAACAGCCGCGACCTATCGATATATCGAACGTGTGCGATGGTCGATGATGACGTCGCGCGAATTTTCAGATTTTTTCTTGTCATATACGAGACGCATTATGTCTGTGTTATTGAGTGTGACTGAATGTATTGACGTATTTACTAGTATCATTGATTTGAGTTCGAGTAATACAATTTCGGCGGGTGAATGCTTAACGTGAAAGAGTTTAATTCCTTCTTTGTCGACGGTGGACAAAAGTGTGGAATTTTGTAGAAAAATACGGTGTATTACCTGATGACAGACTTCTAAATTTCATTAATTGCGAAGGTGTTCAGTGCCATTTGTAGCAATAACATATTTCACGGCAGAACGCAAAATACTCACATACCGTGGGGATAGACAAGTCTATCTCCGCTGTCGTTTCCTGCAATGTATAGCCTCTGATCCAGCAAGCTATCAAAACGATATTTTTGTCGATAGAGAATTTCGATGCCTCAAACCATATGTTTCTTCTTTATCGTTGTTTTCTTCCCACATTTCTTGCAAACCAACAGAAAAGAAATTTCCTAATCAACTCTCGAAGGGACAGTAGTCGCACGTTCGATATATCGATAAGCACGCGGCTATTTCGATGGAAAGCTTTCTTGTAAATTACCGATTAGTGTTTCATACAGAAGCTGTAGTAAATAAATAATGCTGTTCCTGATCTATGTTTGACAAGTTCTTATATTTACCCTCTTAAAACGACGATTTTATGACAGAACATTTGCGTTGTCAAGCAATTGGCTAATGCCAATGTCACCTGATTAACAACATAATAATGCGCGGCCGCCAAGATGGTAAGTAAAATTTAACGGTTCATTAACACGTTTTTCTAACAACGCGATTCGACAATGTAGGCCTATGTTTTAAATTAAACTACTGCGGTAGTATTAGCTCAAACGCAAATGATGTTCAAACCAACCAGTAAAGCTTAAAACATATCGTGTCAGAAGATCATAGCAGTACTTCTTTTTTAGGCTAAGATCAGTGTCCAGTGAGAAGCTCAGGAAGGCAGGTGCTAAAAATTTTGAAAAATCAAATGTTTCTCACAAAAGTAAAGTAAAAACTAATGTCTTCAGTCACTTATCAAGTAGCATCAAAAGTCTGACAGATAGCCAACTAGTATTTAAAAAGAAATTTTTGATTGGCAACTCCTTCTACAATATAGATGAAATTTTTAAAAAATAATAAAAGCAATAAAAATGTAAATAAAAAATCCATCAAATATTGTCATCTATAGACAAAATTTATTAAACTGACACATTCCACATCATTACGAAATGTTGTATATAAGATTTATGGAACAAGTATGAATCTAATCTAATCTACCATACGGAAACTTTTTGACGTGAGGTGAGGCAAGATGGCGGCAAGTTTGCCAGTCTAATATTGTCCGTCTTTGGATAAAACATAACTTGGTCTCTGTCATAGAGTACAGAGAAAATGTTCTAATATTTGTCTAAGGGACTTACCTGCTGTGGTTATCAGTCCCTAGGTTTACAAACTATTTAAACTAACTTAAGCTAAGGATGATACACACATACCCAAGCCGAGGGAGGACTCGAACCTCCGAGGGCAAGCAACCTCGCGCTCCGCAACAAAGCGCCTTAGAGCGCTCGGCCACTCCGCTGAGGCAAACCAAAGGGTAAAATTCACGCCTTAGGCGCTTACTTGCGGAAAAAAAAGAAAAAAAAAGAACCTCTCTGTTAACCTATACTTCACTATTAAGAGTGAAGCTACGATCACTTTTTAAATACAAAATTTTCATCTATAGTCTATGTTCTGCTAGTAAACAAACTATATTCTGTAACTCAGCCACCACATAATTACTCACGCCACCTACAAACACAAACGCACATGCCGATGCCACGGTCAAAGCCGAAAGGCGGTATCCCCGTCTTCAGATGAGCCGTCGTATCTATAATTGTCGTCTATTTATACAAATCAAATTCTTGATATATTGTCCTTGCTCATATCAGAAATATTTACTATATGGATACCTAACGCGTATGCCATATTACATTACAATGTACATCATCAGAAATATTCAACGAACTTCTA
Source organism: Locusta migratoria (assembly GCA_026315105.1). NCBI lineage: Eukaryota > Metazoa > Arthropoda > Insecta > Orthoptera > Acrididae > Locusta > Locusta migratoria. Next base: position 6,782,375 of record CM048754.1, read on the forward strand.
AGAAAATTCCTATGAATGTGTCACGAACAAATGTGTCCATTATTGAACAACTGAATATCTCCAGACGCCTTTCTTCTCGAGTCGACGAAAAAATCCTCCAGTTCTTTGGCCATATTGTGAGAAGAGACGGAGAAAACCTAGAGGGCACAAGACCAAGAGGAAGAGCAGCGAGCAGATGGATAGACCAGATCAAGAAGGTCTCCGGTCTGCCTCTTCAGCAGGCACTGAGGGAAGCTGACAACCGTCCGGGATGGAAACGCTTGGTTCAAGGGGTCACGACGCTCAGCATTGAGCACATCCACTTATGATGATGATGATGTGCCACGATTCTGCTATAAAAATATTCACGTCAACGCAGCTTTATATTATTACTCGTCAAATTAATTAGTACGTAAACATTCATGGGAACAATGGCAGGAGGGTGTCCATAATGAGGAAATCAAGGAAAAGCTGGGAATGAACACCATAGATGAAGCAGTTAGAGCGAACAGACTGATATGGTGGGGTCATGTTACACGCATGGGAGAAGCAAGGTTACCTAAGAGACTCATGAGCTCGTCAGTGAAGGGTAAGAGGAGTCGAGGTAGACCAAGAAGAAAGTACATAGATTCGGTGCAGAATGATTTTGAAGTAAAAGGCATAACATCAGACGAGGCATCAATGTTAGCATTGAATAGGGGATCATGGAGGAATTTTATTAGAGGTACTATGCTCCAGACTGAACGCTGAAAGGCATAATCAGTCTCTAATGATGATGATGATGATGTAAACATTCATATTTTGTCATCTCGCACGTCATTGCCTGCGTAATCGATTTAGAGTTGCACGTTCTATACATATCGTTTCAGGCTGAGATACTTCGATTGCAAACATTCTTGGAAATTACCAACCAAAGTCAACATAGAATGCGTATCTCCCTATCTATGCGGTGTTACGGTTCAAAACCAACATTTAAAATCGGCCCGAGTCCGGTAACTGAGTTTTCGTCATTATGAGCAACAGTTTTTATCATTATTACAGGTGAAATCAGTCACTGATTTTAACAGTCAAACAACTTCTCGTGTTACTCAAGTGCAGTAAGCAACGGAACGTAATTTTAATGCGGTGATAGTCGCTTTAATTGCGACCAGATGACAATCATCGTCAGTTACTTTTACAAGCAACAGAATTATGCATCGCAAGTGTTCCTGTTGCACTATGAATCCTTTACTTTTTGCAACTTATGAAAGTGATTATCGATTAGAGGATTATTGAAAATGCTTTCGAGCGAGTTTATATGTTAACGCGCAAGTTATTTCTGGTGCAAATCTGCTTTCAATAACATCTAAGAAAAGCTAAAAATACATTCAGACTAACAGGGACGGCGTATAATATCACCCTCTCATTAAAAAACTTGTTAATATTAAACAAATTATGTTTATGACAGCTCTGCTGCACATGTTTTGATAAGAAAAAAGTACGTTTCAAGGTTATACAAAAGACATAGATGTATATATATGTAGGCCTAATATATAAAGTTGGAAACGTTTTTAGCGAAAATCTCAAAAGTTCTTGATCGAATTAATACAATTTTAGACCAAACAATAAAGAAATTAGTAGTATTATCGGAACCATTGATTTTTTTTTTTTTTTTTTTCATCTGTTATAACACTGTCATTGAGAAGCTTCCACTCCAGATTAAGGACAGTGGTGAACAAGTCTTCAGAAGCCGTACTTAATCAAGTAACAGCCTTGCACATCGTTGATTTATTGCTAACGCCTAAAGGACATTAAAGAATTTTTTTAGTAATATGGCCGTCTTCATTTTTGTGCATGCTATAATACTGTTGCTTCCATTCTGGATTAAGGGTACAACGCCGTAGTTGAAATTCGGTATTTTAAATTATAAATATTTGGCTTTCATAAATAAGCTTTAACGATGGAAATTGAAAATTAACTCTTCAATGACTATTAAAATTAGCGATAGCACAAAGTAGAAGCGGTATTACTAGCAGAGGGTGCAAATAATATCGAATAATTCTGTTTAGATTACTCGTAACTTATATAAACAATTTACAAGTATTGTTAGCACGTCTGTCCTGTTTGAATTCGTTTTGATTGGAAGTGTGTGCTAGTTGTGCTTATTGATTAATATTTCCAAGTTTAACGCAAAGTTCCAAATGTTCAAAAATGGTCAAATGTTTGTAAAGTTATGGGACGTAACTGCAGTGGTCAACGGTTCCTAAACTTACAAAGTACCTTAACGTATGCTTAGAGCAACACGCAAAGCCATGCCTGAGGGAGGACTCGAACCTCCGACGTGGAACGACCGCGCGCACCAGAGCAAGGCGCCTTAGTGCGCACGGTTAAACCGCCGCGGCGCAAGGTTTCATACAAATGAATAATCTTCAAACAGAAATATATATACATCGAGTACGAAAGTTGGTAGTCGCATTTATAAACTCTGTGGATATTTCGCGGGTTAAATAAAAAAAGTAAAATTCAACATAATCTAGGTAATTGTCATAGACTAGAAGAGACAGAAATTTTATCCAATTGATTTACGACGCAACATAACTTACATCTTTTCATCTGAACTGATACTTGAATACACGTGCATATTTTAATTGAACTTTTTTGTGTGAACAATTACTGAGAAGAAACTTCCTGGCAGATTAAAATTGTGTGCCGGAACCTGGACTGGAACCTGGAACCTTTTCCTTTCGCGGGCAAACGCTCTACAGACTAAGCCATCCCGACACGACTCACGATGCCGCCTCACAACTTTACTTCCGCCAGTACCTCGCCTCCTACTTTCCAAACATCACAGAAGCTCTCCTGCGAAACTTGCAAGACTAGCACTCCTGGAAGAAAGGATATGGTGGAGACATGGCTTAGCCACAGCCTAAGGGATGTTTCCAGAATGAAACTTTCACTCTGCAGCGGAATGTGCGCTGATATGAAACTTCCTGGCAGATTACAATTGTGTGCCGGAACCGGGACTCGAACCGGGGACCTTTGCCTTTTGCGGGCAAGCGCACTACCGACTGAGCTATCCCGACACAACTCACGATGCCGCCTCATAACTTTACTTCCGCCAGTACCTCGCCTCCTACTTTCCAAACTACACAGAAGCTCTCCTGCGAACCATGCAGGACTAGCATTCCTGGAAGAGAGGATATGGTGGAGACATGGCTTAGCCACAGCCTAAGGGATGTTTCCAGAAGAATCTTTCACTCTGCAGCGGAATGTGCGCTGATATGAAACTTCCTGGCAGATTAAAATTGTGTGCCGCAACCGGGACTCGAACCTGGGACCTTGCCTGCGAAAGGCAAAGGTCCCAGGTTCGACTCCCGGTTCCGGCACACAATTTTAATCTGCCAGGAAGTTTCATATCAGCGCACACTCCGCCGCAGAGTGAAAGTTTCATTCTATTTACTGAGAATTTTATTTTTGGAATGTGAATCTAACATGTGCACATACGCAATAGAAAGTTTTGTTCTTTTGACGATTTCGAAAAGCGTGTTCAGAACTGCGAATATGAACTAGTGAGAGTTTATTGAAATACAGCTATTGGGAATATTAAAGACTACGTGTGATCTAAAACACGCTGTTATAAATCGGGCTGTTAGCGGTTGTTAAATGTCGGTAAGCGACAAACTACATTATCTCTGGATTTCAATATCATAGCAGTGTCTAACACAGAGTCACTACACTGCCACTGATTTTTGTTATACGCCACGACAGCAGCACTCCAAGCGGTTGGCAAGGTGTATTTCTGAATACGATACCGGATTTTAAATTGATTTTAACATACTTTTTACAACAGGTAAGGTATGTAGTGCCACAAAAATAGGTAATAATCAGAAAAAACTGAAGATTTGTCTTTACTAGGTTTCCTAAGAACCATTGGAAGGTATGTTACGGTACTTTTCAGGACAGTTTATTTAAGATTACCTTGAAATCTACGACTTTTTAATCAAGAAGTTTAGATTCTATTAAGAGCAAAAAACGGAAGACCCAACCTTCGATAGAAAGACGTCAGTTTTCGACTCAGAAACGTCAGTATTTCTTCACTACAATTCCAGCCGAATCAATAAGTATTTCACATAAGAAACTTATATGGAATGCAATGTCTACATCATTAAATGTACCAGATGAGCCACTGCAGCTGAATGGAAATTTTCACAGACGTGACAATAAAACTTCGTAAGCAAAAACACAGTTTCCCAATAAAGCAGAAACCAATTCCTCAATTGTTAGTATATCTGAAAATAAACGGCAAGAATCTTCAAGACATTCGTTTTATAATCAAAAGTAACCGTACTTAAAAGTATATAGGTTTATAAAAAAGACGAATGAAGGATAAAAATGTTCGAATCATTAGACTCCATGTCATATACGAACAGACCACAACAGATATTAATGTTTCTCGTCTGTTTATATTCTCTCACTGTCAGTGGAATAGGCTACAAAATGCACAGATATTCGTAAGCATTTCGTCACTGAAACTGGGAAATTCTGCTGTCTTTCCATTTATTTCAACATTATTTTTGTCTCTCGATATTTTATTAATGCTTGGAACACAACAATTACAGAGACTATTTGGTTAATTACGTAGAAAAATAATTACAAACTTTTCTCTTACCGCACCTTGCTCACCGCTAGGAGCGCTAGTGTCGTTGCAACTGTCAGTTGGTAACAGTGTTGCCAACTCGTAAATGCAAAAACATCGTACGATACTACAAAGTGAAAATGATAGATTTTGACTTAGAATTATTGTACATCAGACAAAAAAAGTTAAAAAAGCAACACCAATAATAATAATAATAAATAGAAAAAATAATGGTAATTTCCAAGGAACGGTGTACATCGAAGTAGCGGCATCAGTGACAGCGATATATATCGCACATTGGACTAACGTGTCTTTACTTTATACAATAAAGTATAAACTAAATAAAAATTAAATACATACCACACATTTATATAGGACGAACGTCTGATGAGCTGAACGCATTACTAAAAAATACTACAGTCAGATTTGCCTACAGAACTACACATAACATAAAAACCTTAATCAATTCCACTAAGACAAAAATACCAGTATACCAATTACCAGGCATATATAAAATTAACTGTAAGGATTGTCAGAAATTGTATATAGGACAAACTGGCAGAACTTTCGAAATTCGATACAAAGAACATACAAGAAATTCCGAAAAAAATATTTCAGCATTCTTTAATCATTTGAAAACAGAAAATCACGAAACCGATCGAATTACAGACGCAATGAAAATATTACATATCACACCAAAAAGTTATCATATGAACATCCTGGAAGAGATAGAAATTTATACACATTTGAAGGACAGCCCTGACGAAATTTTAAATGAACAAACCGAACTAAAACACAAACATTATCTAGACAACTTTATTAAAATTTTCGAATCGAGTTAAAACAAAAATATACATCGTAATACCATAACATAATAAAGATCACACCACACTACCAAAGATCCCACTATATGCAGTCATAAACAAACTGTAACCATAGAGCATCGCTGGAGGATATGTCAAACTGACAGATTAGCAGTAAAGAATTAATACCTGATAAACGTAATATATATACCATCTAAGGAACATATATACTGCAATCATTGCAGTCATTGTAATAAATTATACCTGCACGATGCCATATGGAAGTGAGTCTGAAATAATATGTCACAGAAAATGTATCAAAATTGTAAGTATCTTTATTTCACTCATTTTAATCATAAATATTTGTCCGCAGATAGCCTGATGATGGCCACAGTGCCGAAATAGGCCTATTGCGATAATAATAAACAGTTTTTAACATCTATAAAGTGAAGCAGCATTTTGGCATTACTTAGATTAACAAAAATTGTCCGTTTATATTGACGCATCCACATATCATCCTGTGAGATTTTACTAAAAAAAAAAAAAAAAAAAAAAAAAACCAGAAAGTATTACGCTACACTGATGCCGCTTCTTCGATGTACAACGTTCCTCGCCGATTACCAAAATATTAGGAAAAATGACACTTTAGTTTATTAAATAGTCGTGCCAAGATATACGTGTAGTAGTAGTGACAAGTAGTAGTCTTTATTATAGTAACGTAAGTCGTATGATGAGTTTAATGTAATATCATTTACCTTAGTTGTATCGACAATTCGTATTGCCTCAAGTGTACCTGATATGCACGTTTTAAATGGTATCTCCAGCCGGAAAGAAATTATCGTACATTTGGCCGGTATCGTACAAGGTACCACCGCACATCGTACAAGCACTGAAACTATCGTATGTCCCCATAATTATTGTACGAGTTGGCAACCCTGGTTGGTAACAACTTTCACAGCAGTGAGTGTCGCGAACTCGCGACTGTGTATGTTAAACGGTGATGTACGTAGCAAACGGACACAAACTTTAACAGCTAATTGCCTCGAGTTATATTCGCTCAAACTTTGACAGTAATATTTAAGCACAAGTTTATGAAAAGAATAGTCTCGGTAAATCTATCCTTGTGACGTCTCCACCGGTGTTGGCACAAAATAAAGGTAAAAATAACCTGGTACGAACGTGCGCTTGAAGCACAGGTATGTGCCACACACCGCCTGTGACGGTGACTTTTGACTACATGGTGCTTGTATAACCTGTCATGATCTTAGGCTGGGGCTAAGCCATGTCTCCACCATATCCTTTCTTCCAGGAGTGCTAGTCTTGCGTGTTTGCAGGAGAGCTTCTGTGAAGTTTGGAAAGTAGGAAGCGAGGTAATGGCGGAAGTAAAGTTGTGAGGCAGTATCGTGAGTCGTGTCGGGATAGCACAGTCGGTAGTGCGCTTGCCCGCGAAAAGCAAAGGTCCCAGCTTCGAGTCCCGGTTCCGGCACACAATTTTAATCTGCCAGGAAGTTTCATATCAGCGCACACTCCGCTGCAGAGTGAAGTTTCATTCTGGAACAACAAAAAGGTTTAACTGCTGACAAATCAATGATTATTTTTGCTTTTTAAAAGCCTTTACAATTGTTTTTTTAACCTTTGTATACTTTATACTTTGTACAGTAAGTGCACAGCCGCCCTATGTAATTAATATGCATAACCTTATGCGATATGGCGCCACTATACGCCTTGTAATGCCACCTGGTGGCAAGAAATGTCTACCTGGACAGTACCGAATGTGTTAAAGGTTGTAGTCTGCTGTCGTATGTGTATCAAACAACGTCTTACATCTGTTCACGTGTGTACATAGCACTGAAGAGGTATAACACGACGTAAATCATAATTTTTAATATGAAATGAAACTTACTACTTTTACTGTCATGTGAGAATATTATTTTTTATGTTTGTAGATGCTAATCTGATGATGGTAAAGTCGAAACGCGTCATTTTTAGGGCACGCTCTACATGAAGTGTGATCTATAATAAAGAATTTGCGACCCAACCAGCTTCACAGCAGTACTACCCGATCATTTCATCATGGTCGCCTGCCTCCTCAACAACTTTATTTCGCTCTTACAAAAGGTTGGGGAAATGCCAGCCGACTATATTATAACCCCATACTGCTTCAACAAGCCTTTCAATATAACAATTGGAAGTAGGGAGCAATGGGAGAAAACAGTTCGACACCGTACGGGGGATATTGTCTGGTTCACTGACGGGTCAAAATCCGACCAAGCTGTTGGGGCCTGGGTATATGGGGTGCAGCCAAGACTGGAGGGCGTCATCTCTCTAGGAAAACTGGCCTCAGTATTCCAGGCCGAAATCACTGCCATCAGGGCGTGTGTGGAGGAGAATTTGCGTAGATGCTACAAAGATCGTAGCATCTACAAGGTCTAAAATCGTTGCAGAATGTCACAGGGTTCTGGTGGAGCTAGGGGAAAGCAATAAAGTAAACCTATTGTGGGTCCCTGGCCACTCGGGGATCAGTGGCAACGAACATGCCGACAGATTAGCCAGGATGGGGGCAGAGACTACATTTATTGGACCGGAACCTGTCCTGACAATCACCAAGGCAATGATCAAATTGGAGCTACGTAACTGGCTCAGAAGACAGCATGTAGAATATTGGACCAAAGTCTACCAACAAAAACATGGCAAGGTAATGATGCCAAAGCCATGTTTTAAAAGAAGCTCTGCAATCCTGGGTCTGAACAGGAGAGATATTAGACTCATGGTTTGATTGCTGACAGGCCATGGGAATTTCAAAAAACACATACGTACAATGGGAATAACAGAAGAGGACCCTAAATGTAGGATCTGTGATGACGGTGATGAAACTGCATCACATCTAATCTTCGAATGCATTGCATTGGAGAGTAAAAGGCACACAACATTTGGGACAACTAGACCCGAAGAAATTGTGTCTAATAAAGAACTGGTAAAGGGACTCCTTGCTCTGCTCAAGGGCATTGGTTGGCTTTACTAGATAAACAGGGAGCAATACCGCACAATAAACTTAGTTTCGGTGCGGGCAGTGGCGGGTTAGACCAAGACTGTTTTGACTTCCCTGGAAAAATCAAATCAAAATCGCTTTTACAAAGTAAAGTGTGTCGCAAAAGTGTGTAAGAAGTACGTCACGTGGACAATCGCGATTTGGATACAATATTAAATGAACGTGAACTACATCAACATGCTACTCATGCAAAATTCTGAATGTTTTAAGCACCTGAAGATGGGCTCAAGCGCGAAACAGGTCGCTGTTCCCTTCAATCTTCAAGACTACTAGACGAATCCTCATGCGGTTTTCACAGGAAAAGTGTGGGTCAACTTATAGGCATAATTTTATCAAAATCGGAATCGGATCAAGAAAAAAAAAGTAATTTTAAGTGTTTTCAGTAGCCGTCGTGTCTGTTCAACTATTAAAAACCTCTTATCTCCAAAACTACTTCACGAATTTGCATGGGGGTTTTTACAGGTAACGTGTGCCTAACTCTGGACAAATGTGGACTTCGTTTCATAGAAATCGGATAACGGAACAAAAGATTTTCGTAATTTGAAATTTTTTTATCTACGACCGTCATGTCTGTCTCTTTTAACGCGTTTATCTCTAAAACTACTTGACGAATTTTCATGGGGTTTTCACACGTAACTGGAGCATATCGTGCGGTTACATAAAGACTTCAATAATTAAAATCGGATCAGAGAAAATAAAGATCTCATAATTTAATCAATTGTTTAAAAGCCACTACGTATGTCTATTTGTTGAGGATACTCTCCAAACGTACTTCACGAACTTCCATGGGTATCCACAGGTAAAACTAGTATAGTTTGGAGAGTAACATAGGCTTCATTTCATCAAAATCGGATCAGAGGAAGGAAAGATATCGTAATTGGAAGTTATATATATATATATATATATATATATATATATATATATATATATATATATATACTACGCTTATATGTATGATGGAGTACAGCAAATCTCCAAGAGTACTATACGAACATTCATGGGGTTTCATAGGTCAATTGAGAGTACCTTGAGGCAACATATAAGCTTCATTTCAACAAAATCGGATCAGAGGAAGAAAAGATATCGTAATTTGAGTTTTTGGTGTATGCTATGCTTGAATTGCAGTGTAGTTTAGCAAAGATCCAATAGAGGCGCTGTTACTTACATAGTATACCAAATAAGTAATAGATGGCAATGTTGCATTTTTTATTCTCATAACTAAGATGTAATACACTGAAAAAAGGGCTACGATTTTCCTTACGGTAGTGGTGTAGTGTACTGATGTTGACACTGGCCTTTGAATACTTTTTGAAAAATCAGTCACGTACGATGAGGGGATTAATTATTTGTGTTAATAGTGAAATAAATCATTAATGTTGTTCCGATCAGTAAATTAATGATCCCCCTAAAGCAAATATTTCGTTGCCATTGTTAACATACTAAACTGCTGCCACTGCAAGTAAAATTTAACCCATGTACGACACCAAAAAAAAAAAAAAATATTTTTTTTACTAGCTGTATCCCGAATGCCTTGCAATACCATGGAAATAAAAAAAGTGTTTCTTTGCGCGACTATCATTTGAATTTAAAACATAACGATGTTCCTTAGAATCTATCGATGCTCTAATTTACATAAGAATTCTTTGCAAGGAAAATCGAATTTATGTAATTCTCTTTCTGATTTCGGTGTATCTTCATTACATTTTGAGTGCGTTTTGTTTAGGAATACCTCGAAAACGCCATAGTACAGTAAAGGACAGAGTGAGGCGACGTTAGTTACATAGTACACCAAATAACTAGTTATTGCCATTGCTGCGTTGTTCTTTTTTTTCATAGCTATGGTCTACACGTAGGGGTACAACTTTACTTACGGCGGCGACGTTGTGTGTTGATGTTGGCAAGGGCCATTGAATGCTTTTTCAAAAATCAGTCACCTATGATGAGGGCAATAATGCTCTATGTTCACGATGAACTAAATAATTTATGCTGTTCTGGTCAGTAAATTAATGATCCTCCTAGAGCGAATAGTTCGTTGCCAACGATAGCGAACTAAACCGCGGCCACTGAAAGTAAAATTTAACCAAGGTACGACACAACATGCTTTGCAATGTCATAGAAAGAAAAGAAGTGCATCTTTCGACGGGTATAATTTGAATTTAAGAAGTAACGACGTTCCTTCGAGTCTGTCGATGTTTTCATTTAATAATAATTCTTTGCAAGGAAAACGAATTTATGTAGTTCCCTTTCTAATTTCGGTGTATCCTCATTACATTTTGAGTCTCGTCTATTTAGAAATGCCTAGAAAACGTTTTAGTACAGAAATAACAAATAGAGGCCCTGTTAGTTTATGGCGTAGTACAGCAAGGAATCGTACGTCTGTGACAGAATTAAGAGACGAAATTTTATCTTTAAGAATACTAACAAACATTGAACATAGTGTTACTGATTTCGCTTTTTGTATTACCTCCTTAACGACATTTCTTTGCTTCTTTTGGCACGTTTCATTTGTTTGATACATAACGACATTCCTTCGTGTCTCTCAGTTGCATTCATTTATATAAGAGTTCTTTGGAAGGACAATCCAGTGTATGGCGATAGAATGTGTAGAAATGCGTAGAAAATTCTCATGCCTTTCGAAACACACACGAGCGGCTACAAAGGTCCAGAACCCTAAAAGCCATGATACACAAAGGCCTTTCTTTAACAACCGTTGTGAAGAACGGGCATATAAGCTAGTAAATATACCTGCCAACCTTCAAAACGTAAAAAAAACAGGAGATCCAGTTTAAAAAATCGGGAGATTATTCGAAAAATCGGTAGATATGCTCTATCAAAAAGAGCGGCGCACTTTTCTATAAACCTTAACATAACTGATTTTAGCCTTTTCCTATCATCTCGCAATGCTACATAATGGCTACAAAAACACTTGCATTAACCCAAATGTTGATTACATCTTTATTTGTAGCCATGTAGTGACTTTTTTTTCTTTCTTTTTTTTAATTATTATTAAAACAAAAAAGTTCACAGCTGTATCTTTTCTGCTATACTGCTTCCTCTGAACACTTTATGAAACAATTGACCCAATGTTATCACATTTAATTGGTAAAGTGTACTCTAAAATTTAAAAAAATGTAAATAACCACTCAGCATGTATCAGCAATTTCAATGTTTTATTGTTACACAGTTTTCATTCTCTTTGCATGCATTACGGTACTTCGCTTTTCCACCAACTGATGTGGAAACATCACATCAAGAAGGAATACAAAATGCAAATAAAGTTCTGAATACTGCTTTAAAAAGTGATTATGTTTCTTGCCATACTAGAACACAGACCACTGAACTGAAATCCCTTAACACTAGAAGGACCGCATGCAGGCTACTACCTACAAGGACCGCTGGGGCCAAATTGGCCCCATGCAGTTTTATTTCTTATATGGCCAGATTTTGAAAAATAATGCAATGTAATCTTCATATACACTTTTATTGAGTATAATTTACATGAATTTGTGCAATATATGGACGACACTTACTGTCTTGTAACCAAAATCTAGAAAAAATTTATCTACTCCAACTTACAAATTTTAGAATTGTTTTCTGCATGAATGTCTAAATAGTGAAGAAGATTTCACATACATTCAGTATTAATAGAATAAATGCTTTAAATATATATTTCACAACAATTGATTTTACACAAACACTCTCCACAAGAACTCACTGCTGTTCGTTGCTGCACTTGTCACACCACACTCGTCTTTTCTTCTCACATTTCCCACACACTGCTTTCTCACAACCTGAACAAACAGTAGCTGTGTGATTTCCTTTGCATGAGGTACGAATTTTACACTTCTCTCTCTTTGTTGCCTTCTGTGGTCCACCTTTATTGTCTGCATCATCTCGATCTGACGTTTTATTTCTTGCTTCCGTATATGGCGCTCGAAGCTCCTCACACAAATCCAGAATATACTCCCGTCTACTAATTCGCTCACCAGTCACTTCCTTATACAATACCCATGAATTTATGGCAGCCAAATCAAGAATATTGTAGAATATATGCATTGGCCAACGTCTTGACCCAGCTTTTGTGGAGTACATTCTTGCCATTTGATCCACAACGTCGACCCCAAATTTTGTTTCATTATAAAATTGCACTGTTTCAGGAGTCCTCTTCTGACTTTCAGACACAAATACATGAGAGTGAAGTGAACTCAATAATAAGACATTTTTATTTGTTTTCCCTTGATAAACTGTTAGGGTTGTACCATCATCATTTTTATACACAACACTCGAGTGGAGTGGTTGTTTTCGTGTCTTTGCTGTAGGAGGCACCTCCCTTCGATTACGGTTCAGTGTACCTACTAAAGTTGTGGATGCTGCCCTCAAACGTTTTGCAAGTTTTAGCGAAGTAAAGTAGCTATCAGTAGTAATATTCACACCTTTGCCTAGGTATGGTTCCATAAGCCTAAGAACGACGTTTTCACCTATGCTTTGGTCAGCTGGTCGAAGGGGATCGGCACCAGTGTACGGGAATCCATTCAGTATGTATTTACTAGAAACACATACAAGTAACCACAATTTTATACCAAACTTGTCTGGCTTGCTAGCAATGTATTGTGTGAAAGGGCATCTTGTTTTCGAGGGCAAAAGTTGTTCATCAATTGTAACGTAAGGTTCTGCTTTATAGCATGACCTACTGTTTTCAATGAAAGAATTCCAAATAGCTGAGGCAAGAGCAAATTTGTCAGTCTTGAGACGTTCAGATCTAGTGGACTTTATGTCAAACCTAACATACTTCAGTATTTCAACAAATCTATTGCGCCCCATAGTTTGTCTGAAAAACGGAGGACCCCATACTGTTGACCAAAGACCTTTCAGAGGAAAATTCTTTGCCCCATACACCCCTCTTGCATACATTATGGCGACAAAGGCATCCAATTCTTCAATGTCTACTGTCCAGGAATCGTCTTGTGTTCGACGACGAGCCTCAGTTTCAGTGCAAAGCTTGATGTGGCGCATCATGGAGGCACTGAAAATAAGCCGCCAAGCACTAAGGAGTTTCCCATTTTGAATGTTCCTTTTAGCATATGATGTTGGTCCTGGACTCTCTCGCAGAATGTTACAATTTTGCAGACGACCTGAAAATGTACAGAAGAATTATATTTTTGTAATGTGTATTGTAATAGTATTATACATATATATTTGTTCTTATATGCTATCAAATCTAGTTATATTATGCAAAGCTATATCAACTTGTTGTTACTGTTATTTATCATACATATTTTGTATTTAACTAGTGTTTATTTCAATTTTACCATGTATAACTCTATCTAAAGACCAGACATATTACTGACCTGGGTTAGAGCCCACTGGTACAACTTTCCAGACAGTTCCATCTTTTGCTGTTTCTTTTTTCTCTTCACTTCCAGAAGAAGAAGCCTTTTTCTGGGTTGTTGATCTTACAGAGTTAGGATTTCGGACACTAGAAGGGAGACTAGCTGTAGAAGCTTCATTTTGTTCCAAACTGGTTAGAAAACTAACACTTTCGTTAGAAGAATCACTTCCTTCATCTGCAGACACTGAAACTACCATACGTTCTTCACTGTCCTGATCGCTATCGCTATCAGAAACCTCAAATTCTTCACCTGAGCTTTCATCTTCCATTTTTCTTAGTTCTTCTAGTATTTCTGCGTCCGTTAGACCGTTCTTGAATTTATAGGTCATGTTTGCAGGGACGACTATCAGATACTGTGACAGACAATAATCGAGAGTATTGCTTCAACAGTCCAACAATCAGTGCTGGAATGTATTGCATTGTTGTCGCTTATTGAAACAACAAAGCTAAAACAGATGGTTTTATTTGCTACACATTATTACAAGGCAAAATGCTGAAAATACAGAGAAACGCTAAGAGGGGCCAAATTGGCCCTGCGGTCCTTCTAGGTAGTAATCTTAATATTTCGGAATCTAATAAAAGTAGAACACTCTAAAAGAGGGTACACAATAGTTTATATGAATGCTGAAAAGTCACAAAATGTCAACTCAAATCAGTTAACGGTTTGCTCAGGACACAAGGGAAAAATCGTTACAGGGGCCAATTTGGCCCCTCGGTCCTTCTAGCGTTAATCACGTAAAATAGTTGTTTACATGAAATTTGCTCTTTCTGCAAATCGCGAACGAAACTGATGCTCCTATAACTATCCCCTCAAAAGATTTTCATCGATTAAAAAGCCACTGAAGTGATTTCACTTACGCACTGTAAGAAAATATCACGTTCAAAAAGTGCACATGTGTACATGTTTATTTGCAAATATGTGGCAAGGGCAAAAAAAATGTTTGTATAGCTTATGGGACTTAACTACGGGGTCATCAGTCCCTAAAGTTACAAATTACTTATGAACTAGCTGACACTAAGGACGGAAAAAATATCCATGCCCGAGGGGGGATTCGAACCCCCGAACGTAGTGGCCGTGCATACCGTGACTGACGCGCCGCAGACCGCTCGGTCACCGCGGCCGGCATATTTTTGTGTCATTGGCGTCAACGGGTTCGTTCGCACTGCAATTCCAAACTGTTCGCAGCTACCACGCGCCTACAGAGAGCGAAATTTGCGTTCACAATTTCGTTCTCCGCATGGATCTGACAGTTGCAAACAATTCGGTACTTCTCTACGAAGGAACCCGGTTGTCTATCCTGCATGCAACACTGTATTCTGTCTTCTGCATTATGCTCTTTGATGTTGCTTTTGATACATTTTGTGGTTTAGGTTAATGCCGTATTGTGTGTTCGAAATCGCAGGTATCCTTTTGCTTCAAAAGAAAATACGAACTTAGAAACAAATACAAAATGCCGAAAAGATAGTCAGTATAAATGATGCGCTCTTGGAGAAATACAAATAATTCAGGACAGGAAGAAACGAACATGAAGCAAAATGTTTGATTTGCCCTACTGGAAGGTACACATCCGCTGCTAAGTCGTATAAGTATTCTAAGGGTTAATATTCACGTATTAATGTAAATGACCACTTAATGCAGGGGATTATGTTACATCAACGAAAGTTCTCATCAGGGTTGTTGTAAACCATATTTCGTATATTATTAAGAATACAATAGCACGTTTCTGCGACAATTATCAATCCAGTCAGTCTCTTCATATTAACGCAAAAGCTTTGTTATGAAATGTTCGCTTTATGAAACAGATACATATAATTATTGAGTTTAATACATTCAACTTATTTACAGGTGCATTGGATCTAGAAGCACATGAGAGCATTTGCAAACACATCTGTAGGGTGTAATTACATTATGTTAACAATAGAGTGTCCTCTTTTTTCATATGAACTGTCCTCTTTTTTGATGATGAACTAGGATTACCATATGTTCGTCATCAAAAAAGAGGACAGATCATATAAAAAAGAGGACACACTGTTGTTAACATAATGGAATTTACAACTTTTTTAATAAACCACGTAAAACTACTACAAACTAAAACAGTTACCTTGAGTGGTTATTGTAAAACAAAATATTATGATCCTTGACAGTTTATTCATCATCACTACACTCAATTGTCTCATTCTTGTATTTTTCATTTTTGAACCAACTACATTTGGAGGATGACCAAATCTCCCTCACGAGCTTTTCGTTTATCAACAAGTACTGATAAAAGCTCAAGAATTTCAAATGTCTGAAATATACTGTGGTCTATACATAGAATAGATTTTCTATTTTCTATTTTAAATCTATTCCTGTCTTTCGTCCACTGTGTTTTCACAATAGAAAACGTACGCTCTTTGTTGGCATTATGAGTAGATATAGAAAAAAAGAATTCTACATTTTCAGCAGTTCAGAATAGCTAACAATTGATTCTTAATAATATGCGAAATATGATTTGCAACAAGCCTGATGAGAACTTTAGTTGATATAACGTAATTCCCTGCATTCAATAGTCATTTACATTAATACGATCAAATATTAACCCTTACGATACTTATACGACTCTTTTTTATTATTATTATTTAGTAATGGATATGTACGTTCCACCAGGGCAAATCAAACATTCTGCTTCATGTTTCGTTTCTTTCTCTCTTGAGTGATTTGTATTTCTCCAAGAACACATCGTTTAACACTGACTTTCTTTTCGGAATTTTGTATTTGTATGTAAGTTCGTAATTTATTTTGAAGCAAAAGGCTACCTACTATCTCGAACACACAATACAGCTTCAACTTAAACCACAAAGTATATCAAAAGCAACACCACAGGATATAATGCAGGAGACAGAATACACTAGTTGAATACTGAATAGACAACCGGGTTCCTGTGCAGAGACGTTCAGAAACGTTTGCAGCTGTCAGACCCATGCGAAGAGCGAAGTTGTGAACGGCAATTTCTCTTCGTGTTTGCGCGTTATCTTCATTGACAAATAAATTTTCTTTCTTGGAAATCAAAAAGAGGACATTTTGAAGAATTTTATCAATTCCGGCCGGACACATTTTCTTGCCTCAAAAAGAGAACGTATGGTAACCCTATGATGAACACATAGTAACCCTAAATTCAGTGTATGGTGATAGACTGTGGTATGTAGTTTGTTTTGTGATTTCGGTGACTTTAAGAATGTGTAGAAATGCGTAGAAAACTTTCGTGCCTTTCGAAACACACACGAGCGGCTACAAAGGTCCGGAACCCTAAAAAGCCATGATACGCACAGGCCTTTCTGTAACAACTGTTGTGGAGAACGGGCATATAAGCTAATAAATAATACGATCTTTAATGTGACTGGTGGCGAATTTTATTCTCAATCCTGAATTACAGCTTAATTGCGCACGTTTCGGTTTCGGCCGAAAGTAGAAGAGGAACCGAATATTCGGTTACGGTTTCGGCCACAAATAATGTAAGACTCTATTAATAATACTGGCGCCCTTGATTTTTGTACGTCTACTGTGGTCGAGAGTAGAGTTGTGGCGATTCGTCAATGAGTCGTTCATTTGAACGAATACAAATAAAATTCGGACGAATCGTCGTTCAAATAGGGTTACCATATGTTCATCACCAAAAAAGAGGACAGTTTCTATAAAAAAGAGGACACTTAAACAAAATGTAATTAACAACTTTATTAATGAACCACGTAAAACTACTACAAACTAAAACAGTAACACTGTGTAGTTGTTGGGAAACGAAATATTATGAACGTTGACAGTTTATTCATCACTACTCTCAATTGTCTCATTCTTGTCTTATTCTCTTTTGAGCCAACTATGTTTGGTGGACGTTGAAATCTCTCTCAAGAGCTTTTTTTTTATTTATTTATTTATTTATATATATATTTTTTTAACAAGTCATTTCAAATGTTTGAAATTATGCTGTACACATACAGTATAATTACAGTAGCCTTAAATCAGTTCTTGTCTTTTGTACACTGTGTGTTCACAAGAGAAAACACAGGTTCTGTGTCGGTATTATGACTAGTTATGGAAGAAAACAAGTCTACAATTTTCAGCAGTTCAGAATAACTAACAACACTAGATGACTGATTTAAATATGCACAGCACACTTCAGCTGCTGGTATGTTCTGTTTCCTTTTATAATCTTTAAAAAAATTATAAAATTACAAAGCTGATCGGAACACAATGTATCGTTAATTCTTACATTCGTTTGATCATTCTCTTGAATGATTTGTATTTCTCTAGGAGCACATATTTAACACTGACTTTCTCGTCGGTATTGTTATATATAAGTTCGTAATTTATTTTGAAGCAAAAGGCTACCTACGATCTTGAACACACAATACAGCTTTAACCTAAACCACAAAGTATATAAAAAGGAACGCCATATAACGTAATGCAGAAGACAGAATGCAGTGGTTGAATGCAGGATACACAACCTGGTTCCTTCGCAGAGAAGATCCGAATCGTTTGCAACCGTCAGACCCATGTGGAGTGCGATATTGTGAACGACAATTTCACTCTGTGCAGTTGCGAACAGTTTGGAAGTGCACTGCGAAATAACATGTTGTCGCCAATGACACAAAAATAAATTTTCTTTCTCGGAACCCAAAAAAAGAGGACATTTTGTAGAATTTTATAAATTCCGGCCGGACACATTTTCTTGCCTCAAAAAGAGGACGTGTCCGGGAAAAAGAGGACGTATGGTAACCCTACGTTCAAAAGAATCGTCTGTCTCGTAATGATTCTTAAGTTCCAACGATTCACGATTCGAAGACGACTGCCGAATCTTGCCGAATCGTGCCGAATGCCGGAGAGAAGAGGGGGGACGAATCGTCGTTCAAAAGAATCGCCTGTCTAACGATTCACGATTCGAAAGCAAGTGGCGAATGGTGCCGAATAATTACGAAAGCCAGAAAGCGTGTGAATAAAGGAAGCACAGAACGAAGATCGTGAGCCGTTAATTATTAGCCTATTCAAGAATTACAGATGACAGAAACAAAACGCAGCGAAATACACAACTGCCAATACATACGAATAAACGTCTTTTATAAAGTTTACATATTATGTATTTAAACGAGCAATCCTTACACTTTTATATTTCGCGTATCCCGGAAATTGCTGCAACGATGTAGATTACATTTTGTGTTTAGAGAGGTTTAAGCTTTTCAAGTTCATCTACGTAGTTATAGTTTTTGTAAAAAAATCAATTTCACCAAAAATATTATGTTTATATAAAAACGCGATTTTAAATGTTTTTAAAGCCATCTCAAAAATCTTTTTTGCCATTTTGGTTTTTACGTTATCAGCTTTCCTGAAAGAAACCGATGTTAGCAAAAAGAAACATTTTAATAAACGTGAATTTCTTGCATCTCGAAAGAAATGTAATATTTAGAAACGGATTTTTATTTTTAATGTTTATTTCGTGTTTCCTTCAACTAATTGATTTTACATAAGTATTCTATAATGATTAGATACCTATTAATTACCATAGATTTAATTATATTTATATTTAAATTG
Source organism: Locusta migratoria (assembly GCA_026315105.1). NCBI lineage: Eukaryota > Metazoa > Arthropoda > Insecta > Orthoptera > Acrididae > Locusta > Locusta migratoria. Next base: position 6,801,773 of record CM048754.1, read on the forward strand.
CCGAAGTATTCAAACAGAACGAAAAGAAATTATAAGGTTACTGCAGGATTCGAAATAAGTGACCTATGTTAACTAAACCTGCAACGCTACTAAATGAGTTATGACAGCAGAAATAGTTAGTAGTGTAATATGTATTTATAACTCCTCGCTAAACTTCAGACTATTTTCTCGAGAATTTTTGAGAGCTGAATCGAATGGCTTTGCCTAATTATTATTTTAAGTCTGAACTTTACGCACCATAAATATTTAAAAAATCCGATACCCATATTGTCACCTTTTCGGCATTTTGTAAGAATCGTGCCGTCGCAGACCAGAAACAATCGTGAACGAATTAGAGTTGCCTACGGTTTCATGGTTTTGAAACCAGATTTCGATACACACAACAGTTTCAGTGTTTCAGAACCGGCATGTTTCACGGTTTCGAAACCATTCGGTTTCATTCCGTTTTGTTTCGGATCACATTCGCGGTCGATTGTCGATACACTGAAACCGTTTCTTCCTGTCGGTTTCACGGTTTCCTGTCGGTTTCACGATTTCATGTCGGTTTCACAACACCGGTGTTTCAAACCACTAATGCAGAAAGGCGGAACAGACTAATGGTATCGAAATGTGGTGTTTCATTTTACTGAAGCTCCACACAGATACGCATATAACTTACTAGTAAATAAACCATTTAGAGAGTGTCAAACAACTCGTGAGTCTGCAGCTTATGATTACTGAAATCAAGATTCGTTTGCAAGAGACTGCTGTATTCCGAAATGACATAATGTCTGCTTTATAAATGTAAAAGAACAGTAAAACAACGTTACTATTTGCATTGAAATAACCAGTTAAATTCTAGGTTTGTCTACCATATCAAAAACACACGAGTGAAACAACGTATTTTAAAATAAGATACAACATGAAGCCTGAAATGACATTTTTTATACTAACAAGGGTAGATCGCATATTTAATCTCGTGCTAAATAGTTAGCTTCTTACGTGCGAAAACGAAGTTGCCTATTGTCGTTATAATTTTTTCGACACTCATGTTAAAGGAATTGCGGCGGTGGTGTAACGGTCAAGACGTAGAAGTGGTGAACTTGTCTCTTATTTTATTATTTTTGTAATGATAGCATTATTTGTGATTATTTAGTGTGCCCTTTATTCCCTATAATTTATTTAGTATGTATAGAAAGTAGCATTTATGATCCCTCACTGTAATATGCGTACCGTATTGCAGTTTGAGAGTTCCTAACGGGGCAAACTTTTACCTACCATACCAGCGGCCTCGTGTGACTATGTTGGCAACATCAACAACACGGGAGAAAATCTTTATCAACTTGTTTTGTAAATATATACTCTATGGTTGACAGGTACTTGTGTGTACCCTTGTCCACATAGTGAAAATTATTGCCCTCCTAGAACGAAGATTTCATGACAAAACATACATTGCTTCACAGTTTCATGGTTCCGAAACAGTGTATCGAAACCACAGATGGTACGGTTTCATTTGTTTCGAAACCGTCGGATGTTTCAGTTTTCCCATCTCTAGAACGAATCGTAGGAACAGATTCAAAAGTTTAAGATTTCAACACCCATAACACAGACATGTATTGCCATCTATGAGCAAGATGTAGAAGTAAGAATCGCGCAAATGCAGACTAAAGAATCGTAGGAATCGATTCACAAAGTGGGATTGAATCGCAAGAATCGATTCATAAAAAAGAATCGTGTTGCCCAACTCTAGTTCACCCCGTTTACATGGGCTCCCAAAACCGGATTTCGTAAACCGATTTCCCAATTCCGCTTTTGGTTGGCCGTAAACACTCCAAAATCGATTCTGGAAATCCACTTCTCTAAAGCGGTTTTCCAGTTCCACAATCGATTTTCGTGCCCATGTAAACGCAACCGTTTTTGAAGCGTCCTTGGCTTGTCATATTGTGTTTTTTTGGTAAGACTTTTTGGCACATATGGACAGAGTGATATTTTCTAATGTGAAGTAAAAGTATTAATATTAGAGTGAGCATACATCTGTGTATTTAAGTAAAGAAAAATAGTGATTATGCTGACTAAATCGGTGATTGAATGAGCTGTTTTTCAGCCGCCATCTTAAGTGGATTAGGAAATCCAAGGAGGTTAGAATAGGGGGAGGTGCCCTTAACGCCACAGAAGTGAAGCCACCGTCGCCATATTGTGGAGCCAATATAGGTTCTGTTCACACCACTTGGAACAAACATTTTTACGCCATACGCTGTATCGAAGATCGCACGAACAGCTATCGACCTGCGGTCACATAACTAGGTGCAAACGTGATAGACTACTGTACCGAATACTGGTGGCAAGCAAGCAATATCGTTCTAACCACACTCTCGGAAATCGCGACACTTTCGAAAATAAACAGCCAAATATCAGCCTAACAACACGCTCGCAAATCACAAGATATTCGGAAATAAACAGCGAAATATTTCTGAGAAGCGAACAATATAAATGGCATCGTCACTTATTTTACTTATCAGCAGTTTATTTCCTTCGATTTCTGTTTGGAGAGATATTGTATACTGTACATTAAGTGTCTTTTACTATTACAATGTAGGCTATTAAACGTTTTCCTTAGTTTGAGTATAATTATCTACTATAGTTTCCGGAATTTTTTACTGTTGGCGTATTATTATTTAATATGTAGAAATGGAGCCGAGAACGGTTTTTGTGATTCATCAAGAAACAGCTTACTGCGGCTTGTCACACAGTAGTATCGAGAACAGGGAGTAGTCGATAGCTGTTTGCGCGGTCTTCGATACAGCGTGTTACGTAAAAATGACGTCACGTTTATTCCAAGTGGTGTGAGCAGAACGCTATCCCAATAAAATTTGTGGTGACTAGTGTCTATTCAACTGCCTGGGCTGTAGTTGTCCACAAAAATGTATTATATCAAATATGTACTCGACAGTCATTTAAATGTATGAAAGTTAATAGGGCAAGAATCACAGAGTGCTTTAATCTGGTAACGTATTTCCTTGGCTCCACAAGATGGTTCACTGGCTTCATTCGAAAGCTAAGCTTTGAATAGCAGCGCCGTTTCCCCTTATTTTAACCTCCTTGAGGAAATCCGATTCAGGCTGTGCCATGTAAACACGACAGCGAAAAACGGTTTACGAAAATCGGTTTTCGCCTTCCGGAAGATGTGTTTACATGTAAACGTAGTGGTTGAGATGCTTCCATTGTGGATTAAGGACCGCGGCGGGCAACTGGTCAGAAGGCATGTTCGATCGCGGCAGATCCCTGCCCGGAGCGCCGATATGTAGCATCGCAGAGCAAACCAGATCGGCGCGCCGAAGAATTAATAAACACGCACACAGCGGTCCGAACGGAGCGCAGAAACAACACGCCTCCTTCCTGCGTACGTCGCCGCCCGACGCAGGCTGCGAGAGCTCGAACGACGTTGCGAGAATTTGAAGTAGTAGCGCGCCGGGGGTGGGGGGCGGGGGGCGGGAGCAGAGACCACGCCGGCGGCCGCCGTGGAGGGGGGCGGGCGCGGTGGAAGGGGTAGCCGCGCCGGCGGTGGAGGGGGGGGGGGGCGCGGTGGTGGGGGCAGCCGCGGCGGCGGGGAGGGGGCAGCTCATTGCCGAGTTACCACGAGGTCGGCCGCGATAGATTTACAACCAACCATCGGCCCGGAGAAGAAACACGGGGCACCGAGCGCTGGCGGGGTCGACTTGCGAAGCGAGTGTCTGTCGCCGCAGCTAGCTGTCACCGGCCGTCACACGCGCCGAGGAACGTTGCCACCTAGGCGCGATTCTCGCTGCCGCTAGTAACACTTCGCTAAACCACTTGCCGCCGATCTCTGGGACAGGTCATCCGGTCCGTGCGAGCCGACCAAACGAGTGGTCGCCTCGGATCTGAGAGAAAAGGGCGGAGACTTTGGAACACCTAAGACAGTCGCAGGAACAACATCGCCGCGACGTCATCTCTACATCGCCAACACCTGCTGGAACTGTAAGTGACGTTTGAACTTTTTTTTTTTTTTTTTTTTTTTTTCGTTTCCAACCTCAAAGTCGACCATGGAGGAAAATGCCAGCGAAGTGCGGATATCAGGACTCTCCGGAGAGATGGAGGCTTGACTGTCGAACCTCTACCACGACGTGAGTGCTGGCTTGTGGAAAATTGCCCCAGCTCTGTGGGATCCGTGAGAGCAACAGTTGGCACATTATTAAACGGGGACAGTCGTGGGCTTCTCTACAGAGCTGCCGTGTGGAACTCCCCGCTTACGACGCCGATTTGACGACAGCTGTTCTGTAGCGTCTGTGTCACAAGCTTCTATAAATACTCAAGTAGTGTATCGTAAAAAAATAATTGTGTAGCAGTAATACCCGCAATTTCGTGTACAGTTTTAGTCGGCGGGAAAGAAAATAGTTGTAAGTTGCCGACGCGTTAGACATCGCAGGAAACTAGCGATTACGTACTGTGCTAAAAATAGCTCGACCGGCAGTGTCATACGTGGAAGAACGCGCGAAAGACAGCAAATTTCAGAGCGATAGCACTCAAAACTGCAAATTTGGAGCGAGTTGGAAAAAGTAGTCATAACGGGTGAGGTGACAACTTAATGCGTGTGCCGAATCGAGATTAAAATTCGAGGAGCAGTAAAAAAAACACACTAATGTCTTGTTGAGGAGTGTGGAATGACAAAAGCGCACGAGTCGCGGAAATAATTATACGGCTGTCAGAACTGACGAGTTAAGTAGGTGTGGGAAACGTTTCGCTGAACGCTTGTTGTGCCGGGAGATAAGCGTATCACACCGCTCGCGGTGGAAAAAAAAAAACTTGCGACTGCTAAGCAGCGTAAATTTTAAAGAGAAAACATTACTTTGTGTGTCCGGAGGAATATTCCCGCTCGTGTGTCAATGAGACTGGAGAAACGGTGAAGAGAGAAGTATATTTATTGGATAGGAATTTGTGTCGGGGAGCTCGAGACACCTGTCGCGTTTTATCGGTGGAGAGAGATAAGTTTTCGGCGAGCGGGTCCGGGAGAGAAGAGGAGGAGCAGAAGACGAGGACGTCGACGCCGCGGCGCGACCACGCCAGTCCAGCCGCCCGTCAGCTGTTTTCCAGTTCCAGCGGTAGGGGAGGCGGCCGCGAGGGAAAATTTACGACCGCTCGGGCGATCAATTATTGTGAACGTCTGGAGCGCCGAGCGTGGCCTACACGCGCCCGTCCGCTGCCGGGCAACGGGAAAAGCGGAAAATTGCGCCCAGGTGAGTTTTCCGACGCGACAGCGTCTGGCCGCTTCTGTACTACTCCACCCATCATCACTTCTTTTTATTGTTTGTTTGTTTACTTGTCCACTTGCATATTACTCTGCCCATCACTGTTTTGTTTACTTCGTTGGCGACCCCGGCAGGCGCTAACATTTGTTTGTAGACAATTTTTTATTATTATTTTTATTTTCTTTCCTCCTTATACCATCTCTTTTTCATTAACATGTAGTACGGTGTCCACCTGAACATTTAGTAACATTAGTTCATTTTTCGTTTCTTGAAAATTCCCGAACGCCGCAACAGCTATTCTAAATATATTACGGCTTTGTTGTCTTCAAGTTTTGTTGCTCGTTTTCTCAATAGCTCAAGACATTTTCGCTTTCGACTCAGATTGTGAATGACATGTGCTCTTCAATTTTAGTCATTCATTTTTTGCCCATTTCCTCAATATTTTTTCTTGCTAGTGCTCATGTACTTCGAGGTATTTGTTTTTGCTTTCGAGTCTTTCATTCTTTTTATATGGCCGCAAAATCGAATTTGTGCCCTGTCTCTATACTTTCTGTTTTGCAAAATGTATATTGTTTGGCATGTGTGTAATATTCCACATGTTTCATATTAACATCCAGTATCTAGTACGGTGTTCACCTGAACATTTAGTAACATTAGTTCATTTTTCATTTCTTGAAAATTCCCGAACGCCACAACAGCTATTCCAAATACATTAAGGCTTTGTTGTCTTTAAGTTTTTTTGGTCGTTTTCTCAATAGCTCGAGATATTTTCGCTTTCGACTCAGATGTGAATGACATGTGCTCTTCAATTTAGTCATTAACATTTTGCCCATTTTCTCAATATTTTTTTTTTTTTTCTTACTAGTGCTCATATATCTCGAGGTATTTGTTTTTGCTTTCGAGTCAAATGTGAATGACGTGTGCTCGTCAGTTTAGAGTCTTTCATTCTTTTTATGTGGCCGTAAAGTAGAATTTGTGCCCTGTCTCTACACTTACTGTTTTAGAATATGTACCTTGTTCGGAATTTTTTTAATTTTCCACTTGTTTCCCATTAACATTCAGCATCTAAAACGGTCTTCACCTGAACATTTGGTAACATTAGCTCATTTTTCCTCTCTTGAAATTCCCGAACGCCACAACAGCTATTCTACAGATCTACAGATACAACTGCTTTGCTTTTGTTTAAGTTTTTCTGCCCAGCTTCTCAATATTTTTATTACTAGCACTGATGTACCTCGAGATTTTGTTTTTGCTTTCCACTCAGATGTGCTCTTTAATTTAGAGTCATTCATTTTTTTCCAATTTTCTCAATATTTTTTCTTACTAGTGCTCATGTACTTCGAGGTATTTGTTTTTGCTTTCTAATGTGAATGACATGTGCTCTTCAATTTAGTCATTCATTTTTGCCAATTTTCTCAATATTTTTTCTTACTAGTGCTCATGTACCTCGAAATATTTGTTTTCGCTTTCGAGTCAGATGTGAATGACATGTACTCGTCTAGTTAGAGTCATTCATTCTTTTTATGTGGTCGCAAAATCGAATTTCTGCCCTGTCTCTATACTTTCTGTTTTGCAATATGTGTCTTGTTCGGAATTCTTGTAATTTTCCACATGTTTCCCATTAACATCCCGCATCTAATACGATGTTCACCTGAAAATTTTCTAACATTTGCTCATTTTTCGTTTCTTGAAATTCCCGAAAGCCGCAACAGCTATTCTAAAGATATTACTGCTTTGCTTGTGTTTAACTTTTCCTGCCCATCGTCTCAATATTTTTATTACTAGCGCTTATGAACCTGGGGATTTTGTTTTCCCCTTACTAGTCAAATGTAAATGACATGTGCTCGTCAATTTAGTGTCATTCATTCTTTTTACGTGGCCGCAAAATCGAATTTTTGCCCCTGTCTCTATACTTTTTGCTTTACAATATGCACCTTGTTCGAAATTTGTGTAATTTTCTATGTGTTTTCCATTAACATTCAGTATCTGGAACAGTGTTCACATTTCGTTCCCGAACGCCAAAACACCTGTTCTAAAGAAATTGTAGCTTTGCGTGTTTTTTATTTCTCCGCCCATGTTCTCAATATTTATGTACCTCGATATGTTTGTTTTCGCTTTCGATTCAAATGTGAATGATACGTGTTCGTTAATTTAAAGTCATTCATTCTTTTTGTGTGACCGTAAAATCAAGTATGTGCTCTATCTCTGTAATTCCTTCAGTTTTGCAATACATACCTTGTTCGGAATTTCTGTAATTCGGAATCTGCATCTAGTTTCTCACGTTCCTTTTTTTTTTTTTTTCCTTTCAATTTTAATGGGCTGGTAAACATCTCTTGTTATTTAATGCTTTACTCAACCATCTCAGGAATACCCAAAACTTGAAACATATTACAGTTCATACATACATTTTAATGCCTTTGTTTACAATAATTTTTCTACTTATGTCAAATGTTTTTTATTAACATGCAGTATCTAGTACGGTGTTCAACTGGATATTTTCTAACATTAGCCCATTTTTCGTCTCTTGAAATTCCCGAACACCACAACAGATATTATAAAGAAATTACAGCTTTGCTTGTCTTTGTTTCTCGCCGTTGTTTTCAATATTTTTCTTATTGGAGCTCACGTACCTCGAGGTGCTTGTTTTCGCTTTCGACTCAAATGTGAATGACATGTGTTCGTTAATTTAGAGTCACCCATAATTTTTGTGTGGCAGCAAAATCGAATTATTGCGCTGTCTCTGTCCTTTCTGTTTTACAATACGTCCCTTTATCGGAATTTCCTTAATTTTGAATTTGTATGTAGTGTCAGATATTCCTCTCTCTCTCCTTTCAGTTTTATCGCGCCGGTAAACAACTCAAGTTATTAGATCCTTTACTCAACCATCTCAAGAAAACTGTAAACTTGAATCAAATTACAGTTATTACATACATGACATTTTCGTATACCGTTGTTTACAGTGTTCTTTTCTGCTGAAGCCATATTTTTTCTCATTAACATGCAGTATCTAGTATGGTGTTCATCTGGAAATTTTGTAACGTCAGTTCGATTTTCATCTCTCGAAATTCCCAAACGCCGTAACACCTGTTCTTAGGATTTTACGGCCTTGCTCATCTCTTAATTTTTCCGCCCATGTTTTCAGTATTTAGCGCTCATGTACCTCTCTATGTTTGGTTTCGCTTTCGATTGAGATGTGTTTGACAATTTATGGTCATTCATTCCTTTTATGTGGTCGCAAAATTTTTTGCTGTCTCTGAACTTCTTTCTGTTTTACAATACGTACCGTTGATTGTAATTTTTGTAATTTGCAATCTGTATGTAGTGCCAGATCGTACTTTGATTCCTTTCAATTTTATTGCACTGTTAAGCATCTCTCGTTATTTAATACGTTTCTCAAACATATAAGGAAAACAGTAAACTTGAATCTTATTACAGTTCATAAATACTTCATATTATCCCACTATTGAGCGCGATCTATTTTGTATGATTACAGAGATATATTTCACACGCCAAATTCGCGTTTTTAAATTTTCAGATGGTCGTATATTGCATCATCAGGCGTTATACCTATAGATCCCGATAAATTCCATTATATTTATAACATGTTATGTTACTTGTTACTAAACCAATCATTAAATCTGTAACACTTGATATATCACGCTGTCACGCTGTCAAGAAATAAAAATAATAAGCCACATATTTTTTTAATCGCTTTCCTTCTCAAAATTTGGCATCCGTAAGTCTATAGGCAAGTAATTAACTGTCTTGTCTACAGAAAAAACCTAAAGACACTACAGTTGTAGTGAAGATGAAGTTGCACGATTTCAGTTTTCTTGCCCATTTCCTGACGATTCCTTTGTAAAGTTTCAAGCGATATGTGATCAAGTTTCGTTTCGTTAAATTGGAGTCATACATTATTCTTACCTGACTCCAACATGTAACTCTGTTTTTGTGCGTTATATATCTGCATTTCTATTCTTTTCTTCGTAAATAATTGCACCAGAAAAAAAGCTCATAGAAAAAATAACACACTAAGATCCATAAGGAGATATTGGTTTTATGACAGTTGTACTGTCGAATTTATATTTAAAAAAATAACTCACAGTTAGTAACAATGTTTTCGTGCTGTTTGAAAACATGTTAATGTTTGCCAGAAATTCGTTTGCCCATATATATAAAGCTCTTCGTCACGTTTTATTGATTTTATATGGCGTTTAATTTAGATGCACTGCCACATTTGACTTTGTTTCAGTGTATTTACAGGGGATATTTGCAATGCAGTTTTTTTCTTCCATTTCTTTCGGTGTGTTACTTTCTTTCACTGCTGTTTCAAAATATGTCGTCATGGCTGAATCAAGATCTAAAGGCTATCTGTTTCCGCACCATACTCTTTGTCCACGTCTTGAAAAATTTAAACCGGTTTCGAAGTTTTAATTCGTTGTGCCATTCTTGTATTATTATTATCATTTTTCAATAAGCACTTGGACAACAGCGGGGAGAGTTCATATCAATCTGCAGGCTAATTTCGACTTCTCATAATAATAATTATAGTTATTAATATTCTATACCATCGAAGTTTCTTCGCTAATCTGTCGTGGGTAAATGGACAAATGGTAATAGAAATTCTAAATACACGCAATAACAACATTCAAGTACCATATAAGTTCTGTTGTTAGGGCAAGTTGCAATTCTACAGTAATCGATATTGCGTCAATAGTGTATAGCGCAAACTATGTTGTTTTAGGCAGTACTAAGCTATTCCCGCCAACAACTCTATTGATGGCGCACTAAACATTTTTTTACGCACAGCGTTAGTAAACAATTTTGAGTCTTGTGAAAGGGAATGAGTTGTTTTTGGTTGTAGGTCCAGCTATTAATATTGGCTTTGAACGGTAATAATCCTATAAGATTACAACATTCTTTTCTTTTTCTGAGATGTAATTGTCATGCATTCGGGTTTTTTCTCCAGTTCAAATTGTTCACTTAACAACCACAAGGTCGAAGCTTTTTAATTAAAAGAAAGAAAGTACACCTGCGTCAAAATGATATATTGAGCACGCCTAGTTTCATGAAATTATAGTATTTTATCTGGGTCAATAATTTGTTAAGACGTGAAACTGGTCGTGATTAATAAATCATTTTTAGTGGCAGCTATCGGGGTTCTCAATACTTAAAATGTATCTTACTCAGCTGTAGCTACGCCTCACACTGCACCACGAGGCGAAATATGGACTATTTCATGAATTTCGCATTTAGAGTGTCACAGCACTCAACCCCAATCCTTCAGTCATCTTTTACCAAATCTAGTAGAATTATAAACTCTCCTGTAAGCAACTGGAACTGCATAACCATATTGGCTGAACCCAAAAATTTTTCGATTTAAAAAATAAAAATAAAAAAATAATAATAACACGCCATTTACTGTGTGATATTGTCACAATTTCAATCATTCATCGATTGTTTGATCTCTTACTTTTATCACCTTTGTCAGTGAAAAATTTTTCCAAGTGTTGTCTTGGTTCATAGGTTAAAGTGTAGAGCAGTTTCGTGTTCAACAAACCTTCTCAGTGAGAACACCTTCACTTCACTTGCGTTGTAGGTTGTGCCCCACTGTCTCCCTTATTTCTATAAAAGGCATGGCAATTATCTCAGTTTCGCGATTAACCCAAATTTATTCTCACCCATTATTCGATCTTTTGACATTCACATATTGAATATTTCCCCACGGTGCTTGTATTCTTACTTTATTATTTTTTTAAATTAAGTGTTGTACCCCCGAGCTCTATTACGTAATGGCGCGGTAGAATGGCCGAGCGTTCTAAGCCGCCTTGCTGCGGAGCGCGCTTTTGCTCCCCGTCGGAAGTTCGAGTCCTTCCTCGGGCATCGGTGTATATGTGTGTGTGTTGTCCTTAGGTTTGTTTATTTTACGTAGCTTGTAAACCTACGGACGATAACCACAGTAGTTAAGTCCCATGGATTGATTTGATTACGGACTGTCTTCAAATACTCAAAATGTTTGTAAAGCTATTGGACCAAACAGCTATGGTCATGAGTCCCTAGACATAAAACTAACTTACAATAAGGACCAAACACACACACGCACGCACGCACACGCCCGAAGGAGGACTCGAACCTCCGGCGGGAATGGCCGCCTCCCCGTCGTGACACAACACTGTGAGAGCAATTGTTCTGATTTGACATATAAATAAAACCTAGACAGAAATTCATCTCATCTCATCCCGAAGCTATTGCACGGTTTCCCAAAACGATAATCACGTAGTAATTTTTTTTTTAAGCTGTGCGAAAAGACGGATCAGTGAATATTGACCGACACGCTATTGTGTATAGTGAGAAACAATAATACCTTTTTGCCGGTCGCGGTGGCCGAGGGGACTGAGGCGCTCCAGTCACGGTCTGCACGGCCACTACGCTCGGGGGTTCGAATCCCCCCTCGGGCATGGATATTTGTGCCGTCCTTAGTGTTAGCTAGTTCATAAGTAGTTTGTAGGTTTAGGGACTGATGACCCCGTTGTTAAGTCCCATAAGCTATACAAACATTTTTGAATAATACCTTTTCGGTTGACGTTTCAAAATTGCCCAACCATTACGGTATTTTCCTGTCACGATTTGATTTTCCATCTGGGTAAGACGATGATCCAGCTCACATTACAGAAAGAAATCTCCGCTGGTACAAACAGCTGAAGCCACGCCATCAAATGCGTACAGTTAAATCACGGTAAACGTCATGGCAAAGAAATTTCGCCCAGCCGTCAACCTTAAAACCGATGTTATGCGCGAGGCGTAATTCCTTAGCCACGGCGATTACCCCCGGCGCGGTGGCCGAGGGGACTGAGGCGCTCCAGTCACGGTCTGGGGCTCGAATCCCCTCCCGCGGGCATGGATATTTGTGCCGTCCTTAGTGTTAGCTAGTTCATAAGTAGTTTGTACGTTTAGGGACTGATACCCCCGTAGTTAAGTCCCATAAGCTATACAAACATTTGAACATTTTTTTGAACCGCGATTACCGTGTATTAACTATACGCACTTGGCGAGGTGACACAAAACCAGTAGGGTCTAAATAAAATTGATACTTGTGACACCTATTAGCGGATTTTTTAAATTCAAAATGCACTATCATACCTGCGTCTTCGTCTGAAATCACACGTCCTTCGAGCTCTTGAACATTTGCACACAAATTTTTTGCTTACTCGTTTTTAGCAACAGACGCCACCTTCAGAGTCAGATCTTTCTTTAGAATTCCACCTGTTGTAAGTGTCACCAGCAACTGATGAGCCTGCTATCTCTACGGAAAACAATGAGAAGAAAAGAAAAAGGAAAATAATTTGTGAATAGCGATTTGTTCTCCCATAATTATTATTACTATATGGTATATTTCAGTTACACCCATAATCACCTGGACTAACAAATATTTTTAAAACATTCCTGAATGTTCACATCTACATAAATACTCCGCGAATCACATTTAAGTGCATGGCGGAGTGTTCTTCGAACCACTTGTATGATATTTCTGTACCGTTCCATTCTCTAATAGCGCTCGGGATAAAGCAACGCCTGAATCTTTCCGATTTCGATTTGATTTCTCTTATTTTATTAATAATGATCATGTCTTCCTATGAAGGTGAGTGCTAACAAAATATGTTTGCATTCGGAAGAGAAAGTTGGTGACACGAATCTCGTCGCAATGAATAACGCCTTTCTTTTACTGATTTCCACGCCAACTCGTGCATCATTTCCGTGACACTCTCTCCCCTATACCGCGATAATAAAACACGAGCTGCCCTTCTCTGAACTTTATATTATTCGTCAGTCCCACTTATGAGAATTCCACACTGGGCAACAATAAACCAAAATAGGACGCACAAGTGTAGTGTAGGCAGTTTCTTTAGTACAACTGTTGCGTCTTCTAAGTGTTCTGCTAATGAAATGTAGCCTTTGGTTGGCCTTCCCTACAATATGTGTTCTTTCCAAATTAAGTTGTTCGTAATTGTTATTCCTATGCATTCAGTTGAATTTATTGCCTTTAGATTTTACTACCGTGTCAATGAAGTTGTGAATTCGTATCATAATTTCGTGTTTTGCACCTAATTTTCTCATTTTAATGTAATTTCTTCGGGTAGCTATATAGTCTTCTGATTGTTAAACTCCTCCCTGTTCTGTGTAATTAATTAATTAACCCCTCTCTTCTGCATCAGATTCGGCAATTTTATAAAAGACTCTTGTGATCTGTTTGATCTAGTGTGTCTGTTATTAATATCTGACCGCCTTTGGTACCTCCTTCCAGAACACTGTGCACAATTTTTTTGCTCAATTACTTGGATGTCAGTCTTTAGATCGCTTATATTTCGTTAATGACGACAATGAACATCTTGTTCAGAAAGGGACAATTACTCTGTAATCGTAAAAATTGATCTGAAGATGGGCAGCTGTCGAGAAACCGCCCATTTACGAAGTATAAACGATCTGGATACTGACATCGAATTAATTAATTCAAATCGTTTTCGCTGAAACTCCCTACAGATGCATATGTCTAGTTTTGTATAAAAATTGTTTTTGTTACTAGTTTTCTTGTAAATGTGAGGGAATGGAGTACTTCAGTAAGCCTCAAGTAAGCCATTTATATACGTGTTACCGCTTTTTTTTTTCTACTACAACCATGTGTTCCTTTTCTTTTAGCTCGCCCTGTTAAATAACATGCTAGCATTATTGCAGGTGGTATACGAAGAGTCTACCATGACTGTAGCATTGTAGGCAGTACAAGAGTGCGCTTAATCACATCATTCCATAGAGCCCCGTGCCCTGTATAAACGCCGGAGCAAACTGCGCATTTGATACGGTTCATCGTGCACATGTGACGTCACACGTGATAAATGGCGCTGCGTATCTGCGAGAGCAAGAACATTCCTTTGTGTCTGTCGGGCGTCTCTAAAAACCACACACCTCACGCACTTAAAAATCTTTGTGTGATTTGTTGCGGTAAATACCACGGAAGCATGTTCCCATTTCATTGATGACGATGACGCCTACTATTTTTGAAGAGAGATTTTTTGAGAATGGCACCCAGTTCTGCTGAAACTGCTAATGAAATAAAATAAATTGCTTCAACATAAGCGGTCTTGAGATTCAATATAACACGTTTTTTCTGGATTGTCACAGTGGATACAATTTAATGTCATTTCATACTGTTGGGACCTTCACGACACCTTAACCTATCATCGTAGTGTTAATGGAAATAAAAAGGAATAGGATGCTGACTTTCGTATCTCCATTGGAAATAAAAGGACTTAATAAAATGTCGCTTGCTTACTAGTGTCCAGAAAATTAAGAACTGCGAATAATTCTGATTCTAGACTTCGAAATTCTCTTTATGACAAAATTAGCTTTTCGTGACGTCATAAGACAATGCTCCTTTCTGGAACTCCAACAGGGAACGATGTAAGGACAGATATCCTTATTGGTCGTAGACACTCCACAAGCATATATTCCTGTATTACATACTGTATGACTGTGGTAATAAGTTTTCTCGAGTGCATCGCGTATGATAGGTATAATTGGCAAAGATGTGTAGTTGGGAAACGGTCCATTTCACAAACTGTTGTGGTCTTCAGTCCGCAGACTGGTTTGATGCAGCTCTCCACGCTACCATGTCCTGTGCAAACCTCTTCATCTGAGAATACGAACGGCTGCCTACAATCCTCTCATGCCTGCTTATTCACCATACACTTCTCCTAATGCTAACTTGACGATTCCTTGATGTCTCAGAATGTGTCCCACCAACCTATCCCATCTCTTAGTCACGATATGAGAGAAATTCCTTTTCTCCCCAATTCTATTGAGCACCTCCTCATTAGTTAGCAGATCTACTCATCTAATCTACGTCATTCGTCTGTAGCACCACATTTCGAAAGCTTCTATCATCTTTTTGTCTGAACTCTTTATCGTCTATGTTTGACTCCCATACAATGCTACACTCCAGACAAAAGCTTTCAGAAAGGACTTCCCAACACTTAAAAATCTTTGTGTGATTTGTTGCGGTAAATACCACGGAAGCCGTAATATGTAACTTGCCTCAGTTTTTTATTTTATAATTAAGATGGCACGAGATAGGTTCATCTCTTTTTTTTTTCCTTCTTTTTTAACGCTCTGTTGATTACTGTAGTATCGATTGCCAATAAATGCCAGTTCTTTCCAAATATTTACATGAACCAAAACACATCTCTGTTATCACCTTTTAATACGAGTACTCCATCAATGTCAATATTGAAATACAGATTTTTTATATTGTACGAGCAAGCCAATAAAACTTTCATCATTCCAAACGTACTCAGTCACAAATTTGCGAAAAATAAAAATCATCTGTGTACGTAGCCGTTACGTGTGGTGAATAAAAGTAAATGCTGCGATGTTGTCTTCTAAAACAAAATAAAATTTCCAAAATGTTCAAATGTTTGTATAGCTTATGGGACTTAACTACGGGGTCATCAATCCCTAAACTTACAAACTACTTATGAGGTAGCTAACACTAAGGACGGCACAAATATCCATGCCCGAGGGGGGATTCGAACCCCCGACCGTAGTGGCCGTGCAGACCGTGACTGGCGCGCCGCAGTCCCCTCGGCCACCGCGGCCGGCATAAAATTTCCAATAACACGTAATACGTGAACATCGAAAATTGAAGTACTACCAAATTCTGACCAGTAAACCGATCAGGTGCTGTGGTAGAAATGATACAGAAAAGCAATACAGTTCCATGAAATAGCATTTCTAGGGACGTTCTTGTTTAAATAGTTCATTCGCTAGCTATAGCATCATGCCAGGGAACTACCATGTCAAGTCAACGCTACGTCGAGGAAGTTTACAACAGTCGCAATTAAAACATTGTCTAGTAACGAAGTCTGTAAATAGAGTTGTTTATAGGCTTCTAGGCATTTGCCTCCGTTCCGAAAATATTTGAAGTAAATTCGTAATTTTTAACCACTTGATTTTGAATAGACGGTGAGCTTAAAAGCTTACTGAAGCTTAGCTCCGGAAAAAAAGCATGAAGTTATTCGCCTGGTTTCTCGAGAACGATTCGTGATCACGATTCCTAGATATAAAAAAGGCTGCATTAGCAAACAACAACGCCCACGATCAATAAGGCAACAATAGCTCCGCCGAAATTTCATTCGAAAAAGTCTTCAATATACAGTGTATGTCGGGGATTTGTGAGGCGACAATATGAAACCGACCTCATAAATTAGTTTAAGTAGTCTGTAAGAACTGATGAGCGTAGCAGTTTGGTCCAATAGATATCCAAACATTTGAACAACACTGCGGCAGCAGTATATAGGACTTTGCAGGACATTTCATTGCCTCATTACGTAATATTGGTTCGTGAAATTATGTAAGTAGGCCTTCTGTGGTGTAGGTCTACGCAGATTCTACAGCAACTCTACGACGAGTCAAACTAATCTGCGTTCCTTCCACCGAGGTGGCGCAGTGGTAACACACTGGACTCGCATTCGAGAGGACGGTGGTTCAAATCCACGTCCGGACATCGACAGGTTTTCCGTGATTTTCCAGCCAGATGCCGGGTTGGTTCTTTTGAAAGGGCACGGCCGATTTCCTTCCCGATCCTTATCCAAAATTCCGAATGTAAGTCCCGTCTCTAATGACCAAGCTGTCGACGGGACGTTAAACACTAAGCTTCTTTCCTTTCTTTTTTGTGATCCTACCTTTTATTTCTCTTCACCCCTCCCTTAAATGTCTTCCGACATGCTCACTGTAATCCACCAAGAATTCCTCTCATACGCAACCTCTTCATTTCAGAGCGGCATCTACACCCTCGATTATTCGCTGGATCCCTCTAGTATTCGCTGATGACCTTACCTCATTTTCTATATTTCTTCCTTCGCCGAGTGTGCGAAGAACCACCTCTTGCGTTTACCTTTTCAGCCGACTTAATTTTCAACATCCGTCAAAATCGCTTCAACCCAGAAGCTTCAGTTCTCTTTTTTATGGTTTTCTCCTACCCCATGAGTCACGATGCTGCCCTCCAAAACGTACGTTGTCAAAAATTTCTTCGTCGCATCAAGCACGATGTTTGCACTAGCAGAAATGATCTTCACTATATAATACCGTCTTCGCCAGCACTAGTCTCCATTTCATGCCAACTTTGCTAATCCCGTTTTCGCTACTTTCCATTTCTTTCGTGTTCTCCAGTTCATATTCTATTGTACTCAGCCCTTGGAATAACTTCACTTGAAGTTCTGATTGTATCATTAGCGAATCTTATCATTGACATTTCCTAGTCCTGAGTTTCCATTCTGCTTCTAAAACTTTATTTCCCACACTAGAACCTTTTTTTGATATATCCATCGATCTTCAGATCACATCCTTCTCTTACACTATTTTTGATGCCAGCACTTCAACCGTAGCCTCTCGATCTCATTGTCGCTCGAGGTTTCTTGCAAAAATGCATATAATTCGTCTTTCCCTAGAGCGTAGCTCGTTGCTCGCAATATTAGAAAATATCCTCTGTTTATTCTTCTTCTTTCGAATACGCCATTTGGAGGGTACGATGACTTAACTTTGACTACTATTCATTGCATTAGATTTTCTTGTTTTCCAAATTCACTTCATTCTTTGAGAGTGTTGCTCCTTTTCTTCTTGCGTCCACTTTCGTCCAATTACTTTCTTTCTCTGCTGAAACTCTGCCTTGTGAATACTTTTCTGGAAAGAGTTCACTTGACACGCAAGAAAGGACGGCGTTCTGGGGCGTCACGTTATGGGTCGCACGGCCGCTCCCGTCGGACATTCGAGTCGTCCCCCGGACAGGTGTGTGTTGTACTTACTAAGGTCAGTTTAAGTTACTTGCAGTAGTCTGTAAGTCTAGGGACCAATGACCAGAGTATTTTGGTCCCTTATATTACAAACATTTGAACTTTTTTGTTCTGTTTTCTATAGTACCTATTGTTATACAGGGTTTTCGATGTCCCTTTTAGTTTTAATGTATCATGTAGGCTTGGATTTGTAACTGTTGGGTATTTTCCCTGTTAGTTGTATTTGAATACCAGTATTCTTCGGTGATTACAAGAATGGTTCATTCTCTGTCTCATTTGCGGACATATTGCGTTTCGTCATTCTCGTAACAATCAACTTCATCTAAAGCTATATCTACATGATCATTCCACTTCATATTCCCGAAAATTTAAATTTTTGTATTAGTTGATGATCCGCACGTTTGGCTATTGTGTGGTATTACTAATGCACATGTACTATTCTCATGTGGTAAAAAGTGACCAATCTGTTGTTCATGAGGGCAGTAAAATTATACTCAGAAGGCTGCTGTGACTAAGGTCATATTTGATCAAACTAGCCTATTGGGTTTTGAGAAAAACATCAATTTTTGTGTCTCAATTTGCGGCGAAGTAAATAATACGGGAGACGTTGCGAAAATCGATGAATTATCAAAGAGTTCTTCAGTTATACTGTATGGATGTGTCGGTGTTCATACTGTCGCATCACACATCCCTGATATATATAAGGCAATAGCATTTTATTTGCAAATGTCTTCAAATGCCTTATGGCGTTGTTGTTTACAAATGCAGCCCTTTTTTTATATATAGGAATGTAATCGTGAATCTTTCTCGAGAAACAAGGCGAATAACTACTGTTTTTCCGGAGCTACGCTTCAGGGAGCTTTTTACACGTTTCTGGCTCTGTAGATAATGTGATTGGGTTAATTTTTAGGAACACCAATGTACATGCGTTGTTTTACGTGCAGCGACGAACGACAAACAACTTCAAACCTGTACGTGTACTCTTTGTGAGAATTCGTCACTCTATTATCCCTTCCTTGATATCTATACATCTTTCGTGCAAAGCAGGCATGCGTGATCTACACAAATGGGCTTTGGAACTCTCTCCCGTAATTAATTCTAATGGACTTCACGTGTTATTGCCTTTTTTATTTAAAGCGATACTACGATGTTAATTACTAGGAGTACTGTGTAATGCTGTCAGAAGAAAAGTTACAATTTACTTCATTCTGTGTATATCAGTGCACTGATTGAGTAAATAATTTCCAGCTTTGCTCCCCTACCCGCCCCTTTCGTACCTAACAATCGATTTAAATATTCGAGATAAATGTGTATATTCGTGCAACCCACTTCTGCCTTCGCTTCATTCTTCTTGTTAGACCAGACGCAAAGAAAGCACTCGTCATATTAGTTGTTATTAATGTAATGGGTATAAACAGCGCGAAAGAGTCGTTTTTGTAAATTCTTCAATACTCGTACTTTTTTGAAAAGAGATTTTTTTGAGAATGGCACCCAGTTCTGCTGAAACTGCTAATGAAATAAAATAAATTGCTTCAACATAAGCGGTCTTGACGTTCAATATAACAGGTTTTACTGGACTGTCACCGTGGAAAATATTTAATGTCATTTCATACTGTTGGGTTTGACATCATCTGTACAACAATCTGTACATATCGTTACAGTCTGTAACGAAATAATTTTCTCATTTGTAGTAGTTAAAGATTAATTACAGCAATACCTACTACATGGTGTATAAAATGGAAGGGCTTTTAGAAACAATCACAATTTTTTATTGCAAATTAGACGTTGATGTAATCAGTAAAAATGTCATCTTATTTGCTTTGATGGAAAATATCTTGTTGATTTCCTGTTGATGGCAGTAACTGCCGAAGCCGGTAGATTATAACGAATAAAAGTATTTTGCAGCCTTGGCATAAGAATGATATTAGTTTTATTTATTTATTTATTTATTTATTTATTTATTTTTATTTTTATTTTTTATTTTTTTTTTTTTTTTTTTTTTAATAAAAAGGTGGTTTAGTTTTCGTTGCCGACATACTGGTAAATAAACGACACAACCTACGTTCTCCGTTGGAGGCATCGCTGGAAAGGCCGAGCGCTCTAAGGCACCTTGCTGCGGAGGTTCGAGCCCTCCCTCGGACATGCATGTGTGTGTGTGTGTGTGTGTGTGTGTGTGTGTGTGTGTGTGTGCGTGTGTGTTGTCCTTAACTTATTTTACGTAGTGTGTAAGTCTAGGGGCTGATAACCAGAGTAGTTAAGTTCCATAGAGTTACAAACATTTGATTTGAATAACGTTGGAGGCTATTTCCCAAAACGGCTTGACTACGCTCAGAACCAGCGTGTAAAGTGTTGAATTTCGCTTCTAGGCGCGGCAATGACAGAGATATTGTAGACGACAGTTTAGCGCAGCTCAACAGGTGCTGTTACTGAAGCGATGACACGCCCGGGGACAATGGAGGTAATTTGTGGAACGTAATGGCCGTCCTGAGAAGCGCCGAGAAAATTATAGGCCCCGCTTCCCGTGTAAGGTGTTGCCTTGCCGACGGACTTCAGGTTCCAATTAGCTCCTGCAGAACATTTCTCGACTCCTGCAGTCATTACCTGTTAAATTATTATGTAATACAAATGAGGCAATACCCGTATACATGTCTCCAGGCATATAAAATGAATTCGACTTCAGTCACAAGTTGTGTTGTATTGTACACAATGCGTTTCGAGCATTGAGGGCTCATCATCAGGTACCCATATGATTTACTATAGATTTTTAAAGGCCTGGACCTGTTAGGATCAAAACATAGGTTGTAACAATATGGAAAATTTAAAGAAGAGTTTCATATAAGATTCAAATGTTTGTAGTGTTTATGGTACTTAACTACGGGGTCATCAGTCCCTAAACTTACAAACTACTTATGAACTACTTACGAACTAGGACGGCACAAATATCCATGCCCGAGGGGGGATTCGAACCCCCGATCGTAGTGGCCGTGCAGACCGTGACTGGAGCGCCTCAGTCCCCTCGGCCACCGCGGCCAGCTTCATATAAGAGATTTAACAATTGACTTACTGATTAAAAGTGGTGCTCAAATAAGTCTGGTGCAGTGTGATGTATGGGAGGGTGTCGTCTGTAACTGACTGTAATAGCATACAAGATGACTTAGATAAAATTTCTAGTTGGTGCGAAGAATGGCAGCTAGCTCTCCATGTAGAAAAATGTAAGGTGATGCGCATAAGTAGGGAAAACAATCCGATAATGTTCGAATACAGCATTAGTAGTGAGCTTCTTGATGCGGTCGCGTCGTTCAAATATCTAGGCGTAACATTGCACAGCGATATGGAATGGAACGAACATGTAAGGATAGTTGTGAGTAAGGCGGACAGCCGACTTCGGTTTATTGGCAGAATTTTGGGAAGATGTACTTCACCTGTAAAGGAGACCGCGTATAAAACGCTTGTACGACAACGCCTTGAGTATTGCTCAAGTGTTTGGGAGCCGCAGCAGATCAGTTTAAAGGAAGACATAGAGGCAGCCGGCCGCGGTGGCCGAGGGGATTGAGGCGCTCCAGTCACGGTCCGCACGGCTACTACGGTCGGGGGTTCGAATCCCCCCTCGGGCATGGATATTTGTGACGTCCTTAGTTGTAAGTAGTTCATAAGTAGTTTGTAAGTTTAGGGACTGATGACCCCGTAGTTAAGTCCCATAGACTCTACAAACATACAACATAGAGGCAGTTCAGAGGCGAGCAGCTAGATTTGTTACCGGTAGGTTCGACCAATGCGCGAGTGTCACGGAAATGCTCCGGCAACTCAATTGGGGATCGCTGGAGGAAATACGACGTTCTTTTCGTGAAGTTCTGTCGAGCAAATTTAGAGGGCCGGAATTTGAAGCTGAGTGTAGTACGATCTTGCTGCCGCCTACTTACATTTCACGTGGGGATCACAAAGACAAGAGAAAATAGGGCTCGTACAGAGGCATATAGGGATTCTTTTTTTCCTCGTTCTATTTGGGTGTGGAATAGGAAAGGAAATGCCTAGTAGTGGTACAGTGTACCCTCCGCCCCGCACCTTACCGTGAATTACGGAGTATGTATGTAGATGTAGATGTAGAGCACATTTGTATGTATAAATAATCACCAACACAAACACTTATCATCTTGAGACAACACTGTGGAATAACAACAACTCAAAGACTTATAGCTATGAAGATGTTCCACTTCTCTATTACTAAGATTCTCTATACAAATCAAGGCGTTTAATTTTATATGCACAAAGATGTTTGTTTTTTATACTTAAAAAGATACAGATTTTTATGTTACAGTTTTTTCAGTAATTTCAAAAGTTTATTTTTTCCTAGTAACACAAATACTTAGCATCAGAAAGCAATTACCAACCTACAACCATAATCAATGTTTCTACAAACCACCTATAAAATAATAGCAGTTTATTAATTTATAATGTGAACATGTAACATAAAAACTCTTATATTTTTATGTATAAATGTATATATGTAATCTCTTCCTCAGCTCAGATTCCATCTCATTTCTCGATGTAATCTCCACACCTAAATACTTAAACTGCATTTGACCAACTCTTAACATTTCCTGATCTACTGCTGTTGGCATTCTAGTAGGAAACAAGTATTTCGTTATCCCCAAACCTACGTCTTCATGAGCCTTGATTTACGCATTCGCATTTGCTGTTAACAGATTATTTCCTATCGCTAATGATGTTTGGATCATCTGCATACCCTAATATTTTCGTTTAACTCCACACTCTCTGAATTATCTGCTGCCATTCGCACATATATTCTAGGACTAAATTAAAAAGTAGCGGGCACAGGGCATCTCCCTGCTTAATTCCGTTCTTTATTTCGAATTCTTCTGACTCCAATTTCCCCACGCGTACTCTATCTTTTGTGTTTTTCAAACTCGCTTCTATAAGCCTAACGTACTTCTTTGATATTCCAAATTCCAAAATAATCCTGTACAATTCTGTTTGCAATACTGAATCATAAGCTTTTGTAAAATATATGAAAAGATTATGAACCGTTTTATTATACTCCCATTTCTTGGGTCTATAGTAGATCTATTCCTCCGAAAGCCAGCCTGGTAATCCCCCACAATATTATTTGCATATTGTGTAAGCCTCCTTAGCAGAATATTCGAGGAAATTCTGAAACATTTTGCTAATAGCTGTATCCCTCAATAATTACGTACCACATTCAATTTTTGACCCTTTTAAAAATTGGCATCAGAATTGGATCCTGCCATTCTTTAGGTATCATCTCAGATTTCCATACTTTAGTTATTATGTCGTGAATTACTTCTGCCAATTTCTGTGGTGATAGGGGCCCACGAATCAGCTTATAGCATCTATTGATGTTAATTTTTCTTGGCCAAGACCACGCACACAAACATGCACACAATCTTCAGATCGAATTATGAAGACGAGCTATCAGTCTTTTTTTCCGATGGGCGACATTTTTGTCTCTTTCTAGTTTTTGTATGTAAATGTTAGGTTTCCTCAAACGTCGTTGATGTCTTCCCGCGATAAATTCTCAGAACATCTTTTTCAACTCGTTTGTAATTAAAAAAAAAAAAAGAAAAAAGCGACGTTATATGGACAGATGGAGACATCAATACCAGTCGTGACTAATTTCTCATGAAAACGGAAGGTGTTTCGTCGTTGAGACTTTAATTGGTCAAGACAATAATCTGCATCTAATTTTCATTTTAAGAAAATTATATTCTGGTATTACATGGTCACCCATTTAATTGCTGTGAAATTGTGACTGATTCGCCCCGGCAACCCGCATCTTTGAGTAGATTTTATTCTGTCTTTTAAATATTAATCCTAAATATTGACAGTTCTTTTCCCGGTATCTATTTAATGTTCTTTTTCTTCGATATGGAATCTAATTGGAGTCAGGCAAGAGTAAATCTTACAATGTAATCATTCAGTAATTCAGTAATTCAAAGTGATATGAGACTGATAGCTATTCGAGCGGAAAATTTAGCCTCACTTGGTAGAAGAAGATATTGTAAATGAAGTGGTCTGCTGAGACGAGATGCGAAAACGAGCAATGCAATGTTTTTTTTAATTTTTTAATTTTTTTCCGTACTCATGTGAACGACTTCACCCTTCGCATTATTTAGAGTCAATTGCCATTTTTTACACCATAGTGATATCTTATTTAGATCGATCTGCAGTTGGTTTTGATCATCAGATGACTTTACTAGACGGTAAATGACGGCGTCATCTGCAAACAGCCTAAAAGAGCTACTATGATTTTCTCCCACATCGTTTATGTAAATAAGGAACAGCAGAGGACCAATAACACTACCCTATGGAATGCCCGATATCACTTTCTTGGATCGAACTAACACCATGAGCTGTCTTTGGGGCAAAGTCTAATGCAAGAATCAGTTTCGAAGATCTCTCATTCGTGTACTGATAAGCCTGAGGATTTTAAAACATCGAACCGCGAATGAGTAGCCGAGCGGTCTAAGGCGCCTCGCTGCGGAGTGCGCTGTTGCTCGCCGTCGAAGGTTCGAGTCCTCTCTGGGGCATGTGTGTATGTGTTGTCCTTAGGTTAGTTTACCTTAGATTAAGTAGTTTGTAAGCTACGGACTCATGGCAACGCAGTTTGATCCGATAGCTTTACAAACATCTGAACATTTAAAACATCGGAGAGAATATTTATTTAATTTAGAGTGCATAATATGTAGAGCTCCTCAAGAATGTTACACGCAACTTTACAAGAGATGCACTGGTTGAAAAATGCCGTTCTTCTGATATACGTATTGTCACTGTCTGTAATATTAAGGCTGTTATTATTTTACGAGTACGCAAAGATATTTGGTCCCTACCATATATTAGACGGAATAAGGTAAGTAATAGCATAATGAACCAGACGGACTGTTTGGTTACTAAACTTTACTTTAATTTCCAGTAGAGATGTGGGATATAATGTATTTGGACAAGAGTCTCGAAAATACTATCGCAGGCTTTTTAACTAAATGTAAAATTAACTAGAAAAATTAAATGAGTATATGTGTATAGAACCTTTCTCGGAAAGTAAAGTTTGATGAAGAGTAAGAGATATTACCATTGTTAATAACAACATCGGTTTCCCCGTTTAACGGTGAAAATCAACACTTTCTCCACGCCTATTGCAGTGTTTTCCAACCTTTTCGTATATGCGACACCCTTCCAATTAAAAATTATCTCGCGATCCCCCTTCCGGATAAAATTATTCTAGTGAACCCTCTCCCCCCCCCCCTCCACCTCTTCACGAACCATAATAAAACTACGTTATCTCAAAATTAACCTTTTTTTTTCTTTTGCTACAGCTTTTCTTAAAATTCCTGTACGATTTTTTTTCGGTATCTCATACTACTTTTACATGATTTCCGACAGAATAATATATTTGATTGACCAATTCACAATTAATGGTACACAAGGAACTCCGTAATTTTAACATTAAATATTTTTCACTTAGGCATACGTATTTGTATTACCGAACCCCTAGTTACTTTACAGTGGAAATACTTCCTCCTGCCATTTTAGTTCTTATAGTAAAGTGCGATCTCATATCTGTAGCAGTATTATGAAAGAAAGAATTTATTTATTTAATGCTCAGGCATTTGATACATAGTCATTAGTTTTCTAACTTCCCGGCACAATATTGCAGTCTTTCACAGTTTCTTAGATACTCTCAATTCATAATGGTGTCTTCTCTTTCACATATAACACACTTCGGTGAGGGTAAGATTCCAATCGTGTGCAGGTATTACGCAAGGCAGTCGTGGCCAGTAATTCTTCGAAATGCTGCCACAGTTTCCATTCGTGGGTGTTTGGGAAGTGCGTTCTTCTCTTCTAACAGTAGAAGCCATGTTTTTCCTTGCCCTATTGTTGTCAAGTGGTCATAAAACGTCTTCTTGAAACTGTTGTTAATAAGTCTTCTAATGGAGATGTATGATAATTTTGGGCAATTTGTTTGAGAAATCTTGGTTCCTTTTTTTGGCTAGAAAGTCTGCCATTTCATTGCCATGTATACCTGTATGTGCTGGTATTCATTCAGTTCCAGATTTGGTGATTGAGGCAATAGAGTATTTTATTTCATGTATGCAAGCACTTTGAGGTGTTTGGAAGGATGCAATTGCCTGTATTGCAGAAGTTGAATCACAAAATATAACAACATTTTTGTGACCTTTGGATACGGACAAAAATTATTTTTTGCCTCCAACTCTCCATCAAAATGGGAGTATTACTGTCCTAAAGCTTTGTTAAAAAAAAAAAAATTCTCTGTAAACTCCAGCACCAGCGATGCCATTTCCTTCAGTCAAGGATTAATCTGTATATATATGTAGCCATTCTGTTTGCGTGTAGTTAGCATTTATCAATTCTAGAGCCATATTTTTAAGAAATTCTTTATTCGTTTCTGTCTTAACAACCTTTTCATTCAGTTGAAGTCTGAATGTGACTGAGCATAGCTTAAGTGGGCTGACCGAGGCAGCAAAGTCTTCTTTACTTATTGGTGGACAATGGTCTTTTCTTACTGTATCAATACATTGCATAAAACCTTTTTTTTTTTTCAGACGGTTAGCATGATGTTGGTAGTTGTTCCAGTATGTGTCATTGGGTAATCTGGTTAATTTTTCGTATTGGAGTAGGGTAAGGTGGTACAATTTCTATCATTTCGGAGAAACGTTGTTGTTACCGGAAATATGTTGTGAAAAGATATAATTTTAACTATGGCACTTGTTCTTGGATGTTTAACGAATATGTAACACAAATATTAGACCATTAGAAAGGTTAGTGTAAACACAAAAAAAAGTTACAGAACTGTGAAAAATCGATCGAAAATGTACCACACTAGGTACAATTATGATCACTTCCTTGTAAAATTTTATCACTGGCTTCTTCCACATAGAAAGCACTTGTTCCCTCGTGCACCAACGCATACTTCATAGTAACAAACATTGCAATAACATAAAATTTGCAAGCGCGTGGAAACTAGAAAATTTATAAGAGCGCGTTCGACGAAGTTGCTGCACGTGCCTCTTAACAAGAAAAAAAATTATCTCTCCTTAGCACAAAGTGTTGTATTCTTGGAAAAGACAGGAGGAGCTGTAGAAACCTGCTACACTACAACGCCACACAAAGGCAAGTGCTACCAACACTACGAGACTGACAAATTATGTTGATCGGAGTTGTACCTATATCGAATTTGTACCACCTTAACCTGGTGCCAGTCTCATAATTTCTGATTTTAGAGGTGGAATGACAGTCGCTGCTTGAAGAGCCGAAGTTGGTGTTGTTTTTTGTGCGCCTATAATCAAGCGTAGGGCTTGATTTTGAAGAACCTCCACTTTAGATACATTCGCTGGGAGTAATACTTCAGATCCATACACAATACTGTTTTTTTTTTTATATACATTTTTAGGGAGACTTTAGAACTTCAAGAGAGCTGTCCCAATTTTTTCCAGCTAATCTCTTAAGAATGTCCAATTTTTTCTTGACCTTTTCAGTAGTATTTTGTATACGGTTTACCCATGTCATTTTTCGGTCCAGAAAGATGCCAAGGAAAGAATAAGAATGGGATCGTGAACTAGGAACATAATCTCATTTCAAGCTTCAAGTCGGCAAATAAAGAAGTTATTAACGATTCTGTGAATTAGATTGAGTGAGCGATACCTGTGGAAGGACGTGATACTACCATTGCCAAACATCTCACGCACTTTGTGGCAAAAGGTATGTGGTATGATATGTCCAAGGGCGGAACACGTCGACAGTGAAAAAAAAAAAAAAAAAAAAAAAAAAAAAAAAAAAAAAAAAAAAAAAAAAAAAAAAAAGGACGGGAAAGAATTAATCACCTCGCGACAGCTTGCTCAAGCCGCCATTTTAATGCCAGTTAAACAGCAGGAAAGCGAGGGTCTACAACTGGCATTGCTCTAAAGCCGGAAAGGTCTTTTATTTTATTTTTTTAATCTTTTATGAAAGATATCAATATATCGGCGCGCTTCGCGGAACGGGCTGCGATGATCAATAATATACGAGGCTCCGTTTCGTCTCTGCGCTCAATGCGGTCTTAACCCTTGTAGATCGTGTGTGTGTGTCACAGTAGTGTCTCCGACGACAGACATAGATATTTCTCACCCGTATCTTATTCATAATTTGACAGCCATTTACTCTTCTTATAGTTAAGCAGTCCGCTTCCGTAGTCTAATGGACTGCCACGCAGAACGCCCGGGTTCGATTCCCGGTCGGGTCGGTCCACTGATGTGTCGTCTTCATCTTCATTTCATCACCATTGATGCCCAAATCGCCGAAGTGGCATCACCTACAAACTTGCACCAGGCAGACGGAACTCTATCCCAGCTGGGGCCTGACAGCCAAAAATGACACACGGAATCATCATCATCATCATCATCATAATAGTAGGAAACTCGGATTCCGAAGTCTGACATTAGCTTCCAGCTGCGGTCGTTCTAATACAGCGGAAATATTTCCATTGTCTGTTGAACAGTTCCTTTCGTATCATTTACATCTGTCGAAAAGGGTCAAAAATAAAGATATTATAAAGCGATGTTGGGCAATCTGTGCTTTCTCGCCACCAGAATAAAAGAAAGAAAATAAAATGAATGGTGCATTATAAGAAAATATTGGGGCAAATACAAGCTGCAGATGATTCGTGAATGAGACGTAATGAAAATATCAATTTAAATATAAATTAAGAAACCCTGAGACGGTTTTTCGTCTCGAACATATCCAAGACATTGAAGATGAAGGTGAAGCAATGAATTAAAATTTGTGGCTGCCGCGGTGGAGTAGCCGAGCGGTCTAGAGCGCCTCGCTGCGGAGCGCGAGGGTGCTCCCCGTGGAGGTTCGAGTCCTCCCTGGGGCATGGGTGTGTGTGTTTGTCCGTAGGTTAGTTTACCTAGGTTTAAGTAGTTTGTAAGAAAATGTTCAAATGTTTGTTAAGCTTTGGGACTTAACTATGGGGTCATCAGTCCCTAAACTTACAAACTACTTATGAACTACTTACGAACTAGGACGGCACAAATATCCATGCCCGAGGGGGGATTCAAACCCCCGACCGTAGTGGCCGTGCAGACCGTGACTGGAGCGCCTCAGTCCCCTCGGCCACCCCGGCCGGCTAAGTAGTTTGTAAGCTACGGACTGATGACCACGTAAGTTTGGTCCGATAGATTTCCAAACATTTGAATTGAATGAAATTTGTGAAGCGGCCGGGAATCGAACCCGGACCTCCATGCTTATTAGGCAGACGTCTTACCATTAGACCACCACACCACTAACGATTAAGGCGCCTCGGAATAGTCTTAGGTACGACTTCCCTCCACGTCACAAACTTCTTTAATTCACCTTCATCTTGAATGTCTTGGACATATTCGAAACGAAAACCTTCTCAGGATTTCTTATCTTTAAATTGATATTTATATCATCTTAGCAGGAATGTTCCTCTATATCCATTGCCGGGGTGCTATTCCGCTGCATGGAGAGCCTTGGCAGTAGTGGCAATGTTCTATGGAACACAGAAGATGAATTAAAGTTTGTGACATGGAGGGTAATCGTACTTAGACTATTTCAAGTGGTAGTGGTCTAAGGGTAAGACGTCTGCCTAGGAAGTATGGAGGTCCGGGTTCGATTCCCGACCGCATCACAAATTTTAATTCATTGCTTCTTATTTATCATTAATGTCTTAAAAATAAAGATATTATAAAGCGATCTTGTGCAATCTACGCTTTCTCGCCTCTAGAATAAAAGAAAGAAAATAAAAGATGGATTATGAGAAAATATTGGGTCTAATACAAGCTACAGATGGTTGGTGAATGACAAGTAACGAAAAGATGTACAAAATTATACAGAAAATATCTGATGTAATGGCTAAGAGAAATTGATCGTTTTTGGTTTTGGACACCTCCATCGAATGAATGAAAACCGTCTAACAAAACAAATTACTGACATTACTTGATATCGCAGCATGGAGCCGATCTCCATAGATTAATTAATTATCTTCAAAAGGCAAACGCCAAGATCGCAATATGATTAATTAATTTACTGACTACAAGTTTAGTTCCATAAGCTTAACAAACTACTAGTTTCGATTGGCTGGCTAAATGCCATCATCATCTGGTCGTATAAATACTACACTGTGCTCATATATATATATATATATATATATATATATATATATATATATATATATATATATATATATATATATACGTATTACAAATGGAGGTTAATCACAAAGTGCAATATCGCACTTAGTCAAAATATGAAAATACACAAATTATATTATGAACTGCTTAATTGTAGGATGTATACGACCAGATGATGGTGGCATAGCCCATCAAAAGTGATCGTCAGTAAATTAATTAATCATATTGCGATCTTGGCGTTTGCCTTTTGAAGATAATTAATTAATTATCCTTTTGGATAATTTTCCTTTTGGAGATATTTAAAACAAATTTTTCTGTATTTATGGAAGAATAAATCAACGCTAGCGTGGGTTACAGAAATAAGGAAAGAACTAGAAAGAAACAACGTCAAAGAATCCGAAGTAACAGAAAGAAATCTTTTTACTAATAAAACAATTTAGGAGGTTTTTAGAAGGAATGAGAAATCGAGAACGACGTGGCCACTCCACCGCGACAAATGTTTCGACGTGGAGAGAAGAAAGGAAAAGACAACAAGCAGAGAATGTGAGGGATTATTGGAAGAACAGGAAACAACAGCAAAGAAAGAAGGAACATTGGAAGTTGTTACGTGATCCTGGTTGGTCAATAAGGGAAAAAAGATAAATATGCTAAGTTTAGCAACATTCTACACTTTATTATTGGTGTGTACGTGTTTATATCACGAAAGAATGATCCGGACGAAGAAGATAAGTAGTTTGTAAGTCTAGGGACTGATGACCATAGCAGTTTGCTCCAATAGGTTTACAAACGTTTGATCGTTTGAAAAATAAATAAATAAATAAATAAATAAAAAGAGGTTATGGTCGCTGGCGGCTAACAATAACGTCTGCAAAATTTCATGACGATCGGTTGAACAAGTTACATAGGAGACCAAAGTTGTAGAGAATTTTCTCCTCTAAAAATTCTTTTATTTAATTTTCGTGTCAGATGAAAAGCCGTCATTTTCATTTTAATTTCGAGCTGTCAAAAGGCGATCGCAAAGGCAAACTTTTAGTTTAAAATCTGACGTTGTCAGGATATAGATTTGGCGGCCTTAAATTTAGTTAAAATTCATATAAATTTAATCTATTTAAAATTGATAAAATAGCCTACAAAGTGGTGACCTTACAAAGTGGTGACCGATTTCGACTTCTCAGTCATTTAGTCATTTACGAACCACTGTTTTAGACTGAATACCTAAACCAGGAGTGAATCTGAGCAGACAATTGAAGGAACTGACATTTTTGACCTCAGATTCACTCCTGGCTTAGGTGTTCAATCTAAAACAGTGGTTCGTAAATGACTGAGAAGTCGAAATCGGTCACCACTTTGTAAATAAAAAAATCTCACTGACGTGTTTTACGGCCCACTTTAGATTTGTAGTTTTATAATTTTTTGCAAACATTTTGGACCACAATAATAATCTAAAAAATAAAAAATTAATTAAGAAGAGTGTCTGAAAACCTTTCAGGAAAAAAAATTAGGTAGTGGCGGGTTCCGAACCACCTATCTTAAGCGACATAATCCAACGCCTTGCCCACTACGCTACAGCTATCAATCAAAAGGTGTGTTCTTTAATCTCATACTATTAATGGCTGTTCATAACTGATGTTAATATGGCATTTGTATACTGACTAGATCATCATTTATCGTACGAAGAACGATGTGTTTTTGTTAATTCTTCAGTGCGCCATAGCGTTGAAATGACAACGTTAAGTTACAATAAGAAAATCATCAAATACGCAACGCAAGATGGATGGCGTATGCCAGAGAGAGTTCTGGGCGAGGAATGTCACGTGACATCTCCGAACGGTTGGTTTTCGTTAATTCAATGGAGGGTGTCAAATCTCCGTTATTTTTGCAAATATGTCTCAAATGATACGAGATATGAAAAATAAAAACGTAAGGGAGCTAAATTGTAGAGAATTTTCTCCTCTACCAATTAGGTTATTCAATTTTCGTCTCAGATGAACGGTTCGTTTGCAATTACAATTATATTACAAACGGCTTTTTTTGGTTTTACTACTGTATTTTTTGCCCGAAAAATTTGAAAAAAGGAGGTTCGGCCTACAATCATGTCTGTAAAATTTGGTGCTGATCGGTTGAAAGGTTCGCCTTAAAAACAGGGAACACGTTACTGACAGACTGACAGACATACATATAAAAATCGCCGTTATTTTTGCAAATATCTTTGAAACGCTACGAGATATGAAAAAAAATATAAGAGAGCAAAGTTGTAGAGACTTTTCTCCTCTACAAATTCGGTTATTCAATTTTCGTGTCAGATGAATAGTTAAGCCGTTATTTCTATTTAAATTTCAAGCTGTCAAAAGACGATCGCAAAGACCCACTTTTAGTGTTACTGCCGTAACCTAAAGTGGGCCAAAATTTCACTTTGCGGTCCAGGGTACTGTATCAATTTTAAATAAATTGATCAAAATTTTATGAATTTTAGCAAACTTTTAGTGGTACCTTCGTAACCTAAAATGGGCCAAAATAATTGAACTGTTATATATATTTGCACCATGTGCAGGAGCTGGTATTCAGATAACAGATGAAGGAGGGCTAATAATAACAACGACAGGACATACGCCAAGTAGATCCCCACGATTCTGCTGGTGGGTTCTTGCACGTCACCGCGGCAGTGCCCGGCTATTCGGTTCCGCATCCCCACAGCGCAATTAAAAGAGAGCTGGCGAAGCTAATGGATTCCCAGGGTGTGCCGCAGTTAATTGTTTCGGAAACGGCTCGAGGGTGGCCACCCCTTTGCTGTCGGCGCTCTAACCCCCACCCCCTACACACACTCTGAGAGAGAGAAGAACGAACGCAAACACTCATCGACTTGCTGGGGGTAACGCCACAACCATTGACTCACAGCGGTTATGTTCTGTCTCCCCGATTACCACTGGCAACAACCCACTAACGCCAGGAAACAGGGTTGCCAACGAGGTCATGATAAAAACCACCGAAGTTACCGTAAAATCCCACCAAAAACCACCGAACTTTCCGAAGTTCCCATGCAAAAAAAAAAAAAAAAAAAAAAAAAAAAAAAAAAAAAAAAACTGTCTATTCGTTTGTTTTTTTCCGATTGATTTGAAATTTGGACGCAACTATGCATTTTAAAGGAGGAGTTTTTATGTACCTGACTTATCTGTATACACGCTAGACAAAAATACAAAAAAAAAAAAAAAAAAAAAAAAAAAAATAGTTTACTTAAAAGCACTTCAGTAAACATGTTATATACAAAAACAAACAATAATTACTTTGAGCCATTGCAATGCTTGTCGGGTACAGACAGCAAATTGTGAAATATTTGAACTTGAAAACAGAAAGTAATCCAGTTTGGAAAGGATGTCAGCGTCAGTCATTCTATTGTCTTTATTTTATGTCAGAAGATCTAGATTTCAGCTATATTCCAATGTAATCACATCTGAGAACAATGAAAGTTAACAGGGAAAGTACAGTGACATATTAAGTGTCTGCAGTCATTTTCAAAAGAAAAATCTGATAAAGTGCTGTAGCAACAAATACATACCATTAACACAATGTCAGTGTGTGATGCAAGTACAACACTTCCTCTCCATGGAGATTGGAGAAGTCAACACAGAACAGCCTACAACAATGAGCAATGAGTCATACCATTGTTAATATCTTTGACCTCTTAAGAATTTTACATTTTATCCAATAATGAAATACATTTCCTAGTAATTTATTTGTCCATATTCGGTACATAAGCAATGAGGAGTTTTACAGCTTGTCATCTGCAACAATGCTCATTTAAAGCAACATGTAGTTCCTGCCAAGAAGGCATGAAGGTGCGTAAATAAATGTACGCCTAATATAATCCAACGTAATTCTCGAGTCTAACAATTTATCCAAACGTCTATGCAATGCAAAAAACTGTAACATGTAATTTTCAGAAGCTGGCCGCGGTGGCCGAGGGGACTGAAGCGCTTCAGTCACGGTCTGCACGACCATTACGGTCAGGGGTTCGAAACCCCCCTCGGGCGTGGATATTTGTGCCGTCCAAGTTCGTAAGTAGTTCATAGGTAGTTTGTAAGCTTAGGGACTGATGACCCCGTAGTTAAGTCCCATAAGCTATACAAACATTTGATTTTTCAGAAATTACGCAATAACCCACAGAAGATGCACAATTAGTGACGAAACATGTTTGGGTCATAAAAATAAATCAAATAAGGTGCCTTGCATACAGCGGATTTCATCTCCAGAAAGATGAAATTCACCATCACAAGATGGCCAACAGATTTTTTTCAGAAATTTTTAGACGCCCTTTGCGTTTCAGATAGTTAATTTTCAAGATAATACATTGCTGGAATGTAAACAAAAAATATTTTGTTACTCTCCAGTTTTAAACAAAAATTCTATTCATTATTAACCAAACCTACCAGCAGAATGTCGATGATTTGTACTGTTCGACATTTTAAAAGAGGATACGCACTGTAGAAGATATATGTAACTTTTATGTCACGAACAAAAGTTAATTTGTTTACACAACATTACGTGACATTATCTTAATGGATTTATTGAAATAGTAAAGTTTTCCCTGCAATGAGACACCAGAACCAACTCACAGCTGGAATGGACGCTTTTAGTAACCCGTGAAGGGCAGTAGACGGAAATGGTAGGAAATATGTTGGAGACAACTGTATTGTGGCAAATTTTCTGCAAATTCTGATATTTGTAGGCGTAGAAATCAACATTGTATTAAAGGAGATCCGCGGTGGACTAGCCGAGCGCTCTCGGGCTCCTTGCTGCGGAGCGTGTTGTTGCCAACCGGTGAAGGTTCGAGTCCTCCCTCGAGAATGCTTGTGTTTGTGTCTATGTATGTGTGTGTGTGTGTGTGTGTGTGTGTGTGTGTTGTACTTAGCATAAGTTAGTTTAGGTAGTTTGCTGCCGAGCAGCCGACCGCAGTGGCCGAGCGGTCTGCGGCGCGCCAGTCACAGTGTGCACGGCCGTTACAGTCGGGGGTTCGAATCCCCCCTCGGGCATGGATGTTTGTGTCGTCTTTAGTATAAGGTAGTTCATACGTAGTTTGTAAGTTTAGGGACTGATGACCCCGCAGTTAAGTCCCCTAAGCTTAACAAACATTTGAACATTTGAAGTAGTTTCAAAGGCTAATTTACAAATGTCTGAACATTTGAACACAAAGGAAGAGGCGTACTTTCCCTAGAGTAGCCTAACTACCACACACAGTTGAGGTAGTCAATCCCAAAGCCACAATACTTCCCCTCGCTCTAGGCAGTGCTAGGTCTACGACGTAATGCAGACAATCAATTTCTTGAAACGCATAAGAATTCTGCAACAGATAAAGAGTGTGTACTTCCCATCTCCAAAAAGGGGGAATTCCCTCCCCTTGCGAACGCCTATGAAGGTATGAAACTGTGCAAGTAAACCGCGGCGAAAGTAAATGCTTATTACGGGACGAGGTTTCGAACCCATGTCCTTCAGAATGCGAGTCTATTGTCTTACTACTGTCCTGCCGAGCTCTGCAGCTAGTCTTTGTCTTCAGGATTAATGGAGCAGTAGCGGCGTAAATGTCAAGTGATGCATAGACCTAGTTGTAGGTGAAGGAAGTTCTCTGGTGCAATGCTAGGACACCGGGGATTGCCATTTCGTGACAAAAGAGACGGGTAGAGAATAGTTGCATCAGACATAATTGAATTCGTTAACAGCTTGCATTAACAGGAGTAATTGTATGGAAAGAAGGGTAGGCGATATCTCATTCGCTATATTGGCTCTCGGAAGGGAATGGCACAAGTAGTGCAAAATATTAATTAGCGCACCTTTCAAGAATGGCGACGCATATTTCAGCAACATTTTACAACTCATTTACTGTATAGAAGTTATGCATGCAAGTAGTTAATTAAGAGGTCACATAGAGCGATAAAAGCATTCTACAGGTAACCTTGTCACATAGAACAGCGGAGAAATTCTCTATCAAGCATTTTTAAGGATATTTGAAAATGGTCGACGCAACGAGATACCTCTAAAGAGTGTATGATCGTTTCATCGGTGTCACTCATGAAAAATTTGCCACGGCACAGTGTATTAGCACTGGTACTGTGACGTCACATCGTTATTCCATCGCCAGGAACGTAAGCTGCAGTTTTAGCAACTCGTCGATGACGAGGTTATTTCAGGCGGAGAACAAGGACATATCGTATCGGTAGTGAAGACAATCGATACTTCTCGAAGTATTTCAGCCACTCACTTTTCGCAGTTTTAATTGTTACAAGAACATTCCTTTAATTGACGTGTTCAGAATTCCCCCATGGGCTCTACTTGAGCGTAAAGTATGAACGATCAGACATTCAGACATTTAAGTTTCAAGCGGACATCGTACGTAAATATATGTGAAAGCAAGGGCGTCACACAGTGTCAAAATAGGCAGTCAGTGATACTTCCGTGACTGTTTTACTTCAGTAAAATGAAAATCTCTCCCTTTCAGTCACAAATATTATTTTATTTTATTTTATTTTATTTATTTATTTATTTATTTATTTTTATTTTTTTTTTTTTTTTTTTTTTTTTTTTTTTTTTTTTTTTTTTTTTTTTACACAATGCATTTCGAACCGTGTTAAGATAATGTTTTGATGTTTAAAGGCCTGGGGCTGTGAAGATCAATACATATGCAAAGAAAAAAAAAAATATAGAGGCACCTGATGATGAGCTTGCAGGGCTCGAAATGCATTCTGTACAACAAAACATAATTTCGTGACTGAAGACGAGAGCATTTTATTTTACTGAAGTAAAACAGTCACGGAGTATTGCTGCCCATTGTGGGATCCTTATCAGGTGGGTTTGACGGAGAACATCGAAAGAGTCCAGAGAAGGGCAGCTCGTTTCGTATTGTCACGATACAGGGGAGACAGCGTTACGGAAATGATACAGGATCTGGGATGGGAATCATTACAACAACGGTGTTTATCGCTGTGGCGTTGGCTACTTACGAAACTCCAATCACCTCGTTCTCTTCCGATTGCGAAAATATATTGTTGACTCCCACTTACATAGGTAGAAATGATCATCAGTATAAAATACGAGAAATAAGAGCTCGAACGGAGAGATTCAAGTGTTCTTTCTTCCCGCACGCTATTTGAGACTGGAATGGGAGATAAATAGTTTAATGGTGGTTCGATGAACCCTCTGCCAGGCACTTACATGTGATTTGCAGAGTATCCCATGTGGATGTAGAAGTATCACTGACAATAATGGACTAAATTAAGATATATTGTCTACCTGAAAGAATAAAAAAAATGTTGCGCCTACAAAAGATAGACGAATCTAATTCCCAATAGTGACTGAAGTGGTTGAATTTTAGCCATAAATGTATTTTTATATGGCTAATAGAAGCTGTTTTAACTGCGCAAAACAGTCTTTCGTGAGTGTATTTGTAGTGTTCATCTGGACATAACGGTGGTACCAGTCCATTTTTCACCTCGTTGGACGAGGAGAACCACCTAAAAGCCACATTTAGCCTGGCCGGTTCACCAGCTCGGTAAGTTAATCTGCGAGGCGAATTCGATTCAGGATGGCTCACTTGCCCGTACCTGGAAAAGTAGACACCTGCGTTTACTACGCTGCCCGTTCGGATCCCACATCTGATTAATAACCAGTGTTTCCTTCTCTCTATCATTTGACCAACTCCACTATTTTTCAGTACTCGGGAGGAAAATGAAACAAGAAAAACGAAACGTGGATGACAGCAATATGGCGCCGCGCGCACACACGGAGCGCTATGCGTAGCAAATTGAATGCCGAGAAGTAACGGGATGAGTGTCAGACGGGATTAAAAAAAAGGAAAGGAGATAGAAAAGGAAGAGAAAAAAACGAGGAGGGACGTTGTTTTAAACGCCGCGGGCGTAGCTGCGTAGGCCACCGAAGCAAAAACACTCACTGACGCTTAATTATCGCGATGGCAGAATTCATTTCGCCGACTGCGGCCTAACGGAAGACGTCGATTGCTTATGTGTGTCCCATCACACACGAACCCACACATGCTCGCATGTTCACACTCAGAAGTCCTTAACTCTCGCTGGTTTCTTTTCGGCGAAGAGCGAAATAATCACCTGCTTGAAATCACGTCTCCCCTTTTTTTATGTTTTCGTTCAGTTTTAAGTGAAGGCCGCGAGGTTGTATGGGAAGGCTACTCTCTCTCTCTCTCTCTCTCTCTCTCTCTCTCTCTCTGTGTGTGTGTGTGTGTGTGTGTGTGTGTGTGTGTGTGTGTGTGTGTATGGTTGAGGTATTTAAGATTCATAAGCGGCGACACCGAAGAAGCTATAACGTCGTGTTCCCAGTGTGTTAAGCGCCCCGCCCTAACAACATAGGCCTACAGTACACCTGTCCGCGTACCATTGCTCAAACATTAGGCGACCTTCGAGTCCGTAATCGCTGGATGCACGTGACATCCAATTACTCCCGATTGCGGGCGAATTTATATGTAGCTGACGGCGTCTGCCGTAGAGAGACTGACGCAAGCTGATAAACGGTGGGGCAGTGCATGAAAAAACTTACACACACATTCACGCGTCAGGTTAGGAGCTAAAGGTTGTTAGAATGCATGGCTAAAATATCTGGAAAAATTTCCACAAGTCAACATTTTTCAGTTGTTGTCGGGAGAAATAAATAACATACAACCTCTGACAATAAATTTTGGTGAATAGTCCTATACCTTTAACGTAGATGAACTGCCTGCCGCATTGGCCGAGCGGTCTGCGGCGCGTCAGTCACAGTCTGCACGGCAGCTGCGGTCGGGGGCGAATCCCCCCCCTCGGGCATGGATGTTTGTGTCGTCTTTAGTATAAGGTAGATCATAAGTAGTTTGTAAGTTTCGGGACTGATGACCCGCAGTTAATTCCCTTAACCTTAACAAACATTTGAACATTTGTAGATGAACTATGAAATACAGTTGTCTTACTGTCCTTCGAAATAGTCATCTCCCATAGCAATGCACCGCTGAGCCGGACGAAACATGATGTGGGGACTTTGAAGCATGTATGCACACGTCAGCTTTCTGTGAGCAGATTTTTTATTCCAGTTATTGGAACGGTTACGAGCAAGAGTTTTGTTTTTTAGCTACTATACAGCGTTGCGAGTTCATAGAAAAGGGTTAAAATCAGCTTACTTTATGTCTGTATTGAAATGAGCTGTTGTTTTTGACAGATCATATTTCCTCATTTTTGAGGTATCTCCTGATTTTTTTTTTAACTTGATCTCCTGCTTTTTACGTTTTGAGGGTTGACAGATATGTTAAAATCTTATTCATAATCCTTGAGTTTTATTTTCCGTTGCCTTACAATGTCCTCAGTGTCAGTATTAAAAACAGTGCCAATAACGCTACAAACTTATCAAACTCATAAATTAATCTGTTCTTTTCTCATTGTCCCCAATCTTATATATTAAAAGAATCTACGAAAACTAAAGTCAACCAGTGAGGCCACACTACCCTGCCGATTTTCTTCGTTTTGTTTTAAACGAAAGGTATTCATCCACAGATGTGTCATCAAGTATCAGAATTTACATAAAACTCGCCTTCCTTTTTCTATACTCAAACGCGGTTTCCTCCTGTATATTTCTTATGGGGATGTCCTTGCTGTACACTAAAGTCAGTCGGTCAGGCCGTTCTATCCGACCGATTTCCTTCATTTTTTACTTTAAACGAAAGGTATTCATTCGCAGATTTGTCATCAAATATCAGAATTAACTTCAGTCTGTCCATCCTTTATTTTTGTTCAAACACGGTATCCTTCTTGCATTGAATATTTTAATCGGTTTGTTTTACGATATCTTCGGTTCTAATCAAGGTGCGCAGTTCTTTTTCACTCAGCGGATCAAGCTCTTTCATTTGCGATTTCAAACACTTGCTCAAAATGTTCAAATGTTTGTTGAGCTTATGGGACTTAACTACGGGGTCATCAGTCCCTAAACTTACAAACTACTTATGAACTAGGACGGCACAAATATCCATGCCCGAGGGGGGATTCAAACCCCCGACCGTAGTGGCCGTGCTGACCGTGACTGGAGCGCCTCAGTCACCTCGGCCGGCAAACACTTGCGTTGGTTGATTCTGAAGAAAGCTAAGCGTGAACATTCAACTTTCCTTCCATTTTTTCTCAACTTTGTCATTCTACTAAAGTTGCGAAGTATTTACACGGGTTCTCTAATTATTTGTATTCTTGTATTACCATTGATTGTATTGGTCTACCACTTTTTAATATTTCCCTCAGTAATCGCTTGTTTACTTTATTGAAAGCCGTCATGAAATCAATGAAAAGGATTTGAGTTTCTTTGTTGAATTTCTGTCACAATTTTCTTCTGCCCCAAAATTCAGAACTCATTGCTTGCATGGTCCTACTCCTGTGTCTTCAGCTTCCTTGTCTAGCAGTTGTTTGAAAGGGCCTCCTACCACGTCTTACGTCCTACTTTGAATTACACGATTACCTGACATAATCTGCGATTGCGATCTCTTTGCGAGAGTGAATGAACAACTGTGATGGATGCGTTACCACACCAAAACATGTTCAAGAGTTCGATAGCTACGGTGCCAAACTGCAGTGGTCGTTAGTCTCTAGACTTACGAACTGCTTAAACTAACTTGCACTAAAGACGACCTGTACATACCTATGGCCGAGGGAGGACTCGAACCTCCGACGGGAACGCCCGCCCTGTAAGTAGCATGACGCCTTAGTCCTCCCAGCCATTCGCACGGCCCTTCTTCTTCAATCGTTGCCTTCTTCTCAGATTTCTCATTTCCCGCGGGCAATACCTGCACGATTTATTTTCGCCGTACTCCTTGGTGGTTTATATTGTACTAAGAGAAAGGGTAGTTCCAACATACATCCTTGAGACCAACGCTATCTTTCGAGGTGGGGGGCAGTGGGAGGAGGAGGGTAGGATGTCCAACTGGCGGTACAGAAAAGACAACCAGAAGACAAGAGCTGGAGCACGCTCGATCGCTTCGTCGAAAGGAAACCTGTCAGTCAGGAACAAAGAAAACAGGTTGTGAGATGGACATCGGCGATATTAACTCAGCAATCGTATAGATGGACTGAACGACAGAGGTAGCTGGGGCATCAGGATTACGGGTCTGTCTCTCTCTCTCTCTCTCTCTCTCTCTCTCTCTCTCTCTCTCTCGAGAAGACAAATACATGACAGACACCAGTCAGGGACCAGAACGGTCTGGAATGATTAATCATGTGGACTCATTCGGATACCTAAGCGAGGTAATCAAACACAATGGCTTATAACGAGAAGCCACCATTAATACAGAAGTCGCTCCATAAAACCAAAGTCGCTATTATCGTATTGGTATCAATTTAGCCAAAAGTACGTTCCTATCATCTGATCAGCCGCGGCGGAATGGCCGAGCGCATTGAGGCGCTATGCTCAGATGTGCGAGGCCGTTCCCCGTCGGGGGTTCGAATCTCCCCTTGATATTTGTGTCTTTTTTAGTATAAGGTAGTTCATAAGTAGTTTGTAAGTTGAGGGACTGATGACCCCCCACTTAATTCCATTAAGTTTCACAAACATCTCAACAATTATCATTTGATTTCATGACTACATCCGAATAAAAATCCATCATGATTAGTAAAGGCACCAAAAGATCGAAAGCAGCTGCAATATGATTTTGATGTCTGCATGGTGCAAAAATTGGCAATTAACCGTAAAAGTCGCGCTAGAATGACCGAGCGCTCTAAGGCACCTTGCTGCGAAGGCCTTAGTCGCTCCCGATTGTGAGTCCTCCCTCGGGCATGGGTAAGTGTGTGTGTTGTCCTTAGTTAACCCTTTCAAGCCTAAATTTTATCAATTTGTGAACAAATGTATTTCTTTGCGTATTTCTATTCATAACGATTTGGAATACTGTATTTTTATTTTTTATTTTTGAGATTTCTTTAGTTTTTGGAGGGAAATTCGGGATGACTTCATATGACATCATTTGGCAACGTATGTTTCCTTTACCGTACCAGACACCTTTTTCAAACTGTTTACTACTAATTTAGACATTTTGACCATGATATAATATTTTGAAAGTCTTGCTGTTTGTGCTCTAAATTAGCCAGCAACAATACATATTTTGTCAATGCTTTGTACCCTAATGCTCCTCTGTTTCCTCGAAATAATGGTATCCAGGCTACCCGCAATGAATTTTGGAATGTCCTGCAGTGTTCTCTCTATAATCTTTGGTCAGATTGTTGGGCCTAGAGTAACAGATAAAGGTGATGATGCCATATGGCATCATTGGACTGGAAAGGGTTAAGTAGTTTGTCAGCCTAGGGACTGATAACCACAGCAGTTACGGCCAATAGATTTACAAACATTTGAACGTTTTTTGACCCCAAACAGTAAAAAGTGTGAAGTCATCCATATGAACACTAAAGGAAATCCGTTAAATGTCATTTACACTGTAAATCAATGAAATCTATTCCGTAAATTCAACTAAATACCTAGGAATTACGATTACGTACAACATAAATCGGAAATAACACATAGAAAATATCGTAGTTCAAATGTTCAAATGTTTTTATAGCTTATGGGACTTAACTACGGGGTTATTAGTCCCTAAACTTACAAACTACTTACGAACTAGGACGGCACAAATATCTATGCCCGAGGGGGGATTCGAACCCCGACCGTAGTGGCCCTGCAGACCGTGACTGGAGCGCCTCAGTCCTCTCGGCCACCGCGGCCGACAAAATATCGTAGGAAACGCTAAATGTTATTAGCGGAACTCTTTAGAAGATACATCAGTTGTACTAAAGAAACTTGCTACACCACACTTATGCGTCCTGTTTTGGAGTATTGCTGTCCATTTTGCGATCCCCCCCAAAGTGAGAGTGACAGATAAGTTCAGAGAAGGGCAGTTTAGTTTTGTATTATCACGATGTAGGCGATAGAGTGTGACAGGAACGATGCACAAGTTGGAGTGGAAATCGTCAAAGAAAGGCGTTATTCGTTTCGTCGATATGTATTTGCGAAATATCTGTCACCAACTTTTTCTTCCGATTGCGAACCTATTATTATTGGCACCCGCCTACATAGGGACGCATAATCATCATAAAATAAGAGAAATCAGATCGAAAACAGAAAAACTGAGGTGATCTTGTTCCCCGTCGCTATTACAGAATCAAATCGTCCAGAAAAACCATGCACTTAAATGTGATTAGCGGAGTATTTATGTAAATGTATTCTCACGTAACATATTTTCAAGGAAAAAAAAAAAAAAAAAAAAAAAAAAAGAGAGAGAGAGAGAGAGAGAGAGATGGAAGGGGAAGGGTCAGTACTAATTCAAGGCTTGAATCTCTATCTATATAAATGCGGAAGTACACTCACTCACTGACTAAACACGAAATCTCGAAAAGTACCACACCTATGAAGCTGAAATTTGGTAGGAA
This sequence comes from Locusta migratoria, assembly GCA_026315105.1. NCBI lineage: Eukaryota > Metazoa > Arthropoda > Insecta > Orthoptera > Acrididae > Locusta > Locusta migratoria. The sequence goes on from CM048754.1 coordinate 6,845,470, forward strand.
TGTAGATCATAGGTAGGAGAGGTCAGCGTAGAAAGGTTTTTGCTATAGTGCCGTTAGTTCTGGAGATATGACGTCATAAACAATGAAAACTTCCCCGTCTTGCGCCACGTGATAGTGTGACTTTATCAGTCCGCTATTTGAGGAGGAGAGCACTTAGCGACTTGCAACAAACTTTAAACATAATTTCAAACCTTTAGGGAACTTTTTCTCGCTAACAACCCTAGAAAAAGGATGAAAGGAAAAAAGTTTGTCACTTACTACTCTTTTAACGTTCATGCAGTAAAATTACGGCATTTGGCATGACATTACAATCTATTACTCGTACACTATTATTTGAATTCGCGAGAAATGTCACAGACAGTATACACACATACCACTGAATGTACGTTCGAAATTTCATTACAGTACGACAAACAGATCATAAGATATGGAGTTATTCATGAAAAACCGCCTCATCACGCATATTGTTTTGATTTATTACGTCTTTCCTACTAAATCTATTCGCAACGTATTTTGCAGACATTTTACATATACACTACTGGATTTAACTTCGAAATAATATCGTATTATTACGGCATATTGTTCAGGTGCTATGACGTCAAAGACAATGAAATGCAAGAAAATTCGCCCTAATAAGCAGGAGGTTGTAATTCACTACCTCTTCACAACGAACATGTCGCAGGCAATTTCCTAATATTCCACTACGAACCTATTAAAATTTTCAAATGTGGTGAGCTCTTATGCGACCAAACTGTGTGGTTATTAGTCGCTAGACTTATACACTAATTACTTGACTAACTTAAACTAACTTACTCTAAGGACAACACAAACACCAATGCCCGAGGGAGGATTCGAACCCCCGACCGTAGCTGCCGTGCAAACCGTGACTGGCGCGCCGCAGACCGCTCGGCCACTGCGGCCGGCACGAACCTGTTAAATAATTATATCCATAATGGATGTGAGGTCGCGGTCGTATTACTTAATTATTTTGTCAAGTAGGCTCAACCATAGAAATCGTGTAAAAACACTAAAATATGACGCGTTTCAAGGGTTTTAAGATTCTTGTATAGATTATCTGGTGATGAGAGCTTGGCCCTTGAAACGCGTCATATTTTAGTGTTTTTACACAATTTCTGTGATTGAACCTACTTGACAAACTAATTCTGTTAAATACTATTTTTGTAGATCACATAATTCAAGAAATATTACGTCATAAAAGTGACATCCGTAAATAGGTACTGCATTATGTTTGACATTTTGTCAAGTCTTTATATTACTCTGTTCGCAGCACATTCCGGAAACAATATCCAAATACACCAGTGAAAGGAGCTACAATATTATATCACTGAACTACACATTGATCAGCAGATGTGACGTCATAACCACTGAGCTGTTTGAAAACGGAACTACAGGGCGAATTTCGCTGTAGATTCAAGCGAAACGTGTGTTCAAATACGGCAGATGTCATCATGATGTCGATGACGGTGCTCAAGGCGAACGTCTGATACACCTCATCGCAATCAGCTTCATCCTATGTGGGCCTCTACAACTCAATCATTTTCACGGGTTTAATGAATTATGCAGTCACGAAATATTAATAGTATCCTGGAGAAACGTAGGTTTTTTGGAGATAAAATTAGCCAACTCGAAAAGTACTAATTCAACGCAGGAATAAATAAATAAATACCCACGAAATGCCGGGTTATCAGATAGTCGTAAACTATTCTTCATGTGTTCGTATTCCGTATCAAGTAGTTAACGGAGTAGAAATCTACCGAATTCAGAGACGAGCATGAAAGGTCGCAACGGAACGTTACAGGCCCACTGAAAGAGTAGCTGAAATTCTCACAGAAGCGGTACGGCACGACCCCATTAATTCAGAGGCTGGGCTCGGTATGGGGCAGCTAATGAATCGCTGACCAGCACACGGTATGTTCGGCTTTCCCCGGCACCCGTGTACCTTGTACCGGAAGAATGCCGACTCGTCGCTATGGAGTCGACGGCAGCGGTTCCAACCATTAATCAACCGCGAGAAGTGCCCGCAGCGGGCTTCGAACACCGCTACCCGCCTGGCGGGTTGCCATTCCACGGAGCATGCGTTCGAGCCCCGAACACGTCTTTCTTCTTAATTCCAGATATCGTTTTATTGACACCAGTTCGTGTCCATTACATCACTGGTCTCGGTACGGTGAGTATATCAGAAATGATGGTAGTCCCCCAAGGATCAATTTTAGTGCCACTCTTGTCTTAACCTTTTGTTGCCTGAAAGTGCAAAAAAGTTATTACTCATTACTTTCTCATGATTAACTTTTGTCTACTGAGAGCCCGTTGTTACATTCAGTACCTCCATTCTAAACGTAGAAAAATGTAAGGTGATGCACGTGAGTAGGAAAAACAATCCCATCATGTTAGAGTACAGCATTGGTTGTGAGCTTCTTGATGCAGTCGTGTCGTTCAAATATCTGGGCGTAATATTGTAGAGCGATATGAAATGGAACGAACATGTAAGGACAGTTGTTAGTAAGACACACAGCCGACTTCGGTTTATTAGGAGAATTTTCGGAAGATGTACTTCATATATAAAGAAGACCGCGTATAAAACGCTTGTACGACCGCGTCTTGACTGTTGCTCAAGTGTTTGGGACCCGCATCAGATAAGTTTAAAGGAAGACATAGAAGCAGTTCAGAGGCGAGCAGCTAGGTTTGTTACTGATAGGTTCGACCAGTGCACGAGTGTCACAGAAATGCTCCGGCAACTCAAATGGGGATCGCTGGAAGAAGACGTTCTTTTCGAGAAATTCCGTTGAGGAAATTTACAGGGCCGGAATTTGAAGCTGAGTGTAGTACGATCTTGCTACCGCCTACTTACATTTCGCGTAATGATCACAAAGACAAGATAAGAGAAGTTAGGGTTCGAAGAGAGGCATATAAACATTCTTTTCCCCTCCTTTTATTTGGGAGTGGAATACGAAAAGAAATGCCTAGCTGTGGTACAGCGTATCCTCAGCCACGAACTTTACGGTGGATTGCGGAGAATATATATGTAGATGTACAGTTTCAAAGACGTTATTTTACAACAGGTAAATGTCTGGTACCCAGAGACTGAAACACTCTGTCGCACACTGCTCTGAAAACAGAAGACTGCTCACACTCGTTTTCGTAGTGTTGTCTGCGTTCATCAGTACTTTTCACCATCTGATATCCAGGGTTAACCGAAATTAGTGCACTCGGGCATCGTAGGACGGTTCCTCACATATCACCATTAAAAAAATGTCTCTCAGAATATTTTGTCCTGCGCGTACTTCCGACAGTAAATGAACGTCGAAGACTGAAATGGGTGTGTTTTCCATACGTCATTGTGTTTCAGAATTACACAATTACACCCACAAACATGTAGGGAACGTAGAATGCGCATTGAGAAAAAAAAGAGCATAGAAACTCATACCCGGAAAAGAAATCCTACGACGCTACGGAGAGTCCAAGATAAAGGTTCTGGTGTCTGCCGCTAGACATCCTCTCCAGGAACTACGAAGCTCTGTAGCGTCGATGGATGACATTTCCGGGCATGGGTTTGTATGCTCATTTTGTCCCTCAAGACGCCTTCTACATCTTCTACAACTTTGTTGGTGAATTGTGTAATTCTGAAAGGCATTTACGTATGGAACACATCCATCTCAGTCTTCGAGGCCTATTTTTATTGCCAGAAATATGAGCAGGACAAAATTTTCTAAGAAACCTTTTATTTATTGCTGGCCAGTGAGGAACCGCGCTGCGAAGCCAAAATGGGCGAATTTCACGTCACTCTGTATATCATAATATGAATACCGCAAGTAGCAGTATAAGAGTTTTGTATGCGATCTCCTTTACTGAAGAATCATCTTACCAAGATTTTCCCAATAAATCGATGTCGACCATCCGTCTCCCCCACGACTATCCTTACAGACTAGTTCCATTTCATATCGCTGTGCAGCGTTACGCCTAGATATTTAATTGACTCGACTCTGTTGAGCAGCACGTTACTAATGCTGTATTCGAACATTGTGGAATTGTTTCTACTACTCATCTACATTACCTTACAGTTTTCTACGTTTAGAGCTAGCTGACATTCCTCACACCACCTACAAATTTGATCCAAGTCATCCAGCATCTTACTACAGTCGTTCAATGACGACGCAATGCTGTACGCCATAGTACCAAAGTGCCTAGCAAGCGGGAGACCCGGGTTCGAATCTCACCTGGGAATTTTCAACTTACGCCTTCGCAGTTAATGTCGTAAATTCTTTGAATAGGGCAAATCATGAATAAAAGTTTCACTCTGAAGTGGAGTGTGCGTTGATGTGAAAGTTCATGACAGGTGAAACTTGTGTGCAGGAGATGGGATTCGAACCTGGGAATGCCTTTGAAAAGTAGAAGAAAGTTCTGAGGACGAACCGTGAGGCATGCCGGGATGGCTCAGTCGGTGGAGCTCTTGACAGCGTAAGGCAAAGGTCCCAGGTTCGAATCCCGGCACATAATTTTGATCAGCCAGGATGTATCAGGGCAAATCTTTGTTTACACTGGGAGGGCGGTGTGCCAACTACATGCCCCTCTGTACCGCACTGTGGGACGTCATAAGTGAAGGACGACACGGCGGTCGGTCGGACGCGATTCGTCCACTTAGGGTCAGAATTATGCTTTGATTTTCTCCTAGTGTCCAGATGTAATTGCCAAGGATGACGATAATGTGGTGATGATGACGATGATGATGATGTGCTTCGAGGCCACCACCAGAGGGAACATGGGCACATCGCTGAATTGGGCTCCGGGTCAGATTTGGAACACGGTGTCTAGACTATCTGGGGATCTTCTAGATGGACGGGCGGCAGGTATTTGACCCGCGGTAGCGGAGGCTGTGGGCCCTGGGCGTTAATTAATTCAGACGTCGGGCATTACTTATGGCCTCTGTCAGCCGGCTACTGCAGGTGATCCCAAAACACTGCGCGCTCTGCCATTGCGAATGAGAAGCCACACCCGGAAGAGCGGCCAACTTCCTCGCCTCGCCCGATCTGCCCTTCATCTGGCGTTTTATTTCATTTTTGGCCTGCTCTCTCCCTGCGCGCGTATGAGAGATATGGCAAGAGAGAAAGAGAGAGAGAGAGATCAGATGAAAGAAACACAGGCCGAGCGGTTCGCGAGTCTTGAGTCGGACCGACAGTGGAGTCGCCGGTAATTAATTCTGTCCCACCTGTGATGTATCGCCGTCGAGGTTGCCGGCTTCCGCGTCGGCTTTGCGCGTACGTACGTGTAGCGGGGAAACACGATACGGGCTCTCTGGCGGTGCGGAATCCCTAATGGGGCGAGAGCTGCAGCCTTCGGGGTCTGGGAACAAGTCAAGATGGGTCGGCTACGTCACCTCAGGCGCCAGCTCAGTGTGCTGGTGACGAATAGACTCGGTAAACACGTTGTGGGGCTGGTACGTGGTAGGCGTACGTAGCTATACTAATACGGAAAGATGCCACTACTTCAGTGACGCATCTACACGGGATACTCTTCAAGTCACATTTAAGTGCCTGGCAGAGGGTTCATAGAGCCATCATTATACTATTTATCTCCCATTCCATTCTCGAATAGCGCGCGGGAAGAACACCTGAATCTCTCCTTTCGAGCTCTGATTTCTCTTCTTTTATTCTGATCATCATTTCTATCTATGTAGGTGGGAGTCAACAATATATTTTCGCATTCGGAGGATCTACATCTACATGGGATACTCTGCAAGTCACATTTAAGTGCCTGGCAGAGGGTTCATCGAACCACCGCTATACTATTTATCTCCCATTCCATTCTCGAATAGCGCGCGGGAAGAAAGAACACCTGAATCTCTCCGTTCGAGCTCTCATTTCTCGTATTTTATTCTGATGATCATTTCTACCTATATAACTGGGAGTCAATAATATATTTTCGAATTCGGAGGAGAATGTTGGCGATTGGAGTTTCGTAACTAACCCACGCCGCGGCGATAAGCGCCGTTGTTGTAATGATTCCCATCCCAAATCCTGTATCATTTCCGTGACGCTGTCTCCCCTGTATCGTGACAATACGAAACGAGCTACCCTTCCTTGGACTCTTTCGATGTCCTCCGTCAAACCAACCTTGATAAGGATCCCACACTGGGCAGCAATACTCCAAAAAAAAGGACGGACAAGCGTAGTGTATGCATTTTCTTTGGTAGTTCTGTTGCATCTTTTAAGGGTTCTGCCAATAAAACGCAGTCTCTGGTTCGCCTTTCCCACGACATTATCTACGTGTTCTTTCCCGTTTAGGTCTGAAGTAATAGTAATTCCTAGGTGTTTTGTTGAATTTACGGCCATCACTTTTGATTGATTTATCTTTTAAACAAAGTTTAACGGATTTCTTTTTTACTCATGTGGACGACTTCTCACTTCTTATTATTTAGAGTCAATTATTATTTTAAGCATTGACAATGACCGCACACTTGACGAAATCAAGATCTGTTAATAAATCAATGCTTACGATTGATTGCTAAAAAAAGTCTACAAGTCATATAAAATGTCGTTGAGCACAAGTTCCACCATGGAATCAAGCCTGATAAATTTTTCTCTTTTCGATCTGATTTATTTTATTATGATGATCATGTCTCCCTCTGTAGCTTACAACATATGTTCGCATTCTGAAGAGAAAGTTGATTAAAGAAATGTCGCAAATAGACTCACCGCAACAAATAACGCCTTTCTTTCAATGATTTCCACCCCACCTCGTGCATCATTTCCGTGACACTCTCTCCCCTATATCGCGACAATACAAAACGAGCTGCCCTTCTCTGACCTTTCTCTAAATCGTCCGTCAGTCCCACCTGGTGTGGATCCCACAATGCGCAGCAATACTCCAAAATAGAAAGTACAAGTGTAGTGTAGGCAGTTTATTTAGTAGAACTGTTACATCTTCTAATTGTTCTGCGAGTGAAACATAGTCTTTGGTTCACCTTCCCTAGAGTATTTTCCATATGTTCTTTCCAATTTAAGTTGTTTGCAATACTCCTAGGTATTTATTAGAGTTGACGGCCTCTGGTTTGACTGATTAATCGTGTAACTGAAGTTTAACAGATTTCTTTACTGGTCATATCAATGACCTCACATTTATCATTATTAACGGTCAATTGCCAATTTTTGCGCCAGAGAGATATCTCATCTAAATCATTTTGCAGTTGCTTTTGATTTTCTGGAGACTTTACTAACGGATAAATGACAGCATCATCCGCGAACAGTCTAAGAGAGCTACTCAGATTGTCTCCTAAATCGTTTATAAAAGTAAGGAACAGTAGTGGCCCTATAACACTTCCCTGTGGAACGCCAGATGACACTCCTGTCCTACTCAATGACAATTACTGCGTACTGCGTCCTTTCTGTCAGGAAATCACGAATCCAATCGCACAACTGTGGCTTTATTCCATAATCGCGCAATTTGATTCGAAGACGCTTGTGAGGTAGAGCGTCAAAAATCTAGAAATACGGAATCTGTTTGAAATGTTCAAATGTTTGTTAAGCTTAAGGGACTTAACTGCTGGGTCATCAGTCCCTAAACTTACAAACTACTTATGAACTACCTTATACTAAAGACGACACAAACATCCATGCCTGAGGGGGGGGGGGGGAGTCGAACCCCCAACCGTAGTGGCTGTGCAGACTGTGACTGGCGCGCCGCAGACCACTCGGCCACTGTGGCCGATGAATCTATCTGACATCCCGTATTTATTACTCTTAAGCGAATACTCAACTTGGTGTTGTAGACGCACAATAAAGACTTTTAAAAGTCCAGACTTCGTGCGTTAAACTTCAAAGTTCCATTTCTGCTATCCGTAATATTTGTGTCAGTCCGCGAGCACGTCTTGATACAAGGATCCTCGTAGCGTCCGGAATATTAGAATTCTGTCATGTGCTTCGTTAGCACTACCCTCACTTCACGAACAGAATGAAGTCTCTATAAACGTGAGGCACGGTTTTGGTGTAGTAGTCTTTTGTTACCACACAATACGGGATACACTAAAAAACGATTTCGCTGTATTCATAATATCGTCGGCCCGGGGTGAAAGTGTAAAGACTTTACTTATTTTCGAGACGTATCATTAACACGCTCATTAACCACTGTCACTCTTTTTATTTGACAACTCACGACAATTTCGGCGTACGACGTCATCATTTTCAAGTGTTGACAACAAATATTATAAAAATCAATCTCATTGAGTATAAAAATATTGAATTGTTGTGTGTAACAACGTAAACTGAATTTGACTTTTCATCAAAAGTAAAAAAGTTAATAATATAGTAAGGACAGTTTACAATTCACCGCAAAGATGTGGCGACAAGCTTTGCGGTGAGTTGTAAACTGTCCTTACTATATTATTAATTCCAACCTGGACTTTCCATTATTATATTTTGTAACCAAAGTTAATTACTACAACTCAATAAGATGTCGTAAATTCCTGTAGCTCTGCTAAATTGCCAATCTGAGTTACTTTTATTCCATACTACCTTAAACCCGCGGCTCCGCTCGCGTGTTGGTTGATTGTGATAGATAATGCGCGAAACGTCAAATCGATTTTTTTTAAAGAGATGTGTTAAAAGAAATTTCTTTTTTACTGCTTTATTTATGTATTCTTATATTTCCTTATTCGTACGCTTATCCTTACAGAGAAAGTGCTGAAGACATTGTAGCACGCATGGACCAAAGATATGGTCTGTAGCATCAAGTTTCGCTGTATGTAACCTCCTTGCTATAGAGTCGCAAACGTCATCGCTGGCCTTCAGTCGGAATTTTTTTGTAATTTGACGACTTTCAATCACCATATCTTCCACACCCTTATAGCTATCGGCATGGAACTGCTATGGTGTACATGGGAGGCTTCGGACAGCAATTACACACACACCATTCGTTTGCGTTCTGTAGTTTTCGCTGCAGAGCGAAATATTAACGCACACACGTACAATTTTATATACACCGATAACTTTCCATCCCAATATACTGCACTCTTTTATCATTATCAACCCTCAAGTAATAATGCAACCGCCGGCCGCGGTGGCCGAGGGGACTGAGGCGCTCCAGTCACGGTCTGCACTGCCACTACGGTCGGGGTCTCTAATCCCTCCTCGGGCATGGATATTTGTGCCGTCCTTAGAATTAACTAGTTCATAAGCAGTTTGTAAGTTTAGGGACTGATGATCCCGCAGTTAAGTCCCATAAGCTTAACGAACATTTGAACATTTTTGAACAATGCAACCAATAAAACCATTTTCAAAGAGTAAATAAAATTTTCAAAGAGTAATTATTGTTCCGCATTTCGCGTTATATTCTTCAAATTACTAAATATCTATCAAATCGCTATAAAACCGTGCCTAAAACCTTCCTCAGTCTAAATTAGTAACTGTACAAATATTTGAGTCCGCGTCTTGTCGTTCGGACGTGATAAGCGTACACCGAATAGACAGTCACATTAATATATATAGATAAATAACTACCGGATCGCCATAATACCGTGTCTAACGCCTTCCCTGGGTAGACATTAGTAACTGTACAATTTTTTTAGCTCTTTATGTCTTGTGGTTCAGACGTGATAAACGTACACCGAACAGACATTGACATTTATAGATACAGATAGTTTGCACATTTTATTCTGCAGATAGAAATAAGACTGACAAATCAGTTAGTTTCGTGGCGTTGTCCATGTTGGATGAAAAGTAGTCCATTACATGATTGTCTTCTCTTATTTGTAAGAAATTACTTCTGAATACTTATTTCTAGCACGCTTGGTAATGCAGGCAGCAACTTGATTATTTGACCAATTTTCTATAATTGTCAAAGTTACACAGAAATAAGGCCTTTTATTTTCGATAACCGCTGTCGGGCATTTTAGGTCATTTTTCAATCAACCAACATTTTCGGTTGATTTGTAAGTGGACTAAAATGTTGTAACCGGTTGTCTAAAATTACAAATTCTTATTTCTGTGAACGTGGACTGTCAGTTATAGAAAACTGGTCACACTACTTGTGTAGCTGTTCTTCTCCAGAATATCATACAAGTAAATAGAATGCGAGGGTGCTCAGTTTACGTTAGACCAGTCCTGACTATTTCCAACGTATTCGGCCCTTTGGCGGCTGAAAACTTTGCCACGTGACAGATTTCTAGCGCCGGGTAGCCTTTAATCTGCACGGTTCTGACGATGCTGGGTGCAGTTTTCTGGAAACGTGCCAGAGGCAGCCCCTGAAGTTAAATGAACGTAACGCCGGGTCTGGGGTATCGCCCAGTCACATCTGACTCCCTAGCATTTGTCACGTCGCGTCACAAAAATAAAAGAAAGCCGTTCCGTGACGTACGCAGCAGCTATTTCGCGGTTGTTCTTTAAACCAGCCGTGAGGCAAGGGTGAAACTGAATGAAATAAGCAAGTATATGTTCGACACTGTTGGTAAGCTACGTAACAAAATTTTTTGTCCGTTGTTGCATTGGAAGGAAATGGCTTTTGAGAACGTAATTGATTAAAACTGCCCACAAATAGTTTCTTGTTGGCAGTACCAGAAAGTGAAGCACGTAAACATGTTGTTGCAGGTTTTGTATCCGCGCCAAATGGATACGGTCAGCGGGTACGCCAATGCCAGAATGACAGTGAATTAGCCAAACTCTTTCCAGTTTGTAGTTAATAAGGTCTTTAGGATTTAGGAAGGAGTACAAAAATTTGTCCTAATGAAATTCTACACCGGCTGCACTGTTACGTTTATCGCTCAAACTCTTGTGTTCATACCAAAGTTATTACGCAACATTGCGCATTTTGAAAATTTGTGCTCGCCAAGTTCCAAGATCTAGGGCAACTTACCAGCTAGTAATTTCGGAATAAAAAAGATTTAACGACTATCTTCATCACATACTTTCAATATGTAATATGTTACTGCCAAAAATCAGATGTTCAAATTTTAATAATAGAAATTATATATTTATAACACTGTATAGTTTAATGTTAGCATAGTTGCTTAACCTATTTCGGTTAAGAAACCACATTCAAGTGTTTCGTCTGCAATACGTACGTTTCTCATAATATTTCGTACTATGTAGCTTATTTATTTTATACAGAGTGGAAATGAAATTAATACATACCACATTCTAGCTAGCCGTCATTTTAATATTATTGTGACGAAATGTTTTGGCCCACTTTAGGTTACGGTAGTGACACTAAAAGTGGGCCTTTGCGATCGTCTTTTGACAGCTCGAAATTTAAATGAAAATAACAGCTTAACTATGTATCTGACACGAGAATTGAATAACCGTATTTGTAGAGGAGAAAATCCTCTACAACTTTGCTCTCGTATGTTTTTTCATATCTCGTATCGTTTCAGAGATATTTGCAAAAATAACGGCGATTTTGGGATGTATGTCTGTCTGTCTGTCTGTCCGCAACGTGTTCCCTGTTTTTAAGACGAACCGTTCAACCGATCAGCACCAAATTTTGCACACATAATTGTAGGCCGCCAGAGACCAGAACCTCCCTTTTTCAAATTTTTCGGACAAAAAATACGGTAGTAATACCAAAAACGCAGTTTGTAATGTAATTGCAAACGAACCGTTCATCTGTCACGAAAACTGAATAATCTAATTGGTACAGAACCTAATTGGTAGAGGGGAAAATTCTCTACTACTTCACTCTATTATGTTTTTTCATATCTTACATCGTTGCAGAGATATTTGCAAAAATAAAGGCGATTTGACGATGTCTGTCTGGCTGTAACGTGTTCCCACTTTTTAGGTCGAACCGTTCAACCGATCGGCACCAAATTTTGCAGACATAATTGTTGGCTACCAGAGACAATAACCTCGCTTTTTGACATATTTCGGAGCAGAAATACATTAGTAATACCGCTAAAGGTCAGTGGTTCGGAACCCGCCAGTACCTTTTTTTCCTACAAGGATTTCAACACTCTTAATAATTAATTTTTTATTATTTAGATTATTATTCTTGTCCAATTTTTTTGCAAGAAAGTATACAACTACAAATCTAAAGTGGGCCGTAAAACACGTCAGTGCGATTTTTTTTATACGTTATAATATCTCGTAACTTATTACGTTTTCATGACAGGTGTTTATTATTCACGTGGGTTACGGATTTTGACGTTTATTTGACAGCATCTCCAGAGATGCAGTATGTTTACATTTTTTACAAAGAAAATATATTTTCTAGGAGTGTCAAGAGGTAGATTATATTATCGTCTTGTGAGTGTGGTGTTGATTCTGTGGATTTGAGGGAAAGCTTTTATTTGAAATTAAAGGAAAAATGTGAAACTAAATTACGTTACGTTTTGCTGACATATTATTATGTCAGAACGTAATCTCAAAATCTCCAGTCATGCAATTATTATCAGAAGAAAAGTGTGAAAAAAAAGTAGTTTTCTTGTTATGTGTATTTCTCGGATTTTATTTTTGAGTTGCATCTTCGATTCACAACAGCGCCAAACACCATCTGTATGCGCATGCATTTCTTTCCTGTTTTCTGCCCCCGCACGAAAGTTAAGCAGGGCCGGATTCGCCATTATCATTGCGGGCGGCTACAATGAGATTTCGCCGTCGCTTCCCACGCGGGTTCCTGAAGGAGTGTATGAGGGTGGGGAAGGAAGTGAATAAATAAAAAAAAGCGAACAAAAAGAAAAGGACAAAAGGAGCAGGAATCCTTTGTCCTCGAGACGCTCTCGCCATGTCGCGTGATTTGACTACGGACTCGTCGGTGCGGGAAAGCGATGCAAGATCTTTGCCAAAGATCTCGCGGAGCTGTTGCTTTGGGGAACTAACGAACTGTGCGTTAAGATGATTTCAGTAAACAGTGGTTGCTTTAATGGACCGAGATATTTGCAGAGGAATAAGTATAAGTCGATTTGGGCGAGGATCAGCTTAGTTAGCTTCCTAAGAAATGCAGAAATATGTGAGGACAGTGCTCACACTACGAATTACGTGAAAGAAAGGCCGAAATTTCGAATGTGGCAGGAGTAAAACACAGGGACGGGAAAGTTATATGCAGCGTTGGATAGTAACGCGTTTCTTCTGAAGCCTTTAGTAGTAACAGTTACGGCGTTATTGTTTACCTAAAGTAACGTCACCTGTAACCAAGTTACTTTTATCGGTTAACGATTTAAGGGAAGTATCGTTACTTTTTTGTCGTTAGCAGTGTAACATATTTTTGTAAAGATCTCAAGACTGCAGAATACCAGGTTTTGATTTTAGTGACGAGAAAAAAGAAACAATATTTATTTCTGAATTACATATTTTCAACAAGGTACGTTGGAAATGTATTTATTATATATTTTAGTACTGTTATAATATTTAATAGTATCAATTCATTCATAAAATTTTTATTTTATAACTATGTATGCAACAATGAATATACAACAATCGCCTGATGCGTCCCACGTAAACAGTGTTCGATTATTTCCCACTCCTTTCGACATAGAGATGGAACAACACACACGCATACGTTGGCCAGCTTATGATGAAGTGTTCGAATTTTTGATGTGGATGAAAAAAATGATTCCTTTTGCTGCAAATTGTGTAAACAATAGGAAAACAATTCAAATTAGTCGAAACTCCAAAGCGAAGTTAGGAATTAATGTACAATTGGTCTTTTTGCTTGCAGCGCCCCATATTAATAATTCTTCCTCTTCATCAGTCATAGCGTAGCTCCATATGCGAATGCACAGTTTGAAATGTCCGCTCATTGCTGACATTTTAGCGTACAGACGCTGTGAATAGCTATGTAACAAAGTCGGCGGTTCTCTCGGAGACGCGAACAACGAACAAGATGTAACTTTCCTGAGATTGAACATTATAAAAACTACATTTGGTGAAAATAAACAAACATTGAAATAGAGATGCAAGGAGGTAGAAGATTCGGTGGACAATTTATTGAATAATGCATTAATTATGTATTATTAATTATGTCGGTATTAGTATATTTAATTATTGATTGACGCTAAAGCTTGTTTTCTTTCTACACGAGTAAGGTTTATTACGGATTTACAAATTAGTTACAATTACTATATTTAAAAGTAAGTGTAAAAATAACTAAAATCACTTGTAACTAATGCAGTTACTTTCGATGTGTAGTAACTATAACTGTAATTAAGTTACCTTTCAGGGAAGTCACTTTAACTGTAAATTACTTTCTTCAAGTAACTTTCCCAACCCTGGTTATACGGAGTACTGAAAGAAAAATGCACACACAGTAGCTGAAGGGTGTGAACATCGAAGAAAAGTTGCGAAGGCAACTGCACGTAGTTGTAGCCTATCTGCGGTGTTAATGTGTTCACAGAGAAAGCCTTAATGGAAACCATGATGACATTTGCAAATTTTACGACGAAGAGGGTTCGATGACATTTTATTGCTGTCAGAGACGGCGAAATGATGAAGAGGGACCAACGCACGAATGCAATTAAAAAAAATAGTAGGAATAGATTACAGTCTTCGAACTGGAGACCACAACTGTTACTCGTTTTCTATATTCCTCGACTATCTTGCTGTTCTAATTTTGTTACCTTAAAAACGACAAGCTGAAATTTCAGATAATCTCAGGGACATATTATCGCTGGTTCGACTCTCGTTGATCAAAGCAGATCGTTTTTTCTGTGGTGGAATCGTTTTGAAACGGCATCTGGTGAAACCAGAAAAAAAGTAAAATCTACATTCAAATATCTTAAGAGCCTACAAATCGAAATCTTTCACTAGCACAGGTGCAACACATTTTATTTAAATTTATTCAACCAGTCTCAGTTTAGAATAGTTCTGAGGACTAGGTATGAAAACTCGAATGGAATACAGTACGACAGTACAATGTATTACCCGTGTGCGATGCACTGTAAAATGACTATTCTGGTCATCTTTTGTTTCCAAATTAGTATATTCCTCAGATATTTCTGTAAAGTTTTATTATTTATGTTATGTTTCATCGCCAAGACTAATGTGCATTCAATTACTGTAGTCTTCCTCTCAGGCTTTCGAAAGTAGTTAAGAAAATTATATCCTGGCATACGGAAAAGACATTTTGTTAAATGTGAATATTTTGACCAAGAACTCTCCAGCAACTTTCAAGTATTCAAAATATATTGAAATAAGGACTCTTTGGTGGTAAAAAAGGCATTGTTTCGCTTAGAAATTATATATATATATATATATATATATATATATATATATATATATATATATATATATATATATATATAAATAATTTAATTTATGAAATTATATCTTCATAGTTAAAGTCAAGTATATTCAGGGTGAAGCGAAATTCACGCACTCGGCTTCGCAGCGCGATTCTTCACATGCTAGCAATAAATAATATTAATATAAACTCTCACAAAATTTCGTCCTGCGCTCTGTAGCATCGTTGGACGACGTTTTTGGGCGTGGGTTTCTAAGCTCGTTTTGTTCTTCAAGACGCATTCTACATCCCCTACAAGTTTGTTGGTGTAATTGTGTATTTCTGAAACACACTGACGTGTAGATTACACACCCATCGCAGCCTTCGATGTCCATTTGCTGCCAGAAGTATGCGCAAGACAATTTTTTTTTATTACTTATTAATTTATTTTATTTTTATTGCTGGCAGGTGAAGAATCGCGCTGGGAAGCCAGATTCCACAAAATTCGCTTGACCCTGTATCGTGAAAAAGTAATACGCTGATTACGATTCTCATTCAGTTGTGTAAAGTCGTGTGAGGTCTTTGGTACGCAGTAAGTAACTGGTATGTATGGCTGGTCATATACCTACATGATCTTGCTTCGCAACGGATCTTAAAGAAGTCATTAAATTGTAATCCTTGCTGGTTGACTTGGGTGCAGACCGCGGTGGCCGAGGGGACTGAGGCGCTTCAGTCACGGTCTGCGGTCGGGGGTTCGAATCCCCCCTCGGGCATGGATATTTGTGCCGTCCTTAGGATAAGCTAGTTGATAAGTAGTTTGTAAGTTTAGGGACTGATAACCCCGTAGTTAAGTCCCATAAGCGTAACAAACATTTGAACATTTTTTGGTTGACTTGGTCAGTAAAGTCAATTGTCTTAACGTACAATACTGGACCTTGTATTGTGTACTGCGAAAGATCAACCATTTTCTAGGCTTAGATATTCGTAAACAGAAAGGATTCAAAATGCGACACGTACCCACCGAAACCCCAAATCAAACTACATGAAGTCCATTGTCTTTAGAAAGATTTCTATGTAAATGATAAAAGGGAAGGAATGTCGTTATGTTTTAAACCTGTCGAAAGAAGCAATGTCGATACGTTTTTAACATACAAGGTGCAACCTGTAACTCGATGTCCAATGTTAGTTTGTTTTCGTAGAGATAAGACAGCGGCGTTTAATTGTCGCTGTTGTGCGCTTACCAGAATACTGCTGTTACTGAGGCAATGCACACTAAAGGGCAAGATACTTTTTACTTGGTGCACTACGAACTAACAGCGCAGCTGTTGGTTCTTCGTTGCACTACGTCGTAGTTATAAGCCCACTATACACCTGCAACTTGAAATTACGATATCTTTTCTTCCCTTGATCCGATTTTGAGTCTTTTGAGTCTTTATCTAATTGCACGATACGCAATAATTACCTATGAAAATTCTACGAAATTCTTTGTAGTTCAAAGACAGATATGACGGTCGTACATGAAAAAAAAAGTTTTTTTTCTCTCTTTTTGTTTTTCGTAATCCATTTTTCATGAAACGAAACATATGTGCTGCCCTAAGATGTGCTCAAGTTATCTGTGAAAACGTCATCCAAATTCGTAGAGCTGTCTTGGAGACAAGAGGTTTGTAAGAGATGAACAGACACTACCGTTACTGATAACAAAATTAGGATATTTTTTCGATTCGGGATCTTGCCTATATGTTGACACAAATTTTACTTATATTTCGTCTGAAAACCGCATGAAAATGCGTCTATTATTTTGGCCCACTTTACGGTAGTAAAATTATAAAAAGTGGGGATTTGCGATCGCCTTTTGTCAGCTCGAAATTTAAATGAAAATAACGGCTTAACCGTTCATCTGACGGGAAAATTTGGTAAACGAATTTATTGAGCGGAAAATTCTCTACAACTATGCTGTGTTATATTTTTTTCATACATCGCATGGTTTCGGAGATATTTGCAAAATTAGCGACGATTTGACAATGTCTGTGTCTATCTGTCTGTATGTGACGTGTTTCTAGTCGTGCCGTTCAACTGTTCGGTACCACATTTTACAGACTTAATTGTTGGCCGCCACCGACCGAAACCTTCCTTTTGCAAATGTTTCGGACAAAAAGATAGGTTTAGCACTAAAAATAGGTCGTTTTGTGATGGCCTTTTGACAGCAGAAAATTTAATTGCAAGTCACTCCTCGGCCGTTGATCTAAGACGAAAATTGAATCAACATATTTGTACAGGAGAAAATTCGCTACAACTCTGCTCTTTTATGTTATTTCCATAACTCGCACCGTTTCACAGATAATTGCAAAAATAACGGCAATTTTACACTGTAATTTGATTTTCCGTAAATCAGTGCTGGGAGAGATATTACAATAATAGTTAAAAAGAGATAAAAGTTTTAAAAATAGCATATTTGTCAAAGCTATCTATTGTGTCTAGAAATGACACTCAGTATTTTAAGGATTTATTTATTTTGTTTCCACATCCACGAGGATCTCCTCAACATGGTTCTACGGAACGAAAAACTAATCTAATCTGTTTGTTTTTATGTATTTTTATAGCGAATTTACTAAGTTTTATCTAAAAAATTCATCGAAAGTTTAGAAGGAGTTGCCATTCAGATATTCTTTCAATTTCTTTTCAAATAACAGTTCGCTATCTGTCAGACTTTTGATGCTACTTGATAGGCGACGAAAGACTTTTGTGGCAGCATAATTCACCCCATTCTGTGCCAAAGTTAGATTTAACGTTGAATAGTGATTATCATCCTTTCTGCTAATGTTGTAGCTATGCAAACTGCTATTACTTTTGAATTGTGTTGCATTGTTAATAACAAATTTCATAAGTGAATACATATATTGTGAAACTACAGTAAAGCTCCCTAGATCCTTAAATTAATGTCTGCAGGATGATCTTAGGTGGGCTCCAGAAATTATTATGATTACACTCTTTTGTGCAATGAATACTTCTTTACTCAATCAGAACATTATACCATACGAAATCAGTGAATGAAATTGGGCATAGGAAGCTAAGTTACTGAGATGTATATCACCAAATTTTGTAATGATCGTGATTGCATAAGTAGCTAAACTCAAACGTTTCAGCAGATCTTCAATGTGTTTCTTCCAATTCAATCCCTCATAAATGCAAACTCCTAAAAATTTTGAATTTTCAACCTTAGCTACAGATTTCTGTTCAAAGTCTACATTTATTAATGGTGTCATGCTGTTTACTGTATTAACTGTATATACTGGGTTTTATCAAAGTTTAATCAGAGTCCATTTGTACGAAACCAATTAATAATTTTTTGAAAGACATGATTTACATTTTATCAGTTAGTAGTTGAGTCGTAATCGTATCGTCCATAATTTTTATTATTTTTGTCCAAAATGTTTGCAAAGAATATTAAAACTGCAGGAAAAATAAGTGGGTCTTAAAACACGCCAGTGCGACTTTTTAAAAGACTGAAGTGTAGAACGACGGACGTGTATTTACATTTTTATTATTAGTATGGATTGGCACTGAACCTCGTCTGTCAATCCCAGTACAGATGCCAGAAGGTGTTGGTTCTGTTGCACCTTTCACCGTTGGAAACCACCCTATCGTCTGCTCGGCCTTCGGAGACCAGCGCGAAATCTGTGCGAACCGCAGTGACGACTGCAGAGATAGAGGGGGAGGTTTCGCACCCTGGTGGGAATCCCCCCAGGACGTGACGTAGCAGCGCCCTCGGCCAATCCGGTGGCGCCGCGGCGCTGATAAAACCGACCTGCCCCCTGGTGGCGGGCGCCAGTACCAACCCCGCCGTCAGCGCGAGCAGAGCTCCCAACTGTCCGTCCGATCCGCGCTGCCGTGGAAGCGACGACGCGAACGTCGACGCGACCGAAACGGATTTCTCCGCGTCTTCTGCGTCGCCAATGGCGGAAGAAAACGGTCTGCGGGGACTTTGCGGTGGAATTCCGTGGCTAAAATTTACCTCCCGGATTCTGTGTTATTCGGACTGAATACATTCTTTTTTTCCCCGTACTGTGAAGTGATATTTCGCGTGGTGATCTCGAGTGTGTTTGTGCCAGATGTTAACAACTGTGATTTCGTGTGCGGAACTACGATTTTCTGGACTCTTGCGTGACAAATATGGTGAGCTTCAGCTGAACGGAATGTCAGAATCTTGTAAAATGATTTCAGAATACAATATGTGATGAAATGACTAAGCGTGAACGGTATCAGTATTTAGAGTCTCCGGATAGTATTTATTTCCAGTGTGTCAGAATGCAGTCATTTAGTTACCTGGCGAGAAACCCGTGTCGTGGAAAACTTCTGACGCCTGTAAATGTTCAGAAACTATAAGAAGTTCAGACAATAAAATCATAGACGCTTTTTAAATGTGGGCTACAGACGAGGATTATATGGGTAGATCATGTAACCAAGAAGGAGGTGCTGAGCATAATCGGGGAGAAAAGGAGTTTCTGACATATCCTGACTAAGAGAAAGGATTGGTTGGTAGGACACGTCCCGTGACATCAAGGAATCGTCAACTTAGCATTAGAAGGAAGTGTGTGGGGTAAAAATCGTAGAGGGAGACTGAGGGTCGAATACAGTAAGCAGATTCGAAAGGGTTTAGGTTGCCGTTCTTATTCTCAGAGGCTTGCACAGAACAGGGTAGCATGGATAGTTGCATCAAACCTGTCTGCAAACTGAAGACCACAACAACAACATTTTAATACAACAAATAGCTGTGGTGCTGGCTTTTTTCTCCCTATATTGCCTCTTCCTCAATCAGCTTCTTATTTCTTCTATTTTTAATATTCAGCATAGCTCTAGTTTTACTTTCCTTCGCCTCGATTATTTACCTGCAAACTTTCCTCCGACGCCTTATTCTAGATAGTTAAATACGTCAAAATATTGCATCGAGGATTATCTCTTACATGTTGGTTGGGTGGGAGATAGCGTGGAGTAGTGAGGTAACTTAAAGTGCATAGTAACAATGGGTCCTATGAATAAAAAAGAGCACATGCTCCAGAGAAGATTCTCAGAGCAAAAGAACATTCTCTGAGTAAGATTTCAATTTCGTATGAATAAAAACTTCGAAGCATATGCTCTGAGCAGGTAGTTCATTCTCGCTACCTCCCCTCCTACTTGAGTAAGTTCTCCGCGTGTCATGTCCACCATAGATCAGCTGTCCAATCGTGTATTTCTTTAAACTAGCCCAGTCAGGGAAATTATTAAGTGTACAAATATGGAGTAGGCATCGACGTGTTCAAAAAGAACTGGACTGTGTTTAGATATTAGTTGGTTGTGAAGGAGCATATTATTAAGACTAAATATGTACTTTTTACGAAAATGTATTCTGCTGGCGATACAAAATTTTCGTCACGCCGGCCGCGGTGGCCGAGGTGACTGAGGCGCTCCAGTCACGGTCTCCACGAACACTACGGTCGGGGGTTCAAATCCCCCCTCGGGCATGGATATTTGTGCCGTCCTAGTTCGTAAGTAGTTGATAAGTAGTTTGTAAGTTTAGGGACTGATGACCTCGTAGTTACGTCCATAAGCTTAACAAACAACATTTTCGTCACGCGAGAAAGTCGTTTGTTAATGAAATAGGGTTAGCACAATTTGCGAACGATATAATAAGAATGCATCACATATTCATCTGTTACAACGTGGAATGCTGTAGGAGTTTTCTAACATGAGATAGACCTTGTTAAATATGACACCCAATGGTTTGATCATAAGCGTTAGGCCATGCGATTTTGAACAAGAAACACGCTGCTAGGTATGTAATTAATCAGTTATTAATTTTCCTGTCGTGTTTACTTATTTCTAACATGACAGAAGTTACGATTACGAAGTCAGAAAACGCATCATAAATAGCCAACCGGTTTGGATAGAAACAGTACTTCAGTAGGCCTACCTGGTATTGCAGCAATATTTATTTTGTGATAGAAACTGTGAAGTCCTGGTATACACTTTATTTGGAACTAACAGCATAAGGTCTTACTAATAGACCCTATTTTAAAACAATATTATTTTGCTATGTGACTGTTTACAACTGTAAATATACACGCCAAACAAATGAGTAAACACGCAGCTGAATCCATTTGTGTTTCATTTTTATGTCGGTAATGAAAACACCTCTTACATCACTCTTGTCACTGTATAAAATGCTGGAAGTGTCACACGATTTTTCCGATTTGTATTAACTTTATAGATCGCCTCGTATTTCTCAAGGCTACATATAAAGGAACTTGCTTTTGCCTTCTGAGTAACAAAATTGTTGTCATTTTTATTATAAACCTCAGTAAAACGTAACCTTAATAGAAGTTACTCAGCACGGAGTATGCCATAGAGCTCACTCCAGAAATCTGAAAATGTTCTCCCGTCGTGAGAAACTTCTGCAGTTTTATTCATATGAAATTGGAGAATGTTCTCTGTTGTGAGCAACTTCTCCCACCCCGTTACTCACGCCGAGAACATACTCGGCTGAAGTATATTCTCCGACTCACTTTATTCATGCGAATCTGAGTATGTTCTCTGGAATCCAGAGTATAAAGCAGATACTCCATTTTATTCATACGGCCCAATGTCTTCTGGTCCGGATTGTACACCGAATAAGGTTCCTATCAGAGTAAGATAATGCAATAACTCCATTCCTAACAGTCGAATACAACCGCTCGTAGAACGAAGGATCTGTATTCGAAAACTAGAAAGTAGCAGATGTCTCACCGATATTCAAGGAAGCCAGTAGTCGTGATCCGCAAAATTACAGCCCTATAACAATGCTGTCGTTTTGCTGCATCATTTTGGAACATATATTGTATTCAAACGTTATGAATTACCTCGAACAGGCCCACAGATTTAGAAAGTGACGATGTTGCAAGACAATTTCAATCGCCTAAGTTTCTCCACCCAGTGCGATAATATAGCCTGTTGTTGACTCCAACGTACGTAGGGAGAATTGAACACCAAAACAAAATAAGAGGGATCACAGCTGGAACGGCGATATTTAGACGTTCTTTCTCCCCGCCCGCTATTCGAGAATGTAATGGTAGATAAATAGTATGGTTTGGTTCGATGAACCCTTTGCTAGGCACTTACGCGTGATTTCCAGAGTAAATGTTTTGTCAATCTATCGGACTCAACTGCGTAGTTATTAGTCCGTAGCTTACAAATTACTTAAACTACGGTAAACTAACCTAAGGACAACACAAACACCCATGCCCGAGGGAGGACTCGAACTGCCGACGGGGGACGGCCGCGCGCACCGCAGCATGGTGTCCCAGTGTGCACGGCTAATCCGCCGCGGCTTTCCAGAGTAACCCACGTAATAGAACCAATGTCCTCTTGTTACCATTTCCATTATTTTTCATTTCTCTCCTGCTAGTAGATTTTTCATTGTTCCCAGATTCAGTCCATTTTATTTCAGGAATGTTTCTCCACAACTCCTCTTTCATAAAATAAATTAAAAAGAAATCTACACAAGTACTTCTCTTCTTCACGTGTGTTGGAAATTGTGTGTTTGCAACAATACGTCTGATGTAACCTCCATCAATTGCGTGTTAGCGCACCCATAGCGGCATGCATGTGATTATGCATTCACTTTCTTACACACTGACAATGACTCATTGTTTAATGTTTTGTCAGTTCCTTTTGGTGTAATTTTACTTAACGAGAGTGACATTGTTGTAATGTGACATTTCTTTCACATGTAATTTTTAAAATTCTGCTGAAGACAGCCTTAGCTAGTGTCGAAACCATGGTAAAAAGTACCGTTTTAAACCATGCAATCAGTGGGCTGAGATTCATAAATTTAAGATGGGAAAAACGAAGAAACTGAACGATACACATCGTCAAAGCAAATACGGTGAATTGTCGGCGACCTGACAGGCAAAAGGTATACAGAACAATTTCCAAATTATTTCTCTGTTAGTCAGGCGTAAATGTAAACTTTTTTGTGCCAACGTCTGACAGTTGTATTCAAAATATACCGTTGCATATTTGATTTGTACAGTACAATTCGGTTAGCCGTTTCATTCCCAAACTGAGTTTACAGTGATCCAGGTTTTCTGTCCTGTTCGAGATCGTAAACTGGTGAATTGATCCCAAGAAACTTTGTACACATATCCCTTCCCATCGGGAAACAACCAGCTACGACTCGTGGTTTATGAGATATGATGTCATAAACAACGAAATGCTCGAAAAACGGCAATGTTCCATGCCTCTTCCTAAACTAATGGACCGATTTTAGACAAATTTGGTATACATAATCGTTATCACCAGGAAAACTGGAGGACTGTGTAACATCTGATTTGATATTCTAGTAGTAACATAGTAATTAATCATCATCATCATTTTCCATATTCAGTTTCCCGGGTGTGGCTAACAAGCGTTCTCCATCTCATCCGATCTTGATATAACATTTGCTCTTGGACATCATCCCAGTTAAAACTGTTCTTCTCTGCGTCTTATTTAACTGCTTCTATCCATCGTCTCCTTGGCCTACCCCTTGGTCGTCTTCCTCCCACTTCCATTCTGAAGTATTTTTAACTGTTCTTGTGCTATCCATTCTCATTACATGGCCATACCACTGCAGTCTTCGTTTCCCCAAGATGTTCGCAATAGGTACCCTGATACCAACTGTTTTCCTGTGTACCTCATTTCTGATCTTGTCTCTCCTGGTACTTTGATTCATAGTCCTGATAAACCTCATTTCTGTTGCTTGGATTCTGGTGTAATCCTTTTTTTTTTTTTTTTTTTTTTTTTTTTTTTTTTTTTTTTTTTTTGACAATGTACATGTTTCCATGCCATATATAAGGATTGGAGTGAAGTAAGTGTTATACAAAGTTAATTTTGCTGACTGGGTACTTTTTTGTCCCAGAGTAGATTCCGAACTTGCATGTAGAATCCTCAACAGAACACAAAAAGCATCAAATTTCTACATGCAACATAGTAATTAAATGTAACTTAAATATCTGCCTGTAATGTTAAGTCTTTCCATACGCAATTGGTTTGAAAAATAAACATAGCCTTTTTGTTTATGATATGCATTTCTCACGACAACTCCAAAATCCCGGCATTTATCTCTTCCTTATAATTTGCACTTTCAATCAGACAATCCTAATCACAAAATACCAGTAGCTCCTCTTTCTCCACAACTTTTTGCTAACTGTTAATGACCTGTGTTATTAAGTACTAGAATAACTCGAACAAATCCCCGATCGCAAAACTAAAATGTAAACGTTAACAGAGCTCCCCCGATAGTCTGTAAATACGCTAGAGTCTCGCTAATCCAGTCAATCCTGCCAGTACGGGTTTTGAATAAATTCAAATGTCGCGTTATTGGAAGTACGGATACAGAAACTTTTAAATAACCTTGGGTTCTACGTTGTGAGTGTCAAAGACAGTCCCCTTCTAGCAACAGTGGACTGTAGAAAACGCAGGAGTAAAGCTTTACTAGTTATTGAAAGAAAAAGGTCAGGGCATTCCGGTTTCAAAGTGGATCATAGAATAGAGTGTCCATATCTTCGACATCGGTCAGATGTACGCTCGTATGATGGTTGTTAGGGCAACAGTGTGGAACTCTGTGTAGGAAAAGGAAGACTAGATCTACCTAGGCACCTGTACCTTCTGATTTCTAGGTTTCATTGGGCCACGATAAGTTGACGATTTTGCTGATGCAGCCCTAAGCGGAGAAATTCGGTGCTAGTTTAAAGATATTCATTTCTCACCGAGCTCTGCCAACCTAAAGCTGCCTACTGAAGCGAAGTATTACAGTACCGTACAAATGTTTCATTATTTACGATGCATATATAATATATACTAAAATTATCATGCGTACGCCAAAAAAATTACGAAACTTCCGACCCGATACAAGTGTCATTTAAGCGGAAAATATTTCCATGAACGCAGTCTCCGATCTCGATTTGAGCATAATGGGAGTGTAATGGTGGTAGCACTGCAATGAACAGCTGCCGACTTCATGGTCACGACACAATCGCCACGTCCTCTGCCAAAGATATTAGAATACAGGAAGACGACCAAACGCTGAAAGAGCGAAGTCTGCCTCGGCAGTATTTCCAAGTCATGTAGAAGTCTTGGTATTGTAATGCTGATGTTTGATGTCAGTAAAACAAGAATAAAAATACCCGGTCGTTTTTCCGTGATGTACACCATGTTAAAAGAGTGAAAATTAGCATAAAAATTAAGTATTCGAATATCTGATGATGAGTATTCGTACACAAAAGTATACTTTTTGAAAATACATGCTAGTCACTGACTGTCAATTCAACGTATTAATAGTAAGAGGGTCGGATCACGTTTAGCTTTTACTGAGAATTCTACGACCCGTCAAGATGGTGGGTAGGTTTAAACACGTTTTTGCTGGACATAGATAACACCACCTACTTTTTATATTAACTTCCTTGATCCCAAGGGATGGGCGATTATGAGCATGACCCGATTAATCGATATTTTCGATTATGTAAATGGATCGATTAATTATACCTATTACTTGTACCCTAACAATCGATTAATTGTTGCGTCTGTATATTAGAGTTTATGAATATTCCCTAGATTAATTGTTTATGGTATAGAGGTTTGATACACAGAAAATAAAGCGATGCTATCACACATATTAAATAATTACAAATAATTAACTGCAGTTGCTCAGTTTCATGAAATGCACAACTACCTTTTTTTTATTTTTACCAGAACTACATACCTATCTCGCCATTATTAAGAAGCCTAATTAATGCCATTTCTTTACACACATACGCTGTAGAAAATATGTTTCAAAGCACCAAAATTGTCAGGAAGTGAACCAGGAAACACTTTACTAGTTTTTGAAATGAGGATCGAGAATTGTGTTCAATGCCAATAGTTTAGTCGCCTTTTTAGAAATAATTCCACACTACACTTGATTTCTTTGGTGCCCTTGTCTCCACAG
The DNA here is from genome assembly GCA_026315105.1 of Locusta migratoria. Lineage (NCBI taxonomy): Eukaryota > Metazoa > Arthropoda > Insecta > Orthoptera > Acrididae > Locusta > Locusta migratoria. The sequence goes on from CM048754.1 coordinate 6,871,607, forward strand.
TATAGATCGGAAAATGGACACACATTATAAGACTCTTTAGCCACTTAGGCGGAGCGATACATTGTTGCCAGCCGAATGACCAAAGTACGTGACGTTAGGCTCAATCATTGTTGATCGGTGTGTACAAGTCGAGCTGATGCGTCAGTTGCACTTGTCGCGATTTCAACGGTACTGAAGTAATTACTCGAAACCATAAACGATTTCGTAAAATTAATTGACGTTAAAGAAATATCGATTACTCCATAATCATTTACCGAAATAATCAAGTTTAGTCGAATAATTGCAATTAATCGCCCATCCCTACAGACATAGTGCAAAGCGTCAACTTAGCGTGAACACATTGGACGCATGCGAACAGAGAGCTGCGTTTTAAACGATCGTTGCCTTTGGAACCAATGTTCCTCCTTCCTACACATTATTTTCCCTTTCCAAAAGTGTCATAATACACTAACATAAAATATCATCCACAAAGTGTTTCGTTTCTGAATACATGATGCAGAACTATATAAAAAAAAAAAGTCATATTCAAATACAGCGTGTACGCCATTGTTTGGCTAAGCATTGTTTAGCTAACAACAATCTTCCACACGACAACTCATTGTTGCGTGCCTCTTTTTTGACGTGAACCTTATTTTGTCTCTGCAGTAATGTATTTCTTTGCATTATGCCAACTATTCCAGTATCGCTGTTCAATATTTATTAAAGGAAACAAAATATGTGAAAAGAAAAAAACTATTTTTAACTATGGTGCGGATCTTAAAGGGCAATGGCGACATAAACAGACTCCACTGTAAAAGTTTATCAATGAAATTCAGAATACCTGGTCGGAATTCCACAATAAAGAGTGAAATAAAAATATTTCTCATTGAACGCTATTGTAGTCATTATTGGGTTGGAACTGGTTTAATCACTAATTATTGAGACCAAAACTTGCGTTGTAGTGCAGACTGCATACCGTAATTTGAATTCTACCGTAAAGTTTAAAAATGAAGTCACTACTGAGTTTTTAGTAGTTCTGTCAGAGAAACTCTACAGCGCAGATAACAATTGATGACAAATGAAACTAACTTGCAAAACACTAAGCGTATGTAATGTTCGCAAACTGTTGCTTTCTTAAATCCCGATGATAATCATTCTTCCTATTAAATACTAGCTGAAAACCCGGCATTGCCCGGGTATTTATTTATTTATCCCTGAAATTTTTCAGTTATATATTCATTTGTTTAAGGCTGTATGTCTGTAAAATCTCTTGGGAATACAATTAGTAGTAAAGCAGTAATAGATTAAAACTTCGTGCGTGATGGGGCGGTTTTGCACGAACGTTACTGTTTATGTGCTCCTATCTCATAAACTACGTGTCGTACTGTGATGAAATTTAGAAGGTACATTCACCTATATGTGTGTATACTGTCTGTAAAATTTCGTACGTCTACAATTTGTAGTGTACAAATTATAAATTGTAGCGTCATACCGAACGCCGTAGTTTTAATCCATAAACAGCGGAAATGTAATAAAGGCGAAACTTTTTCCTTTCATCATTTTCCTATGGTTGTCAACGAGAAAAAGTTTAATAAAGGTTTGAAATTATGTTCAAAGTTTGTTGCAAGTCGGTAAGCACTCTCATTCTTATATAGCGTATTTATAAAGTCTCGCCGCATTATGTGTCAGTTTCTTGCGATACCTATTATTTATGACGTCATATTTTCTGAGCCATGCGTCGTATGTGATTCTTAACGCTGCATCGATTGTTATCTCATGTTAAGGAATGTGTGTACCGAATGTGGTTGAAATCGGTCCAATGGTTTAGGAGAAAATGAGCAGTATTGTCGCTAAATGCAGAAGTTTTTCGCGCATCTCATTGTTTATGATGTCATATCTCGTGAACTATGTATCGTACTTGATTCTTACACTTACGGCGACCGTCCTCATGGATTGAAGCTTACGTGTAAGAAATGTCATAAGGGTTGGAGCAAAACTGTAGATTTATATTGAATACGTACACACAAACAAACATACGGACACTCTGCTTTATATATTAGATATCAGTTAGCTAGTTGCTTCTACAGTTCATTTTTCGGAGTGACATTATAGTCGGATCTCTGAGATTCCAGAACAGGACTTGCAATCGTTAAGGGGGGCATACGATATTTTGAACGCTTGTATCTTGTACGATATTTTACTCTACGATACTGAATAAACATCTTCGACCATAGATATTAACAGCTGGGACAAACAGCAGAGCGGCTATACACATGGCGTGGTTCAAACATAGCACCACGTGACTGTTGACAAACATTAGCAGGATATACCGTACTTGTTTACTTTTTCGCGATTGAAGCAGTTGTTGTTGTTGTTTTGTTGTGGTCTTCAGTCCAGAGACTGGTCTGATGCAGCTTTCCACAATACCCTACCCTGAGCAAGCCTCTTCAACTCCATATAAGAACGGCAACCTACGTCTGTGTGCATCTGCTTACTGTATCCATCTCTTGGTCTTCCTCTGCGGTTTTTACCCCAAACACTTCCCTCCAATCCTAAATTCACGATTCCTTGATGTCTAAGACTGTGTCCTACCAATCGATCCCTTCTTTTAGTCTAGGTATGCCAGAAATTCCTTTCCTCCCCAATTCTGTTCAGTACCTCCTCATTAGTTACGCGATCTTCTTCTGTAGCACCACATTTCAAAAGCCTCTATCCTTTTCCTGTCCGTAGTGTTTATCGACCATGTTTCACTTCCATACAAGGCAACACTCCACAATAATCGATGTTAACAAATTTCTCTTTTTAAGAATACTTTTCTTCTCATTGCCATTCTGCATTTTCTATCCCCTGTACTGGGACCATCATTTGTTATTTTACTGCTCAAGTAACGAAACTCATCTACATCCTTTATGGTTTCGTTACCTAATCTAATTCCTTCAGCATCGCCTGATTTTCTTAGACTGCACTCCATTGTTCTGATCTTGTTAATGTTAATCTTATCTTATAGGCATCTTTTCAGCACACTGTCAATTCCGTTCAACTGCACTTCCAGGTCCTTTGCTGTCTCTGACAGAATAAGTACGTCGTCGGCAAAACGCAATGTTTTTAATTCTTCACCCTGAACTTTAATTCCTTGTCCAAATTTCTCCTTGCTTTAGTTTATAACTTGCTCAGTGTGCAAATTGAATAACATTGGAGAAAGGCAACCATGTCTTACTCCCTTCCCAAACACTGCATCCCTTTTTTTGTGTCCCGACTTCGTCGCCGCTTTTGTGTCCCAGCCTCGTAGTAGGTGTCGGTGGCCGAGTGGATGAGACCGACACAGGAATATAGATAGCACGCTGGTGCAGGTACGGAGGGGAGCAGCCAGAAACTATAAACACTAGAGCAAATTAGAAAGAGATATATATTGCACAGAATGTAACAATACTTAACTTTTACATAGTACTGCAGAATGTTGATACATAGTTGTTAGAGGCCTGCCTAGTGCCTGTACGATAGCAAAGTCTTCACGGGTGCCTATCTGATTACGAAGGTCCTCACTGGTTGCTATCTCAGTCCCAAGTGACCGATGTCGTTCACTGGTGGCCACGAGCGGGGTTGCAGCAGAGGGCGCTCGTGGCTGTCGTGAGAACGCCGCGCCGTGCGTGCATGGCGGCGCGCGGCGAAAGTAGGTGGCGCGCACTTTGTACTTGTGCGACACCACACCTTTCATGCCCTTCAACTCTGACAACCGCTGTCTGGTTTTTGTACAAGTTGTAAACAACCTTACGCTCCCTATATTTTACTCCTGCTTGCTTCAGAACTTGAGTTTATTCCAATCAACACTGTCAAAAGCCTTCTCCAAATCTACAAAAGCTAGAAATGTAGCTTTGCCTTTCCTTAATCTATCATACAGGATAAGCCGTAAAGTGAGGATTGCCTCCCGTGTTCCTACATTTCTCCTCAACCCAAACTGATCTTCCCCGAGGTCGCCTTCTGCCAGCTTTTCCATCCTTCTGTAAATAATTCGTGGCAAAGTACACAATTAACAAAACAAAGGACTTATCTAGTCCCATCTTGCTTCAAGGTATATCGTAGTGAATAAACAGCGTTGCAGCCAAAGCGACTACGCAGACTGTCTTAAGGCAACGCTGTGTTAGTTGCGTGGTCTAAAGCGCCTACCTAGTAAGTAGGAGATCCTGGGTTCGAATCCCGGGCACAGCATGTTTAATACCTTTGGTATAACGAGACAATGTTGTCTCAAGGAATTGTATTATTTGTTGATAATTCTTGAAATGTTTTGGTCTTCCAATATCTGAAATGTTTACCCGCAGTCCACAGTAGTTTATTGTGCTCATTACCAACACTGTTCACCGACGTCCCGTCTTTTTTCCCCCTTGTTAAAAAAAAAAAAAAAAAAAATAAAAAAAAAAAAAATAAAAAAAAAAACACTGACTACTCCCCCCTTTGTGATGTGGGATTCATTGTCAATGAAAGCTGCGGACGTGTGTATGCGTCAATTCGACGCAGTTTATCGCCTGACGTGTCTGCTTTAATGCAGCGAAACCGGTCAGGTTAGTAAGGCACACTTAACATCTGTCTGCGGTTTTAATCAATGTAAATTCACCGCTAAATGCAACTGTTGCGGCTGATAGTGTTACAAAGTTGCGTGGGAGTGAGATGATACGATTCCACACGCAGCTTAGCCCGATCAAATTGAGTGCGAAGTGGGCTAGCTGGCGAAATGTTGGAGGAGGGTAGCGTTGCGGCTGCCATTGGTGAAATCCTGATGGTGTGGATATCTGTGCTGCACTGTTGTGACCGAGCGTGACGAATCGAGGATTTGTTGGTTTGATTATGGGGTGCGACCCAAATGTACACTATAGTCACAGTATAGGGAAACTCCCCTGCAGTCTGTAGTCCAAAATTTAGTGCACATGCGCGGAGTCGTCCATCTTGAAAGATAGTAAACGCGTGATCACTCCCTAATCTGTGACTTGGTAATGCAACACAACACAAGCACGTAGTTACATATACACTTATAACACATTGTTATAAGTGTATATGTAACTATGTGCTTGTGTTGTGTGTGCCAGACAACAAGTTTATCAAGATTGGAAAACTGTTAAAACTGTACAAACATAACGTCACTGGCATCCACAACATAAAACACAATACATCAAGAATGTAACCAGTAAGTGTAAAAATGCACCCGATGATGGCAAAATGCTGCCGAAACGCGTCGTGGCAAGAAAAATATTTATAAATAGTGACTGATGCAGCATTAATCATTCCAAAAAAGCTTATAATACAGTCGCAGACCTAAAAAAAATCGAAATAACACGGTTAAATTGAAATTGTTTTGTGTTTTGCAGGGCGTGATGGCCGGCCGGTGAGCGCGGCCGTGCCCTCGTGAGCAGGACCCAGCGCAGCGCCGAGCGTCCCCAGCGCGGGACCCCGCCTCGACCATTGATCCCCAGCAGTGCAACCCGGCGTACGCCGCCGCCATGAGTTCCTACCAGTTCGTCAACTCGCTGGCCTCCTGCTACGTGGCGCCGCAGCCGCAGCAACAGCAGCAGCAGCAGCCGCCGCCGCAGCAGCAGCAGCCGCAGTCGCAGCAGCCGCCCCCGCAGGCGCCCGGGGGCGGCGGGGGCGGGCGCGCCGGCCTGGCGTCCCCCGGGGGCGGGCAGGACTACTACGCCCCCGCGGCCGCCGCCGCCTACCCGCCCGGCTGCTACTCGCCGCAGCAGCAGCAGCCGCAGCAGCAGCAGCACCACTACGCGCAGTACGGGGGCGGCGCGGGAGGCGGCGCCGCCATGATCGACTACACGCAGCTGCACGCGGGCCACCAGCCGCGGCTGCCGCTGCACCACCAGCACCACGGCCACCACCACCACCACCACCACCAGCCGCCGCCGCAGCAGCAGCCGGGCGCGGTGACGCCGCCGCTCGTGGGGGTGGTGCCGCCCCCGGCGCTGCAGCAGCCCCCGCAGCAGGGCGCCAGCTGCAAGTACGCCGACACCGCGGCCGCCGCCGCCGCCGCCGCCCCCGCCGCCCCCGTCGCGTCTCCGCAGGACCTCAGCACCGGCTCGGGGCGGTGCAGCCCGCCGGGCGTGAAGGTGGCGGCGTCGCCCGCCACCCCCGGCGCGGCCAGGGGCGGCGCCTCCCCGGGGGCGGCGTCCGCCTCCGGCGCGGGGGCGGCGGCGGTGTCGCAGAGCTCATCGTCGCCGGCGTCCAGCACGTCGTCCACCTCCAGCAACGCCAACGCCGCCGGCGGGGGCGGCGGCGCGGCCGGGGGCGGCGCGGCGGGGGCGGCGGCCGGGGGCGGCAAGCAGGGCTCCGGCGCCGGCAGCGCCTCCGGCGGCACCGCGGCCGCCGCCGCAACTAACCCTCCGCAGATCTACCCCTGGATGAAGCGGGTGCACCTCGGCCAAAGTGAGTACCGCTCCTCTTACTATTTCGCAAGTATTGGGTTGTTTTGTAGAAGGGAAAGTAAAGAATTTTTTTTATATAAAAAAAATAAGTACTATACTCCGTTCACCGAAACGAGAGACGGACTGTAAACTTATTGTATTGGTGTGGTGTCAGTTCTTTCAGACGTCCAAAGGAACAGACTCCACACCAGTACAATAAGCATTGAAACGCGACGACAGCGTTAGCTTCAGTTATTTCGCCGCAGATGCGGTCATACGTCCGACCTCGCACGGGAATCCGCAATGGCGAGTGTTAGAGGGCATGGACGATACGGGCGCTACAAACATAGCGTGCGACTTGTGAGAATTTGAGACGGACGGGAGACGAGCACGGGTGGCCAAGTGGTTAAGGCGACCGCTGGCCCGAAGCGGGAGACCCGTTTCGATTCCCGATCCGGCTCACATTTGCACTTGTCGCCATTGCTTAATATCAATGCCCAAATGCGGCCACTGTCAATCCTTTCTTTCCTATCCTTCTTCCTTCCCTTCCTTTACCTATCATTTGCAAAGGACTGTAAACACAGCGAAGAGCGTGGTCACGGGTGAACAAAACAGGAGCGCTGGCTCAGTGTCGCCGCAATCGTTTCAGGTGTGAAGCGATTGAGTGTTGTGAGCAGTGGTACTGGAGGCTGGATACAAATTTCATCTTAAAGGAAAAGTTCCTGAACAGCTGCATAAGTATTAAGCTTTCATATTCTATCTCGTTTTCTCTTTCTCGTCTGTATGTCACAAGATTAAGAAATGGGAAACCTACATTTCTAGCTTTCGTAGATTTGGAGAAGACTTTTGTCAATGTTGATTGGAATAAACTCTTTCAAATTCTGAAGCAAGCAGGAGTAAAATATAGGGAGCGTAAGGTTATTTACAACTTATACAAAAACCAGACAGCGGTTGTCAGAGTTGAAGGGCATGAAAGGGATGCAGTGGTTGGAAAGGGAGTAAGACAGGGTTGTAGTCTTTCTCCATTGTTGTTCAATTCGTACACTGAGCAAGCTATAAAGGAAAGCAAGGAGAAATTTGGTGAAGGAATTAAAGTTCAGGGGGAAGAATTAAAAACATTGCGTTTTGCCGATGACATAGTAATTCTGTCAGAGACAGCAAAGGACCTGGAAGAGCAGTTGAACGGAATGGACAATGTGCTGAAAGGTGCATATAAGATGAAGATTAACAAGAGCAAAACTAGGGTAATGGAGTGCAGTGTAAGAAAATCAGGCGATGCTGAAGGAGTTAGATTGGGAAACGAAGCAATAAAGGAGGTAGATGAGTTTTGTTACTTGGGTAGTAAAATAACAAATGATGGTCGCAGTACAGAGGATGTAAAATGCAGAATGGCAATGGGTAGAAAAGCGTTCTTGAAAAAGAGAAATTTGTTAACATCGAATATTGATTTAAGCCTAAGGAAGTCCTTTCTGAAGGCATTTGTATGGAGTGTTGCCTTGTATGGGAGTGAGAATGGACGATAAACAGTGCGGACAGGAAGAGGATTGAGGCTTTTGAAATATGGTGCTACAGAAGAATGCTGAAGATTAGGTGGGTGGATCGCGTAACTAATGAGGAGGTACTGAACAGATTTGGGGAGAAAAGAAATTTCTGGCATACCTTGACTAAAAGAAGGGATAGATTGGTAGGACACATTCTTAGACATCAAGGAATTGTGAATTTAGCGTTGGAGGGAAGTGTTTGGGGTAAAAACCGCAGAGGAAGACCAAGAGATGGATACAGTAAGCAGATTCAGACAGATGTAGGTTGCCGTTCTTATGTGGAGATGAAGAGGCTTGCTCAGGATAGAGTATTGTGGAGAGCTGCATCAAGCCAGTCTCCGGACTGAAGACCACAACAACAACATCTTACAAGTGTAAACTATTTTTTTTTCCGGACCAAACTGCGTGGTTATCAGTCCGTAGCTTACAAACTACTTAAACCTAGGTAAACTAACCTAAGGACAAACACACACACCCATACCCATGCCCCAGGGAGGACTCGAAGCTCCACGGCGAGCAACCGCGCGCTCCGCAGCGAGACGCTTCAGACCGCTCGGCTACTCCACCGCGGCGGTCGGTTACAGCGGACGACGAATCGGCGACGGCTTCGGACCTCCCACTTGCCAGAAGGAATGGCGAAGGCCTTGCGCGCTGGCACGCCGCTGCTGAATAATTAAACTGGCGCCAGTCGCCAGTCGGTGCATCGCCGCATTGTAATCTGGGAGCGACAGCCCGACGCCCTCCAGCGATGCACCTCTTCCAGGAACTCCAGCGCGCTCCAACATCTGGTTTATTCAGCGCGGCGTCCTGGACAGATCCAGAATTTACCGCCGCTCTGGAGTCCAGCATCCGTCTCCTCGGGACAGTCCACACTGGACCAGAATTCGGAAGGACGCCGGTTCGAATCCAGCTCCGCCCCAGCCAGGTTTAGATTTTCCGTACATTTCCTAAATCACTGCAGACAAATGTCAGGATGGTTCCTTCGGTAGGGCACGGCCGATTTCCCATCCTCCATTCTTACGTCGTGTTCTCACGGAAGGTGGAAACGCACGTGGATCAGGAACTGTTGACGTCTACATCTACATCTACATAGATACTCTGCAAATCACATTTAAGTGCCTGGCAGAGGGTTCATTAACCACCTTCATAACTTTTCTCTACCGTTCCATTATCTAATAGCGCGCGGGAAGAAAGAACACCTAAATCGTTCCGTTTTCGATCTGGTTTCTCTTATTTTATTGGGATGGTCATGTCTCCCTAAGTAGGTGGGTGCTAGCAAAATATTTTCACATTCAGAAGTAAAAGTCGGTGATTGAAACTTCGCAAACAGATCACGCCGCAATGAATAACGTCTTTCTTTTAATGATTTCCACCCCAATTCGTGCAACATATCCGTGACGCTTTCCCCCCCGTAACGTGATAAAACAAAACGAGCTGCCCTTCTCTGAACCTTCTCAATATCTTCCGTCAGTCCCACCTGGTGAGGGTCCCACAAGGGGCAACAGTACTCCAAGAGAGGACGCACAAGTGTGATGTAGGCAGTCTCTTTGGTGGAGCTGGTGCATCGTCTAAGCGTCAAAGTGCGAAATTCCACGTTGCACTACCCTGCGAAGCATGAAACGAAGGATGTGGCATGTTCATTTTTTTTTCTTTTTTGTGGGGAACGTAGCCAATGAGATGCTACTTCGTTTTCACGTGACGAGCAGAACTTTTGTGCCGCCATATTGCAAACTGAACTCCGTATTTTCGTGCGTTCTTTAATTGTAGCGTACGATGTATTAACATAATCATTTATATAAAGACTTTTTCCCCATCGCCATTCTGCATTTTATATCTTCTTTACTTCGGCCATCCAACGTTATTTTGCTACAAAAATAACAAAACTTATCTACTACTTTAATTGTTCTGTTAACTAACCTAATTGTTTCAGCGTCGCCTGATTTTCCGACACTACATTCCAACACCCCTTGTTTTCGTCTTGTTAATATTGATCTTACACTCTCCTTTCAACACACTGTCCATTCCGTTCCGTTCAATTACTCTTCGAGGTCTTTGCTGTTCCTAACAGAATTACTATGTCATCAGCAAACCGCAAAGTTTTTATTCCTTCTCCCTGAACGTTAACTCCCTCTCCAAATTTCTTTTTGCAGTCCTCCACAGCTTGCTCAATGTACAGATTGAACAACATTGGGGAAAGGCTACGACCCTGTCTTACTCCCTTCCCAAACACCGTGACCCTTTCATGCCCTTCGAGTCTAATAACTGCTGTCTGGTATTTGTTTAAGCTGAATATATCTCTTCGCTCCCTATATTTTACCCATGATACCTCCAGAATTTGAAATAATGTATTCCAGTGAATAATGTCAAAAGTTTTCTCCAAATCAACAAATGCTAAAAATGTAGGTTTGCCTTTCCTTAACCTGTCTTTTAAGATACGTCGTAATGTGAGTATTGCCTTCATTGTTCCTACATTTCTCCTAAATCCAAACTGATTTCCCCAAGGTTGGATTCCACGAGTTTTTCCATTCACTTGTAAATAATTTGTATTAGGGTTTTGCGAACATGCCATATTTAAAAAAAAAAAAAAAAAAAAAAAAAAAAAAAAAAACTAATAGTTCTGTATTTCTCACAATTGTCGGCAGTTGTTTTGTTTGGAATCAGAATTTTGGGAAGATCTAATTCACCTGTAAAGGAGACCGCGTATAAAACGCTTGTACGACCACGTCTTGAGTATTGCTCAAGTGTTTGGGACCCGCAGCAGATCAGTGTAAAGGAAGACATAGAAGCAGTTCAGAGGCGAGCAGCTAGATTTGTTACCGGTAGGTTCGACCAATGCGCGAGTTTCACGGAAATGCTCCGGCAACTCAATTGGGGATCGCTGGAAGAAAGACGACGTTCTTTTCGTGAATTTCTGTTGAGTAAATTTAGAGGGCCGGAATTTGAAGCTGAGTGTAGTACGATCTTGCTGCCGCCTACTTACATTTCGCTTAAAGATCACAAAGACAAGATAAGAGAAATTAGGGCTCGTACGGAGGCATGTAGGCATTCTTTTTTTCCTCGTTGAATTTGGGAGTGGAATAGGAAAGGAAATGCCTTGTAGTGGCACAGTGTACCCTCCGCCACGCACCTTACGGTGGATTGCGGAGTATGTATGTAGATGTAGATGTACTATAGTTTCATTTTATTTGGGCCTGCAGCCTTGTGTACGTTTTTTAAGGACATTATCTCGGCTCTGGCTGTATATTAAGCATTAAATGGCATCCATCACATAAAGTAGCTCTTTGGTATCATTTGTATTATATATTCTTAAATTACTAGAATTTTCTTGAAGTCGGAGGGTATTTCGCGTGTCTCATACATCGTGCATACGAGATTGAACAATTTCTTCACGAAGGTCTGTCCTAACGGTATCAGTAGTTGAGACGGATTATCATCTACTCCAGGAGCTAATCTTTCAGTGCTCTGTCAAATTCTTCTCGCAGTATCATATATCGTATCCCATCATCGTCTTTCATTTCTAGAATACTGCCTTCCATTTTATTTCCTTTCAGGTTTCACTTCTTTGCTTTGATCTGGTTTTCCATCTCAGTTCTTGATATACAGCTGATGTTCCTGTCTACAAGTCTTTTTACCTTCCTGTAAGCGGTACCTGTCTTCCCTTAGTTATACCTTCTTCTACGGTTCTACATTTGTCCTCTAGTCACTCCTGCTTAGCCAGTCTGCACTTCCTATCAACCTCATTTTTCAAACGTCTGTACTCCCGTTGCCGCATTTTTATATTTTCTCCTTTCATCAAAAAAATGTTCAAATGTTTGTACAGCTTAAGTGACTTAACTACGGGGTCATCAGTCCCTAACCTTACAAACTACGTATGAACTACCTTATACTAAGGACGGCACAAATATCCATGCCCGAGGGGGGATTCGAACCCCCGACCGTAGTGGCCGTGGAGACCGTGACTGACGCGCCTCAGTCCCCTCGGCCACCGCGGCCGGCCCTCCTTTCATCAATATCGTTACAGTGTACCAATTATTCATAAATCCAGTTGGCTTAATTTCATTGTCATGTGCGTGGAATTTATTAGATGAAATTTTTAAAAACTAAAAACGTAAAAAACAAAAAGATCCAACGATTTAAAGGACAGAGAGTCCGAACGGGCGTCTTGGAACGCTCCCGTAACACAACAGGTTGCCAAGACAGTAGCTCCGCCTCAAAATTTATGAAATACGAAACAGCTGCGCTCCCGAAGCGAAGCAGCCAGGAATGTTTCGTCCACGGCGGAACTCGAAGAATGTCGCAGTTAGCTACACGACATACAGAATGTCCTACACGGAATTCCACTACAAATACAAGGGAGGCGGAGGGTGGGGGGGGGGGGGTGGAAGTTTAAAACACGCAAATCCACCGCGGGGACGATCAATTAGAGCAGATCTGTCGTGGACAGTCTCGTAGCAAGAGAAAGAGAGAAGGAGAGTCGAGGGAAAACGCGACAAAGAAATGTACCTGTTATTTATTGCGGAAAAGCCGTCCGCTAATATATATTAAGCTGCTATCGCATGATTCTCAATATGACAGCGAGTGGTGGTAGGGGCGGTAGCGACGTCGTGGTGGTGGGGGCAGGGGGGGGGGAAGTGGAGATAGGCGGTGTATAGGCGAGGGCACGCGATGCGCCTTTGTACAAATACCGGCCGGTATGATTTAGGCGGTCGGGCGCGGGTCGTGGCAGACGTCCCCTGCCAGATTTATAGGGTTTATTCCTGGCCGTTTCCGGCACGGAAGAGCTAAGCCGCCCGCCTGTAATGCGATGCACTGCCTAATCGCCCACATCTCGGCCGGTGCGGTGCAGACTAATTGAGGCGGGGTACCCAGGCACAACAGATCGTGCGGCCTACCTGCTTCGGCTATCGGCGTTCCCGTACCGAACACGCAGCTGCGATTAGCGATCTGGTATCAGGTGGGAAAGCTCTCGATTCGAGACATATATATACACACAGGTTCCCGTGGGATTACAAATGTCAAGCACTGTCGAGCTCGGCCAGCACTTGGATGGGTTACCGCCCGAGTCTGCCAGAGGGGTGTACTCACAAGGAGAGGACGTCTACTCGTCATCGGCGAATTCGACCAAATTTATGGTACATGTAGGGCGCGGCGTTACACGAAAGTGCCCCTAGGAGGGAACTCCAGATGGCTAAGCGTTTAGGAAATAAAAAGAAGTTTGATACTGATCCATCGCCGGTCGCGGTGGCCGAGTGGACTGAGGCGCTCCAGTCACGGTCTGCACGGCCACTACGGTCGGGGGTTCAAATCCCCCCTCGAGCATGGATATTTGTGCCGTCCTTAGGATTAGCTAGTTCATAAGCAGTTTGTAAGTTTAGGGACTGATGACCCCGTAGTTAAGCCCCATAAGCTTAACAAACATTTGAACATTTTTTTAACTGATCCATCTCAATATGCACATTGTCAACTGTCCCTGCAACGGCCTCTTTAGGAAGCAGTGTCTGGCTCACCGGTAAAACATCGGATTCCTATTGAGAAGGTTTCTGCTCCTTGGCAATGCGTACACCAACATGTTGTTCCCGTCGGGATCGTGAGGGCCGCGGTGGAGTAGCCGAGCGTTCTAAAGCGTCTCGCTGCGGAGCGGCGGTTGCTTGCCGTGGAGGTTCGAGTCCTCCCTAGGGCATGGGTGTGTGTGTGTGTTGTCCTTAGGTTAGTTTACCTAGGTTTAAGTAGTTTGTAAGCTACGGACTGATGACCACGCAGTTTGGTCCGATAGATTTACAAACATTTGAACAACATTTGAATTTGGATCGTGACGACAAGATTAGATTAATTACAGCACGCCAGGAGACATTTAAACAATTATTTTTTTCCACGCTCAATACGTGAATGGAATGGGAAAGAACCCTAACAACTAGTACAAAAAAATTTTCAAATGTTTGTAAATCTTATGTGACTTAACTACGGGGTCATCAGTCCCTAAACTTACAAACTACTTATGAACTACTTACGAACTAGGACGGCACAAATATCCATGCCCGAGGGGGGATTCGAACCCCCGACCGTAATGTCCGTGCAGACCGTGACTGAAGCGCCTCAGTCCCCTCGGCCACCGCGGCCGGCACAACTAGTACAGCTAATACAGTGCGACGTACCCTCTGCCATGCACTTCACAGTGCTTTGCAGAGTATTGATGTAGATGTAGACTGCTTCACAATTAATCGCAACATCGTATAGGTGATTTTATTAATTTAAAAAAGCTAAAGCAGTCAACAATCCGAAGACTGGTTTGAACACCACAGTGCTTTACTAGGCATGGTCCTGTTTGGAGGTGGTATGCCGTTGCCTTCCTCCGACCTTCGAACTGACTTACCCAGCCAGTTATAGGGGGACCTACAGTTTAACATGGGTTCCGAACCACGGTGCTACTCGGTATTTTTCACATCAGCAACACTGCCAGAGGTGAAAGAAGTGGAAAGTGACAGATAAAAATCCCAGGATTTATACAAGCAAAAAGAAAAAAAAAAAAAAAAAAAAGCGACGTCGCGTATGTAACTCGATACTTACATTCTTTTGCAATTGATCAGTTACATGTACCGGGGTGATATTCATCAGAAAAGCAATAATTTCTACAGCATCTTGCGCACTTTATGCACTTCGCCCTTTTGCAGTTACTTTTTTTTTTTTTTTTTTTTTTTTTTTTTTTTTGTCTCCATAGAAAAACAACCCAAAGTTTGCAAGATAATATGCTTGTTTTAAATAATGACGTACCATGCTCATGTTGCGCATATATAAATACAAAATAACTTATATGATTTTGCGGTCAATTGTGAATTCCGTAGTGTATGCATAGCCAAGGAAGAAAAAAAAAATTTGCCGCTGGCGGAATCGAACCCGCGAACCTTTCAATAAAAATCCGACCTCTTAGCGCTGGGCCAAGCACCTCCTTCTAAACAGACTCGCTCAGGAGCAGTTGATAAGGTGCATATGTTGATAGATCCGTATCAAACTTCTTTTATTTCCTAAACGCTTGGTCTACTGGAGTTCCCACTTGGGCCACTTTCGTATCTCACCACGCCCTACATGTAACATAAATCTGGACGAATTCGGCGATGACGAGTATGCGTCCTCTCCTTGTCAGCCCTTGAGAGGCCAAATGAGGAGCTACTCAACTGAGAAGTAGCGGATCCGTTCGCAATAAATGAAATCACGAACTTCCACATAAGAGAGCAATTGGTTTGATGCCCAAAACAGATAAAATCCTTGACTCTTAATACTGTTGTTATTTTGGAGCTACTTATTGGAATTCTATGTATGAAAGCGGTGGAATTCGTCTCTTTGATGTGACCGACAGTAGGTTCACAAATTACATTTTTCCGTTTGAAAAACCGAAGTTGATATCACAGTGTTGAAATGTTTGTAAATCTATGGGACTTAACTACTGTGGTTATCAGCGCTTATGCTTACAAACAAAGTAACTTAAACTAACGGAAGGACAACACATGCTCCCGTGCCCGAGCAACCGCACGTTCCGCATCAAGACGGCTTAGACCGCTCGACCATTCCACCGCGGCGAAGTTAATAACAATTTTTATGTAATTAATGTAGCTATCCCAAGACTGTACGTCGTTCAATGTGGACATTCTTATAGTTCTTCTGGATGAAAACAGAATTACGATATCTTAAACGGTTCTGGAAATATTTCAGGTGGACAGCTTAGCTGAATCACCTTGTATGTAGTGTGCGGCACATAAAACTGTTTTTCGGAACATTTGGAAAATTGCAAATTGGATTTAAAAAAAAAGGTTGCAATAACAGTTGTTCACATTCAAGAGGGGCAGCCATTAACATAAAGGCCGACCGCCCCTGTACAAACCCGGGGACGGGAGGCGAGTTCAGTTTGAAATCTTAAACAGGAACTCCTATTTTTTATTGTAGATTTGGTATCTCCGTGAAAAATAAATAACTTTTGTATGAAACATTTTGTTCGTTTCAAAATACATGGTGCTGTAGTCGGCGATAATAAAAATGAGTTGAAAATTGTTGGAAAACGGTAATATCTTGAACAAATAGAGATCGGATCATTCTCTAGGTTTAGTGGACATCTGTAGGGTTGAAGTCACTGTTGATTAAATACTTTATTAGACTGAATTTTGGAAGCCTGTTCTATCTCCCCTCAATCTGTAGTGAAAATGAGTTGTACCATTAGGTCCACGTCATATCTGGTTAAAACTCATAATAGAGACCAGAAGCGGTTTGTAGACGAATGTGTGTATTTTGATGTATCAAAGTACTTAGATTTTAGGGAACATTAGGTGCTCGTTGGGAATAAAAGTGTTATTATCATTAAAAACCACAAAAGGTGTTTTAGTGAACAAATAATGTCAGCAGGCCGCGGTGGCCGAGGGGATTGAGGCGCTCCAGTCACGATCCGCACGGCCACTACGGTCGGGGGTTCGAATCCCCCCTCGGGCATGGATGTTTGTACCGTCCTTAGTTGTAAGTAGTTCATAAGTAGTTTGTAAGTTTAGGGACTGATGACCCCGTAGTTAAGTCCCATAGATTCTACAAACATTTGAACATTTGAAATAATGTCATTCAATAAATTGATAAGTCTCACCATGGAAAGTCTCCCATCTGGTTACCGTATCAGTGTGCTGCGACAATGGAGGAAAACAGATGGACTTCGAATATGCGCTCACATTACACTCATAATCCTGCATCGTGGCTTCGCCGATTGTGGTTAAACTGAGCTAGGAGTTGGCACATAATCGCTTGCTGTGCGCTGGCTAAGGTTCGTTGCAAGGAATCGTGGCACAATTGTGTTACGTTCTGGAATTTCTTAAAATAACTTAAACTAACCTAAGGATAACACGCACACCTATCCCTGAGGGAGGACTGGAAACTCCAACGGGGAGCAACTGCGCGATCCGCTGCAAGGCGCCTTAGAGCTGTCGGTCATTCCAACGCGGCGCGAATATTACATGTAAACGGTGGTTCATTTCTACATACATACTCCGCAATTCA
Source organism: Locusta migratoria (assembly GCA_026315105.1). Classification (NCBI taxonomy): domain Eukaryota; kingdom Metazoa; phylum Arthropoda; class Insecta; order Orthoptera; family Acrididae; genus Locusta; species Locusta migratoria. The sequence goes on from CM048754.1 coordinate 6,888,546, forward strand.
CCGTAAGGTGCGTGGCGGAGGGTACACTGTACCAATACTAGGCATTTCCTTTCCTATTCCACTCCCAAATTGAACGAGGAAAAAAAGAATGCCTATATGCCTCCGTACGAGCCCTAATTTCTCTTATCTTGTCTTTGTGATCTTTACGCGAAATGTAAGTAGGCGGCAGCAAGATCGTACTACACTCAGCTTCAAAGTCCGGCCCTCTAAATTTACTCAACAGAAATTCACGAAAAGAACGTCGTCTTTCTTCCAGCGATCCCCAATTGAGTTGCCGGAGCATTTCCGTGACACTCGCGCATTGGTCGAACCTACCGGTAACAAATCTAGCTGCTCGCCTCTGAACCGCCTCTATGTCTTCCTTCAAACTGATCTGCTGCGGGTCCCAAATACTTGAGCAACACTCAAGACGTGGTCGTACAAGCGTTTTATACGCGGTCTCCTTTACAGGTGAAGTACATCTTCCCAAAATTCTCCCAATAAACCGAAGTCGGCTGTCTGCCTTACTCACAACTGTCCTTACATGCTCGTTCCATTTCATATCGCTCTGCAATATCGCCTAGATATTTGAACGACGCGACAGCATCAAGAAGCTCACTACTAATGCTATATTCGAACATTATAGGATTGTTTTTTCTACTCATGCGCATCACCTTACATTTTTCTACATTGAGAACTAGCTGCCATTCTTCGCACCAAATAGAAATTTTGTCTAAGTCATCCTGTATGCTATTAAAGTCAGTTACAGACGACACCCTCCCATACACCACAGCATCATCAGCAAACAGCCGCAAATTACAACTTACTCTGTCCATCAGATCAGTTATATAGATAGAAAATAATAGCGGTCCTATCACACTCCCCTGGGGCACGCTTGACGATACACTCGTCTCTGATGAACACTCGCCGTCGAGAACAACGTACTGCGTTCTATTACTCAGGAGCCGGCCGCGGTGGCCGAGGGGACTGAGGCGCTCCAGTCACGGTCTGCACGGCGACTACGGTCGGGGGTTCGAATCCCCCCTCGGGCATGGATATTTGTGCCGTCCTTAGTATAAGGTAGTTGATATGTAGTTTGTAAGTTTAGGGACTGATGACCCCGTAGTTAAGTCCCATAACCTTAACAAACATTTGAACATTTTTTATTACTCAGGAAGTCTTCCAGCCAATCACAAATCTGTGAACCTATTCCATAAGCTCGTTACTTGTGATGTAACGTTTCTGAACTTTCAGCGATTCACTCACGCAAATGTGTCAGTTGGGCCAGAGATTGGCCCTCGTTCTGTGGCCTGTAATCCAATTGCGGAGAGCAATTTGACGCCAGAAGCGTAATACCTTGCAATTGGAGCTCCTGGTTCGGGTAACAGGTTGTTTCTCGCTGGGCGTTTAACAGCTGCTCGTGTGCCCCAGAAACATGCTTCAGTTGCTGTCCCTTTCATAGACGCATAAGCGGGTTTAATCTAGGTACCGGCGATTTGAAATGCACGGCACATCACGTGTACCCCAGTGAAAGTCATCGGAACTGAATAATTAATGGAAGTCGCACCCTGTATTTTACATCTAGTACTACTGCCGTGTTGTGCAATCACGTAGCGTTTTGAGCTATCAGAATCTAATGTACCGGGTGATCAAAAAGTCAGTATAAATTTGAAAACTTAATAACTAACGGAATAATGTAGATAGAGAGGTAAAAATTGACACACATGCTTGCAATGATATAAGGTTTTATTACAACTGGAAAAAAAGTTCAAAAAATGTCCGACAGATGGCGCTTCATCTGATCAGAAAACCCATAATTAGCATAACAAATTAAGACCAAGCAAAGATGATGTTCTTTACAGGAAAGGCTCAGTATGTTCACCATCATTCCTCAACAACAGCTGTAGTCGAGGAATAATGTTGCGAACAGCTCTGTAAAGCATGTCCGAAGTTATGATGAGACATTGGCGTCGGTTGTGTCTTTCAGCATCCCCAGAGATGTCGGTGGATCACGATACACTTGCGACTTCAGGTAACCCCAAAACCAATAATCGCACGGACTGAGGTCTGGGGACCTGGGAGGCCAAGCATGACGAAAGTGGCGGCTGAGCACACGATCATCACCAAACGACGCGCGCAAGAGACCTTTCACGTGTCTAGCAATACTATTTTTTCTAACAAAACCCCATGTCATTGCAAGCATGTGTGTCAATTTTTACGTCTCTATCTACATTATTCCGTGATTTATTACGTTATCAAATTTATACTGACTTTTTCATCGCCCGGTATACGGACGGCTGCATTCACAGTCCGTTCTAGTGGGTACTCAACAGTTTTGAGACATAATTAGAGCAAGTAATACAATTCGAAAGGTGACTATATTATTCTGGATATAAGATCCACCTGATACCTAAAATACTGTCTCTAACTTTTAGTTAAACATTTTTCAGCACCTCTGTGATATCATCAGTGAGTTTATTAATTGTTAATTGATGTGAAAAACAGAATACGTTGTTTTAGTAGTAACCTATATGTCAGTTTTTCACAGCCAAAAATAAATAAATCCAGTGATGATGGCACAGAGGTGCTGAAACATATTTGGGTAAAAGTAAACAATACAGTGTTTAAACTATTCAGCTACAACCTCGGCCACCGCGCCATTCGGTTGACAGAGTAGACTTAAAGGTAAAGCAGTCAACAATCCGAAGATTGGTTTGAACACCACAGTGCTTTACTAGGCATGGTCCTATTTGGAGGTGGTATGCCGTTGCCTTCCTCCGACCTTCGAACTGACTTACCCAGCCAGTTATAGGGGGACCTACAGTTTAACGTGGGTTCCGAACCACGGTGCTACTCTGTATTTTTCACACGAGCAATACTGCCAGAGGTGAAAGAACTGGTAAGTGACAGATAAAAATCGTACGTACGGGTATACAAAGTAGAACTGAAAGTTTTGGAGCGTCTTTTTGGTGAATGGCTGTCCATCTTGTAGTTTGACTGGGGAATTGTAACACTGTATGATAGTGCTGCAAAAATGCGTCGCCCCACCCCGAAATTCATTTTATAACCCTACACTCTTTTTGTCAAATAGATCGCGCGTCACTGATACTAAGAGAGCTGGAACTTAAATACTGCCAACTTTTTATTCACAACCGATGCAAACGCATTACATGTCCTCCAAAATAGTCACCAGCGTTGTGTAGAGCCCGTTGTCAGCGATGTGGAAGGTACAGTGTACCGTTAGCAGAGCCTGTTCTGTTGATGGTGCGAATGGAGCGGTCTACTGCCTGTCGAATCTCTAGAACAGCTCTGAAGCGAATGCCGCGAAGTGGTTCCTTCATCTTCAGAATCAAGCCAATGTACTAGGACTTCTGGGAGTATGTTGGATGGTACCGTACTTTCTAGTCCCATCGACCGAACAGAGCAGCCACAGATTTTCCTGCAAAATGGTGGGTGGGTTGCGCAGAAAGTGTTGCCGATTTCTTGGTGACACTGTCGTGTTGTACGACATCTGGCACATTCAGTCTTGATCCAAATCCGTCTGTCCTGTGTCGGAAACGTAGTGACACCGCTACGTTAGACCTCTCGCTCACAAGTGACTTGTGTTTACCTCGATTGTGCGCATACCGGTGACGTGGGACGGGCGAGTCCATTTGCTCGGAGGTAGGGTAGGTATGTCAACAACGTGTGCTATCAGCGACAATAGTAGATTCCATTGCAGGGTGTTGCCATTACTTAAGTTCCAACCCTCCTACATGCTCCATGCATATGTCTTGACTGTCTGACATTTCTCGACACGCGATGGTACAATCGCGAGGATGGTCATAATATTGTGCCCAGATCAGTGAAATACGAGGCGAAATCTGCCATGCATTTCAAGAGTACGAATATAGATTGTAGATGTACACTCCTCGACAGGTATATCCAGCGATAAATATCATAGGATTGCAAATAGTCTAGCGCCTTCTTCTCTTAT